>OU612046.1:9314238-9914238 GCA_914767935.1 Coremacera marginata | reverse complement strand
GTTGTTGACGTTTAAAGCAGCTTTTGAAGCTTTTTTCAGATGAAAAAAAAGTCCGGCTTAATATTGGCAAAGAAATTTTTCTTCATTGCACATTGAAATTGCAGAATTTTTTGCATTTTTTTAAAACATATTTTAAAGGTACATTTAATTTTAAAGGTTCATTAATTTTCTGTGTTTGACTCATTTAATGCACTTCCTTTATTAAAGTCATAATTATTCTAAATCTTACTGAAAATTATAAATAAATGACGGAATTTTTTTAATTACTATGTGCATTTTTGTAATTCCTAAAAAATATTTTCTTGTTTTTTTAAATAATCAAATATTATTATATAAATTAAGACAGAAATAATAAAGAAGAAATAAGATTGCGTTTGCGTGTGCTTTTTCACTTTTCAATTTTAATTAGTAATAGATTGTTATCATTTGCAAAATTTAAATTGCAGTCTACACTTGGTGTCATAGGCGCATCGTCAAATTTTTTCTGTAAATCTTTTCTCGAATATTTTAGAACCTTCTTTTGAATAAACCATACATTTTTTGAATAAAAAATCTCTCCAATTCACCCCTAGACAATTCAATTATATGAGCTGATTCTATTATTTGTTTATCCTTCATCATTTCTTCTGAACACACCTAGCCCCTATCTGCTAT
Source organism: Coremacera marginata (assembly GCA_914767935.1). Classification (NCBI taxonomy): domain Eukaryota; kingdom Metazoa; phylum Arthropoda; class Insecta; order Diptera; family Sciomyzidae; genus Coremacera; species Coremacera marginata. Next base: position 9,913,584 of record OU612046.1, on the reverse strand, counting down.
CCTTCTGGGGTACCCATACAGCCAAAAACACTAGAACTGTCGATTAAAGTTCATATCTCCCTAGAATCGGCCCCTAAAGGGGTACAATATGTGTGCTGGTCCTATTATTTCTTGTCCTTTAAGATTTCTTAAGAACATACCTACCGCCTTTCTGGGAGTGCCCATACAAAAAACGAACTGATCTCTTCCCCTTTTGAGAGCGGTCAAATATATGAGCTCGTTCTATCCACCCATTCTATATCACTCACGCTTCTAGGAGTCCCCATACTAAAAATACAAAAATGTTGCCTAGCAGCTGAGGTTCATTTTATATGTGTTTTAAATGTACTGCTTTTATGCAAGTAAAATTAAGCAATTAAATTTACACTTAAAAAAATTACACTCAAAAAAAGGTTAAAAAGTCGTAAAAGATTTGTTTACAAAATCTCCTGTGGAATAAAATAGTAAACTTATGTTATTTAAAAACTCGCTAAGAAGTATTCAATAAACATTTCATCAAATACGCCACATTTCTTCAGATAATGAATTTTTTAGATAATGTAGTCATTAAAGGGTCATCTTCATGAATGGGACAGAGAAAAAAAATGTATTTTTCATTTCTTTTCTCATGAAATTAAAATGTAAATTTAAATTTTCTAAAATCTAATGAGGACAAAAACATTTTTTTTTTTTAAATTCTTTTTGCAACTAAATACATTTCTATTTTTGTGTCACAACATGCTGACTCACATGTTAGGAAGGTAAAATGATCAGCTATTAATTCGAAAAAAACAAATGACCGCTTGCTCCAGTTGTAATTTCTTAGTTGCTTTTGCTTTGTTTACTTTAGCTCGTTTAGCGTATAGCGAATCGGATAGTATTACGCTCACATTTAGTCAACATGTCAAGGTCTGATTTTTACAAATAAACAATATTTGTTTTTCTTTTAATATGCATGTAGGTACATCATGCTGGCAACACTGATATTTCGACTGTCGGTAAACAGTCTCATTGTTTACTTACTTTTGAGTAGCTTTCAAAAGGAAAAAAAAAAAGAATTGCGACTCTTTTTTAATACGAGTTGTTTCTTTGGAGGCTATCAAAATTGAATTTTTTTATCTCAGTACACCTAGAATTTATTGAATTTTTGGCGTGTAGAATGATTTTTATAGTTAAAGCGAGCTAAAAAGCTATTTTGCCATGAATGGGACACTATTCAAAGTCGATTTTTTTTCATGCGGACGTTATTTTTATGGTATTATAACATGTCTTGTTAGTATTGTAACATATGGCGGCATAATTTTTCTGTTCGGCCGTCAGACAATGGCAAACCTCTCTGCAAATAATGGCAAACCTCAGAATGTAAGAACTGCCCTAGTCGATTTCGTTCCATTTTAGCTGTGATTCCTAAATGGATATTCGATCAATCAACTTTTTTACTGCTAAATCATGTTGCACCCAAGCTTTCTTCAAATGACTGATAACTGTTTGATGATGAATGCCTACTTCCCTAGCAACGTTCACTCTGCTTATGTGCTGGTCTTGGTCCACTTTTTTCGATAATTTCATCGACTTTTTCAGTAATTGGTCGACCAGAGCGAGATGCATCTTTTGCATCAAAATTATCAAATCGAAAACGAATTTATACTCATTTTTAAACTTGGATAATTTTTCACAGAACAATGCGATACTAATTATGTCTTCTAACAAAATGAATATTACCAGAGATATTACATTTTGAACCATCTAGCGACAATTTGTAGCTGAACATTTTCGAATACCCAATACTTAATTCTGCAGAGTCGTTGCTTATGTCTAGCTTCCCAACGGTACATAGTGATATATAAAATATTAATATGAAATTAGATTATTAATATCATTATTAACCAAAAGGCTTAGGTGTCCCACTCATAACGACTCTCCTATTCTATTTACCAGTAACGTTTTATTCCCGGGAAAAATGAACCGAAAGTACTATTTAAACTTCGCTAAATAATAAAAATCCTAGTAAAAATTACTCTCTGTTCCAGTTATTCATAGATTGTAGTGAATTCTCAGGAAAAAAAACTTGAATGAACGAAAGTTATTTTATTTTTCTGTATGCAAGTATTGCAATGTACCAAAAGTCTCTTTTGTATTATTTTTTCATACTTTAATTCCAAATTAAAAATTACAGAGCAAAAATTCAGCTCATTTAATTCGAGTAATGACCTTGTGCAAGTCTATTTGATGCGATATTTGCCGAGGACATGGTTCGTATTTTAGATTTGGTAAAGTTTCAATAATGCTTTAATTTATCAATTTAACAGCCTTACACATTACTCAAATAAATCACTCTTCAATATAAAAAAATCAATAGTTTTATATGGAAAAAGAATGATAGCAAAATTAATTTTATTTTTCGCTTTTTTTATGGTTTGCCATCGTTAAACTCACCGTAAGCATTAAGTAAATTTTTGTGGTTAGCACACTGTGAATATTAGAGTGAGGTGAGTAATGTGTACCATGGGGGGATGTGTAACACGGCAATTTTTCGTACAAAATGTAAGCATATGAGTAAATGAACTACTGCGATATGTTTCTTTTGGAAGGATCTAGTTTTTTAAAAGTGTTGGAAGAAGGCATATACATACATTTCGCCTAAAAAGTGAGAAACATTTTTGTTTAACTTATTTTTTAATTTACAAAAAAAAGCGTTTCGGATAAAATTTTTGTCCGATTTTAAAAGTGAGTAGATGTGAAATGTGGCATTCTTTAATATCTTTAAATATAACAAAAGATTTCAATCTTTTTCACAATGTGGTAAATTCTATCAATGAGAAAAAGTGATTTACATTAGGGTGATGTGTAACACACACGATGGGGTGATATGTAACACATCTTACACATTCTACTTGATATAAAAGAGGCAATAACGTCAAACTCTGAAATGCAATCACATCAACGGTATTAAAAGAGATCCCAGCCCAGTTCATACTATTCAGCCCAGACCAAAATCCAATCGTGGTGAGAAGTCAATGAAATGCTGTGTTCTAACAACGCCACAAAAACGTTTACAGTTGCAAGTGCAGAAAATGGTATTGCGTTCTTATCATAACACTTGTACTAAACATAAAAAGTCAAAATAAACTTAAAAAATTTAAGTTCCTGGACTTTAAACCAACATTTTCCTGGTGTTACACATCACCTCTCCGATTTGGGAAAAACGGAAAAAACCATGTTTGAAATTTTTGTCCTATTCCATCAAAATATTTCTATATATATATATTTATAACTTCAGCCTACAGTTTGTCTTAATGGGTGCACGACTACCGAGCAAAACAGTTAAAATTAATGCTATTTGTAATTAATTCTTACGGTTTAGTTTTTCCGTGTTCATAATGACCACTTTTTTGATGATTTAAAAAAATTATCTGAAGTCTTCAGATGAAATTCCTATTTTGATATTTTCTGTGCTGATGTATCGCTTTTTATATAAATTTTTAGGGTCACTTCCAGTAAATTTCGAAGAAAATTATTTTAAATTTATATTGCTACTTTATAAAACACACCCATTATAATAACTGTTATAATAATCTTAAAGTCGATAGAGCCACGCTTATAACAATTTACTTCTGTTTCATTTCCTAAACTTACACACAAATCATAAGAAATGCCACTTCCATAAAAAGGTGAGTATAATTATTGCGGAATAAAGAATTTTAAAAATTTTTAAATTTTGTATACATTTTTTCTCTCTTATATTAACGTGGAATATAGTTTCAGTATCAATAAACATGCAACTTAAGTATTTAATAACTGAATTTTGTAGAGTTTTTTGTCTGCGTGTGTGTGTTTAAAAGCTTAAAACTAATTTACTAAAAAATAAGCTTGTATGTAGATTTTTTCCAGGTTTTTTTGCGAAGTTTTTGTTATACTTTCAACTTTAAAAACAAGTTTTTATTGTTGTATAACAACAAGAGAAACAAAAACAAGCACAACAATGATTACAATCCTGTACTTATATTGTGTAAGTGTAGCTTTGTTAGTGGTCGTAGTTTTAGCTGAAATACCACGGTTGGTCGGGAAAAAAAAACACACGCACATACACACACTCATACAAAACATACAATGACACAAACTAAATGTCATGTTAAAACTTTTAACATTTTTCATTTTAAAGGAATTTTACATGTGAGGCCAAACGACCGACGACGACCAACTTGCCAGGCAATGAATCAAAAACAAAACCAAAATTTAAAAAAAAAAAAAAAAAAATTTAAAAACAATGACAGGGATAAAGACAAAATATACCAAAAATGTTGCATAGAAAAACATTTGAAAAATTTCTGCCCAAAATAGATGATTTAAAAAACAAAGTAAGCTAAACTAACAAAAATAAAATTTAACAAAAACAAAAACTCGAAATAAATGGTTTTTAATATATTTTTGCCAACAATTTTCGGCAGACTTTTTGATGAATGACTGGACTGTGAGTGGCATTTAAGTGTCATGTTGGCCGAGCAATGGCTGCAACAACATTAGATGAACAGCAATGGCAGAGAAGTGTGAGTATGTGTTTGTGTGTGTGTGTGTGTTTGATGTGTGCGTGTATTAAAGAGCTCTTACAACTTTTTCAATGGAACAGTTGAAGTGAATTTTTGTACAATAAACTAGCACCCTATAGGAACAAACTAACTTGTTTTTAAAAACAACTAATTAAAAAACTAGTTTAAAATAAACCAGTATATGAACTACTTTGAATTATATCAAGGCAGCAACAACTCTGATGTTGACATGTTTTAATTGCAAATTTTTATTAGATTACAAGTTTATATATATTTAACTATGTTATTTCATCAAATATTATTAACTTTAGGCCATTAGTAATAGTTTTCAATTGGTTATTTAAAAGCAATTAAAAAAATAATTTAAATGTAACTAATTTAACAAGTAGTTGAAAATATATGCAGACGAAAGTCAATTGACTTATTTAGCGGACATCACCATACAAAATAAGTTAGTTCGTTCTATGGAAAAAAGTCAGAATTTCAACTAGTTGTGGTTTACAAAAAACTACTTTTTCAACTACTTTTAAATTAGTTGATTTTCCTACAGGGCAGTTACAACGTTTTGTCTACTATGCCGGGTTGATTTAGGCAAATTTCGAGTCATTTTAATGCCAACACTCAGAGCAGAGCATTCTGCCAATCTAATAAGATCTGATTATGTTTGCAGTTGGAACGAAGTTGAAATTAAGTTCTACTTACATATGTATTTAAATGATTACATTATTAATTGATGGTTAAATGAGATAATATTATTGATGAAAATTTGTACTGACTACAATCATAGGGATTTATGTTCTTTTATTTCTCTTCTCTCTTTTAATTAAATGACATCATATAATTTGATCAAAATATGCGCTGATAATAGGGCTTTCTTTTCTCTCATTTCTCTTCTCTAACTTAATTGAATGGCAATCTATGTAGTGTCTGACCAAAACTGAACCTTTGACTGAAACCGAAACTGAAATTCCAGTATTTGTATAAATTTTAATTAAAATTTAGACAGAACTTCAAACTGTGTATTTATATGAAAAGGACAATTTTTAAATAGTTTTTTTATGAAAAGTAAGCAGAAAACTTTAATATTCATACATATAATATAAAAAAAATGTATATTAAAATTAATAATAATTTCATTTTTTCAATAAGTTTTTGTTGTATGTCACACAAAGTTAGACTTTGCATGCAATTTTGAAATTTTGGTGTCGGTTATATCGAAGCCGAACAGTTTTCACTAACAACAAGGGTTCAAACTGGCCCAAACAGATAAAAATCGAAACTGAATATTCGATCGAATACTAATTATATGTACTGATTATATATATTACTTACTTACTTAGATGGCCATAACAATCCGTGTTCGGGTTTCAGCCGACCTCATCAGCTCTCGCCAGCCGCTTCTGTTTTGCGCGCGCCTTCTCCAATCGGATACACCAAGCGCGGTTAGAGCTTCCTTGGCCTGGTCGGTCCATCGGAGGCATGGTCTCCCTCGTCGTCGTTGACCAACGACCTCGAGCACTTTTTTCACTGGAGCTTTGTCGTTCATGCGATGGACATGATCCAGCCAGCGTAGTCGCTGCACAATTATACGTTGAACTACGTCAATGAGCTCATGAGTCGTAGAGCTCATACAGCTCGTGGTTCATTCGGATGCGATAGTCATCGCCGACGCGAACAGGACCGAAGATTTTGCGAAGAACTTTTCTCTCGAACACTCCCAGAGCAACTGTGTCAGTTTGCGAAACTACCCATGCCTCAGCACCATAAAGAAGCACAGGTAAAACGAGCGTCTTGTAGAGTGTTAGTTTTGTCGATCGAGAGAGGGCTCTGGAACTTAGTTGCTTACTGAGCCCGTAGTAGCACCTATTATCAATTATTGTTCTTCGCTTTATCTCCAGGCTGACTTCGTTGATGTTATTAATAGCGGTACCAAGGTATACAAACTCCTTGACTATTTCAAAGTTATAGCAGCCGGATGAAACGTGGGAGTCTAGACGCCGCGATCCCTTGTTTGTAGACAGCATATACTTTATTTTACCCTCATTTATCGTCAGACCTACTTTGGCTGATTCCTTTTCAATAGCGGTGAAAGCAGCGGTAACATCTCTCTTGGTTCTGCCGACAATATCAATATCATCAGTGTACGCAAGGAGCTGGACACCTTTGTAAAAAATAGTGCCATTACGATACACACCGGCCTTTCGTACGATCCCCTCCATGATAATGTTGAAGAGATCGCAAGACAGTGGATCACCTTGTCTGAAACCTCTTTCGGTATTGAAGATTTCGGAGAGGTCATTTCCTACCTTGACGGAGCTGCTTGTGTTGCTCAACGTCATTCTGCAAAGTCTAATCAATTTTGCAGGTATACCGAACTCAGACATTGTTGCGTATAGGCAATCCCTTCTCGGGCTATCGAACGCAGCTTTAAAATCGACAAAGAGATGGTGTGTGTCAATTTGATTTTAATGGGTTTTTTCCAGGATTTGTCGTAGCGTGAAAATCTAGTCTATGGTGGACTTTCCAGGTCGAAAGCAACACTGATTGGACCTTATCAGTTGCCATGTGAAGGTTCGCCTCCTGTTTCCCTTACTTATTTACTCGCATTTCTGTTGTCTCTTTTAATTGAATGGCACTAAATTATTTGGTCAGAATTTGTACTCATTATATATTGGTTTTCCATTTGGTCAGAAACATATTTCAATAAAATTTCATGTTTTTTAAAAATATTTAAAAAATGTCGCAACATGTCGCATTAAATTTAATGAAAAAGCCTAAATAATACCTCCATTGATATTTGCTGAAGGTAAATTATTGAGTGGAAAAAGTGTATTCGATATAATTTATATTAATATGAATATACGCTTGAGTAAAATTTTTTTTTGTATTTTTTCTTTTTAGAATTTCAGTGCTAATGTAATTAAATCCAATCATACACATACATTTTTTTTCTCATAACATGATTAATCAAATGCAGCTCAGACTCTCTCATATCCCTGATGTTGTTGCAACCTTTTCGTAATACTTAAATAATTTCAAAAATTTCTAATCATATACATATGTAATGGAGGCTAAATGTAATTAGGAAATGGCATTTATCGGTGTGTATATATTTTTGGGCTATTTTTAATTAGTTTTCTAAAAATCTATTTTGACCAAAAAATTGGATTCAATTTGTGTGATTTTAATTTTCTTAACCACTAGATTTTAAAAAATGAATACTATTGTTTTTCTCCTGAGTATGCAGCAGCATTAACAATAAATTAAATTTAAATTGAATTGATTGCGTTTTTCTTTGTAGTTGTAGTTGTGGCTGTTGCTGTACATATAATTTTTGTTTATTGACCATAAAATGACGTTTGACATTTAATTAATTCAACATAATTGAATTTTAATAACACACACATACACTCTCATGCGCTTAACTGTGATATGCACACTAGCACAGACGTGCACACAAATGCACTTCAAGTAACACTCATACCACAAAAATGTCAAGCAAAAGCTTAATTTGCTTGAAGTTTTAATTAAGTACACTGTCGAACCAAATTTAAGATTAAGCAAGAAAATTCCAAAAACTTGCGAATTGGTGCACAAAATAGAGCCATCAAAATAATAGCTATACTCACGAGCTTAAGCTTTTTTTTAAAAACCAGCTGCATGCTAGTGAAGCAAATTTTTTTATAATACCGTCTTTATATACACCCAAAGAGCGTCAAACTAAAGCTTTTTACAATTTCATTTGAAAATTTTAAATTTTTGTTGCTCAGTGTACTTACTATTTGAAGTCGGCGAATGATTATCAGCGCCAATTTTAATTAGATTTAAACAAGCGTTCCGATAAGATTAACCAAAGCTTTCATGCATAATTTGTATGTTCTTGTTTGTTGGTCTGTGTGTGCCCAGTAATGTGCACCGCTATTTGAATTTATGTAAATTTTGGTCGGTATTATAATGCTTGCGAAAACAAATTTATAGATTAATTAAAAAGCAATTAAGAAAAATTATGACATCTCATTGCTAAAGAATTATGTACAGAATATAAAAATTATATATAAATATACAGAATATACAAATATATATATATGTCTTAGAACACATTTATGCTTATGAACTCCGATTTTAATAAAAAAATATTTTATAAAGACCTGCCTACTTAAAATAATGAAAATTTTGAAATGATATATTCGTAGATATCCTTCTTATTGCACAAAAAAGTGTTCGACTTTTTTATAGAAATTGCTCTTTATAGAATGTGTATAGAATGTGAGTTTAAAATTTTCCATCGATATCTCGAATAATAACAAAGTTTTAAGTACATGTATTAGGGTGTCCCATAAAAGTTAAAGTTGATTTTTTTATGTGGTAGCCTCCTAATATTTCCGTATGATCTTCAACTAAATGTAAATAAAATTTGATGTACTTAGAACCACGAAAAGCAATTGTATCGAAACATGTCAGTACTTAGCGATATGAGAAATATGTGCTAATTTTCCAATAAACTTCAATAACTTTTGTATTAGTGTAAATGTTCAAAGAGATGGTATGCAATTCGTTTTTTATTTAATATTTCTTTAAAATAAGCTATTAAACATGAAAATTGGACGAGAACTTCCAGAGTTGTGATTATGTTGTGGAACATAAAAAGTCAAAATAAACATAAAAAATTAAAGTTCCTGTTCTTTAAACCAACATTTCGTTGGTGTTACACATCAACGCGCCGATTAAAAAAGACCAACAAAACCATATTTGAAATTTTTATTCTACTTTATGCATTTCTCAAAATATTCAACAGCAAATAAAAACGTGTTGCACATCACCCCACTTAAGCCTGCATTAAAATTCCAATAACTTTTGTAAAAGTGTAAATTTTTAAAGAGAGGTTACGCAGCTTGTTTTTTATTGAACATCTCTTTAAAATAAGCTATCAAACATAAAAATTGGACGAAAACTCCAGAGTTGTGATTATGTTGTGAAACATAAAAAGTCAAAATAAACATAAAAAATTAAAGTTCCTGGTGTTACACATCAACCCTCCGATAAAAAAAAAAACAAAACAACCATATTTGAAGTTTTTATTCTCTTTCATGCATTTCTCGAACTATTCAACAGCAAATAAAAACGTGTTACACATCATCCCACTCCAGCCTACATTAAGGCGCCTCATGCTCCATAGAAAAAAAAGGTGTTCTGGTCGGTTCCTCAAATATTTTGACTCTAGCTATAGCCATCCGTGAACTGGAATGGTTTGAAACAACTTTTACAAATCGAGTTTTTTATAAAAATATTGCCTGGTTTGATATTTTAAAGAAAACAAACGGTCAAAAATAATAGTAATAAATAAGTTCTTCTAATCTGCGTCATTAAATGTTAAATTTTATGCAGTTGGATCAAAGATAATGCGGATTTTTATTATTTTTTGTTAAAATTTTTTTATAATATCACTAGAATTCAAATTGATTATTTTTTAAATTTTTTACAAATAGTGCAAATTTTTTGTGATTAAATTAAATAAATTCTTCAATGTACACTATTATCATTAGACAATTTATTTGAATATAAGAAACGTGACATAACATAAGCCAAGCATTATTTTGAGAAACGAACCCGAAATCTTTTTTTTTTTCGTGAGGTGCCTTAATATACATACAAAACGGAGGATAGTTTTGTTCGAAAATTCGTAATCCTTAAAGTTTTAATAAGTTAAATGATGAAAAAATATCATTCTCACCCTTTCTGTTTTCTTTTTAGTAAATTAAATTGCACAAATAGGTAAAGGTGCACTTTCATATATAATCACATTCTTCAAATAAAATTCCGCAGAAAATTAATGCACTGTACCTTCCCAAAAGTTTTTTTCTTAGAATTTAACGTAGAATACAAGAATAGTTTTGGGAGGAAAAAAAACGAAAGGAACATTTTCTAAATAATCTTTCTTATTTCAATTCAATGTATAATAAAAAATAAATGATTCTGGGACAAAAAAAAAGGAGTTGTTTCTCCAATAAATTTTCTTAAAATAGATATTTAATCTATATTAATAAAACTTATTGGAATAACAATGTTTAAATATTTTTTATAAAAATGGTTTTTAAAAGAATGCACGTGTTTGTTAATGATTTGAGATCGATCTCTTGAATATTAAAAAAGATTAACTCATTACTGCCTACTGGGTATTTAAATACCCAAGAAAGTGTCGACACTTAAAAATTTTGCTCATGATATTGAGTTATTGTGCTCATATTGTTTTTTATTGTAAAGAGAAAGAATGGGTCAAAGCAAAAAATGGAACAGTCTAATTTTCCGCGGTTTACCTTTAGTTTGACTGGTGGAACATCATAGGTGAAAATCTGAGTTTTTTGTTTGAAAAATTGCTCAGTAAAAGTGCTGCCACAAATATGAAAATGGAAAAAAACGTTAAAGGTACACTTTTCCAGATAGCCTAAGGTGTATTCTATGGAAGTAAAAAGCTGACAACGGTTTTTCGACATTCCAGGAAATTTCACCTCTAACCTTACCCATTAAATTATCTAAAATAAAAATATTTTTTTTTTCTATCAACTTCTTCGGTCCCCCGGGCATGTATTACAGAATTGCATCAAAATTGTACTAGCCGATATATGAGCAGGCTTTAATGGGTATGGTATTTTCATACAATATATATCTATGTATATAGAACAAAGTCGAGAAATATATTTCTGATTCAATAACTCAATAACGAAGCATTCGATTTGCTTCATCACACAAAATTTCATCGCCCACAAATCAAAAAAATAAAATGTATATATTTCAGACGGTTTTGGTCGTGAGAGAGACTTAAATTCAATTCAATTCAATTTATTTGTTACATATATAATATTACAATGTTTTTCATATCGATAAATTACAATAAAGAGTTCAAGATACAATTTTACTTTTTCTGCTTAAATTTTACATTGATTTTTAATATTAATGGGTACGTATAAAAACAAATATGGAGGGGAAAAATTTACAAAACCCTATGTAGAGAGACTTAAATTTGGTAATTAAGTTTGTATGATTACTGTTGCAAATTCACTAAAAATCGTTTCCACGCCCCCATTTACCGCATACATATCCATGAAATGCTATATTTCGGACGATTTTCGTATTTTAACTGTCGGCGACTGTACCAAAAATGGGCATGGTCAAACTATAGCTACGCCCACTTATTCAGAAATCATTAAAATTAACTGCTGGGACATCTGACCTGGAATTCATCGCTCGTTGTTACTTCTACACTAGCAAAACGTAAATTTTTTCAAAACTTTTGCAACTGTAAAGCTTCAGAAAGGAATTCGTATGGGGCTGCTTGAAAGAAATGAATATAATATTAGTCTTGGGGATTTTCTGGAATCGAACCCAATATATAGTATGCGTAAGCTTTATGGTCATAAAAACTGTAAAATCTATAATTCTTGCCTTATTGTCTTGTATTATAAAACTCTATCTACAATCCGGCAATAGCTTTGCCATCTTCGGTAACACTCCCATGAATCTTCAGTAAGTAAAATTTCGCTATATATGCATGTTTCGAATTTGTCTCCGTTTATTTCGAGGCTCAGGCCTTAAAGAGACTAAGAGGAAAATACTGAAAACTGTCGAAGTTTATAACATCGAAACTATTTTTTACTTAGACTTATTTTTTGTGATAAATTTTTTAAAATTTATCAGAAATTTCGAGCAAGCCCGCTCAAATAAATTTCTGGAAGATCTCTTTAAGGAGTTTTATATCAAAGCAGGGCCGTAGCTAGCGAAATATTGATCGCAGGACTAACTTTTTTTTTTTAAAATTAGAAAACACTAAAATAATATTAAAAATGGAAACTTTAAGGGGGGGGGGGGGGGGGGGGTTTTGAACTAAATTTTTTTTTTAATTATTTTTGTGATCATTTAACAAAAATTTCTATTAAGGGGTTACATGACATGGGCAGTTTTTTAAAATCTTTTTTTAGTAATTTTGTATTTTAGTAAATATTCTTAAGATTCTAAAAAAAAAATCTTATGGAAAAATCCCTACGGGTTTAAAAGTAACAGCTGGATTAGTGAGAGCGCATTTTTAATTTTTCCGCTACCTATGTACGGCAGCTGGTATATACTTGCTTTACTTGCTACCTGACTTTTGGTGGTTGTTATTTCGTACCTACTTGAAGGGTGAAGGGTGAAGCTCGAATTGCTAAACGATTGCAAAAAACTATAAGAAACAGCACAACACAAGATAACGAAGGCATACAGTACGAAGCAGGCATGGCAGATTGAAGGTAACCTTTTTTTTTTCTTTGTTCACAAACTTTGAACGCGTTTATCTCGAAACCATGTTTTTCGTACTGGTTGCGGCACTAGCGGGTTAATTTTTTGACGAAATTTTTTTTTTTTGTATTTTTTTAAACTTGATTCGCTATCGTATGACACGAGCTTTTTTTAATTTTTTTTCGATTTTTTATGAATTTTTAAAGTCAATATTTTTTTCGAAAAAACACACTTTCAAATTTGGAACATCACCAAAAATTGGAAAAAAATTTAAAAAAAAAGCTTGTGCCATACGATTTTGTTAAGATTTAAAAAAGTAATTTTTTCTCCAGATCGGACAATTTTTGCAACTCTCAGCGCTGCAACAACGAGGGCCCGTTTTTTCCCTGCCGCCAGATTGGAGCTCTATAAAACCATGTTGGAGTGAAAAATATATTTTTTTTGATTTTTTTTTGCTTGTAATTTGTTCAATTCTCTACAATATATAAAAACATTTTGAAAAAATTTTTGTTTTTGACTGAGTTATGAATTTTCAAAAAAAGGTTTGTTTTGTCTGCCGCGAATGTCATGTCCTGCCTTAAACTCATCGTAAAATCATACAAAAAATTTTGTCGACATTCGGGAAAGCATATTTATTAACAATTTGTATATTTGAGGCATATCGTATTGTCGAAATTATTTATAAAAAGATTTTATTTTTTTGGATATTTTTAAAATTACCCAAATTCACCTCTTAAAATAATTTAAGAAAAACATTTAACTCAAAACCCCCCCCCCCCCCCTAAAAGTTTATATTTTTATTATTATTTTACCGTTTTCTAATTTTGAAAAAAAATTTGTTAGTACGTATACTAGAAGCAAAATTTCTCTAGCTACTCAAAGATATCTCAAAGATATCTCAATGGAAGCCAAACTAAAGTTCAACTGTTGAATATTCAAATTACATATTTTTATCAAATTGTTTGATTTATTTTGTAATAAAGAGTTTATTTGCGACAGTTGAGTACATATATATTTTTAAACAGTAGCTTAAGTAAACAGTAAACAGATAGATTAAGTTCAATGTGTAATGAAAATAAGAACGGTACCATGTGGATTCAAAGAAAAAGAAATTATAGTTTTAAATAAAACTATTAAAGGCAAAGTTAACCCTCTCCGTTTTTTAAATATTTAGATTATAGTCAGGAAGTGTTACTTATATCAATTGAAATCCAGATACAAAAGCTTATTTAAACAAGAAGATTCTTCCATTTTATGAACCGAGAATTGAGCTTAAAAAAAAACTTGAAAGCCTATTAATTATTACAAATAACTTAAGCACGTAGCACGTCACAAATATATCAATCATACTTAATCTAACAATAAATCATAAACTTGAACAAACTCGAAATTAAACTCTAGGGTACTTTATTTAACATAAAGTTTAAAAGTTTAACTTTTTAAAAAACAGGCTGCACAAAACCTTGAAAAAAATCATTTCTCTTTTAGTTGTTTCCTTCTATTTTATGGCTGCAGGCATCAATAATTTTCCAGTTGCACACTTTTCAACTAGCACACAAAAAAAAAAAACACAAAAACACACACATAAAAACTCCTAGAAAACAACCTACTAAAGCTTTTGTAAAAGCAAACCAACCGAACATTTGTTGTTTGTTTGTAGAACATTGCTTAATTACACTTTAAATGCCTACGTGTGTCAAAATGTACTTGTTTGCTTGAGTGTGTGTGTGTGTGTGCTTATATGTGCTTATATGAGTATGCAAAAAATATTTAAAAATGCATCTTCTAAGCTAAGAGAGCAATTATAAAATAATATTTCAAATATTTGTAGTTGTCTTACTCCTAAAATTTGATTAAAACAGTTATTAAAAGAATTTTAAATAATTTTTATGATTGAAAGATTTGCATCAATCACATTTAAAATTACATGTTTAGAAAAAAATACAAAATAAATTAGCATAGATTTTAAACTTACAAATGATTGGTGCAACCAGGCATAAAAATTTAACATAAAAAATTGCAAAAGTTATCTCGTAGGGAAGTTCTAGAACACATTACATCAAAATTATAACTGTTTTAAGTTACGGAAATTTGTTTATAATTTTGTAATTTACATACCTACCAACTTATCTGACTGATCTGTGTTTAAAGCTGTAGGCACCCAATAGAAGGCTAAAACTTCGGAAAACAATTCTAAGAAAACGGTTGATTCAAACAAAACTATGAAGAATATATTTGAAAAGAACTGCGAACTTGTATCTCCTCTAATCAATAGTTTTTTGACTGTTGACTGTTAGGTTGATCTTATTATACGCCCATTTTTTAATTTAGGTGTCGGGAAACTATCGAAAAAAATAAAGACCATATAGGCAAAACCATAAAAAATGTTGGTCTCAAATTATGACAGATGAATAAAGTAAGGTATTATAACAGGTATTACTGCAAAATGCCGCTATAAAATATCGCCCAAAAGAAAACTCACACACAAAAAAAAAATAAAAGAATATCACACAAATGAAAAATTACACAAATCTACATTGAAAACAAAGAAACGAAAAAAATTATTTCACCCAACCAAAAACGAAAAAAAGCAAGAACATTTTTTAATAAATCGTCTAAACATAAAAAACGAAAATTCACAAAAAAAAAAAAAAAAAATGGAAAATAGGCCAATTTTTCGTCTTTTTTCCCAGCAGATAAGCTTGTCATGTACAAATGAGCACAATTTTCGAAGTCCATTTTTACTATTTTCTTGACCAATTTTAATTTAATGAATCTATTAAAAATCTATTAACATTTCCTACAAGGAAAGTTCGTACAACGAAAAATCACCCAAAAAATGAAAAATCACACAAAAACAAAAAGTGCAATTTTGCCTAAAATATTTTTTGAGTATTTTTTTTATATGTTCTGTAAAAAAACATTTCTTATAAAACTTTTTAATTTCTTATGTTTGTTACACTACAGTATAAAATCAAAATTAGCTTCATTTATCTAAGCAAAATTAAACAAAAGATTCATTTCCGAGGTTTTTAATAACCCATGAGAAGTTATAAGTTTTTTCATATAAAACTTAAAATACACAAGCATTAACTTAAAAGATTTAAAAAACAGCGAACTAAAAGAAATACCAACTTACAAACAAAAACTCTTAAAAAAATTCATTTTTTTTATATAAAATTTATTAAAATAATAAAAAATAATATGTTATATTGACAACATAAAGTTAATAAAATATAAAAAAATATTTCATATTTTTAAATACTTTTAATAAAAACTTTTAATATAATAATTATAAAAATAAAATTAATTTCAAACTTACCAAGTCAAGAATCGGAACCACGTCATCTGAAAGCTAATCCGGTACCTTACCCATTCGGCTATTGCAGTTGTTGAATATTTGTTGCTTATTTGCTACATAATGAAAGGAAACATTTGCGGACGAGGGTTCGAACCCAAGGTCAGCCCAAAAAAAATTTTTTTCAGGTTTTTTTAAAATTTGATTTTGCAAAAGTTGGAAACTAATTTAATTTTTATTTTTTTTTTTTTTTTTTTTTTTGACCAACTTTTCTTAATATAAATCTTAAAAAAAAAAAGAAGTATTAACTTAAAAAAACTTAAAAAACGGCGAACTTAAAATATATAATTTTTTCAAAAATACTTTTTTGAAACAATATTTCATATTAAAAAGTTTGCTTTGTAGGATTCGCTAATTTCCACTTGTTCGAATTCATTTCAACTGTATAACAATGACGACTTTTTAATATGAAATATTTTTTTATTTTTTTATTAACTATGTTGTCAATATTATTATATTATATTTAATATTTTAATAAATTTTATATAAAAAAGAATGAATTTTTTTAAGAGTTATTTTTTGTAAGTTGGTATTTCTTTTAGTTCGCTGTTTTTTAAATCTTTTAAGTTAATGCTTGTGTATTTTAAGTTTTATATGAAAAAACATTTGTTCAAAAATTAATAAAAATAATATTAATTTGGATATTTTGTGAACTCAAATCTTAAAAAAAAAACCTAAATAACAACATAAAATCAAAAAAAAAAGAAATTGTTTTGCGCTGAGTTGCGGTTTGAACCCACATCCGCGAATGCTTGCATTCATTATGATGCAAATCAAGCAACACTGCAATAGCCGAATTCGAGATCTCGTATTCGTTTCGAATTCGAAACGAGTTCGACGAAGATTTGGTGTTTTTTTGCGATTTGTCACAAAATGCTTCTCAAAAAGTGATGATTCGTTAATGAATTACTTAACATGAGAGAAGCGAATTGCTAACGAATAGCTAAAATTTTAAGAATTGATTCGCTAACGAATCGTAAAAATGTTGAATCGTCGAAACTGAAAAAAAATCATGAATGGATATAAACATCATAAATGGAATAAAACAAATTCATGCTTTCAATCAGTGCCTTCTTTAAGCATCAAGCCAACCTCTGATGAAGTCGGAACGATTCATAAGCGATTCGTTAAAAAACCACCCCTCGCCACAATAATTATTGTGCTGTTTCGGTTTCCCATCGAGCTAAATATGACGATGTAGTTTCGAAGGTTTCTATTTGACATCAAATTTAGTAAAGTCATAATTATTCAGACGCCTGAAACTTCATAGCGCTTCCGAGCATATCTGTGGAACTATTTTTTTTTTTTTCATTTCTCGGTATGATTAGTTAATACTTTTACATGGCTATACAACTTATGCATATATTTACAGCCCTATTCTACCAGCTTAACAAAGCTCACCACATTAACAAAATAGTTAATATTAACAAGTTGTTAATGTTCCGTATTCTGGTGAAAATTTAAAAGCTCTTTTCTTTACAATTTAGTTAATTGCAGAAAGTATCTTAACAACGGCAACATAATCTTAACATTTATGTGTTTAGCTAACGAATTGTTGTGCAAATAATAAAACTAATATAAATTATAATATAATATTGAATTAAAATAAATAAGACTGTGAAAAATGGAAAATTTTTACGTCTTTTAAGTTGTGATAATGAAGAAAATCAACGAAAGGAAAAAATTGAGCGGTTGCGCTATTTAAAACGTATTCGAAATGAAATTGATTCATTCATTCTATCCCTTTATCTATTTTTTATTTCTCTCCATCTCTAAATACAATTAAATACCGAAATGAAAAATCCAAATATAATAATATACATATGCCAGCCACAATTTGAGGGTGCTGCCGGCAAAAATTGTATATAAAATAGGAGCTGCTCCTGCGTGAATCATTCAAACTTTGTTTGGCTATTAAAATAATGTAAATTTGTGTTTTAAATAAAAAAAAATCTTGAGATTACTTAATTCCTTGCATTTTCATTTTGCTTGCTGATATAAACAATAAAATTTCATCAAAAAACAGCTGGCGCTTGAATGCTGTGAGTTTCACATTCTCACCACGCGTGGTGAACTTGTTAAGCTTTTAGAGCTTTCAAATTGTAAATGATTTTTTAGAATATGAACATTTACATTACATAACAATAATATTAACAAGAGCTCCTTAACAATTCCTTGTTAAGTTAACAAGCAGAATAGAGCTGTTAATATGTTATTTTTAAATAACTTTTAAGGCAATGAATAAACAATGCCTAGAAGTATGCAACACAAGTCGATGGTTAACCATATAGTAACGCTTGCTAAACTAGTTTCAGGCAATCCTTTTATAGCAATTAAGGCAATGATGACAACTACAAAAACAAAAATGATGAAAGCTACAACAACTACATCAACATTGCAACAACATATAAAAAAGAAAAAACATTCGTTAGAATAAAGCAACACTTTTTGTGCACCTTAAATATTTATAAAATATAAACACGCAGTCATCACGACTACCCCTGTAGGAAAATCAACTTATTTAAAAGTAGTTGATAAAGTAGTTTTTTGTCAACCACAACTAGTTGAAATTCTGACTTTTTTCCATAGAACGAACTAACATATTTTGTATGGTGATGTCCGCTAAATAAGTCAATTGACTTTCGTCTGCATATATTTTCAACTACTTGTTAAACTAGTTATATTTAAATTATTTTTTTAATTACTTAAAAATAACCAATTGAAAACTATTACTGATGGCCTAAAGTTAATAATATTTGATGAAATAACATGGTTAAATATATATAAACTTGTAATCTAATAAAAATTTGCAATTAAAGCATGTCAAAATCAGAGTAGTTGCCGCCTTAATATAATTCAATGTAGTTTATCAATCACTTGTTTTTAAGTAGTATTTCAATTACTTCATATATAATGCAATAAAAGGTATTTAGAATTGAAGTGGATGCCGCCTTAATAAATTCCAAAGTAGTTCATATAATAGTTTATTTTAAACTAGTTTTCTAATTAGTTGTTTTTAAAAACAAGTTAGTTTGTTCCTATAGGGACGTTACGGCACTAATACACACAAATACAGCAACAACAACAACACCCAACGGCATGTAAATAAATGCTAAACAATGTTGCAGTTTATAACGAAAAAATGAAGCCTCGCACGCATTTGGTACTGAAAAAAAAAGAAAAAAAGTGGAAAATAAAACAAAGAATGCTAAAAATTATTGCAACAATATAAAACTTTCCACTCAGCAACAAAGAATACTTTCTTCTTTGTGTTGATAAAACCAAAAAAAAAAAAAAAAAAAAAAAATATATAAAAACTTACTGTTTTATTTCAAGCAAAATGCGGAAGAGTGTTTTTATGCATGAGCGAGTATTATTTAAAAGTTTTTTATTAAAGAAATAAAATAATTTTCTTAGGCTGAAAAACCTCACTGTTTATTTAGATAAAACACTGACACACACACACACATCTTATTCATGCATATGCATACGTGAGCTAGTACATTGCTTGAGTTAGCATCATATTGCTTTTTAAAGAAACACAACCAAAAAAGAAAAAATAAAAGAAAATTAAAGCACAAAGCTTTTTTTCTGCTTGTTGCTTATAAGTTTTATTTCTTTTGTCCTATCTTTATGCTGCACACATTTCAAACAAAATGTTACAAAACTTTTAATTACAGAAATTTTTCACACACTGTTATGGTAAAATAAAAAGAAAAAAAAAACCTTTAAGAAAAAAGTTTATTTTTTCAATTAAAGCACACTCAACGCATACTTGTAAATTTGTAACTTGCATGCATGAAAAAATAATATAAAACTGCAAGAAGTCGCCCCACAAAAGCTGTTAAAAAAAAAAACTGAACCCAACAAGCCAAACAAATTCGTTACGAATTCAAAACAACTCCACATTTCAGCACATTTTATTCGTTAACGATAAGTATTCGAAAAAATGTCACAATGAATCGTTTAATAAAAAAGTTGAATCCCCAACTACTTCTTAATATTAAAAAAAAATGTTAAACTAAACAGTGTTTTTTTTTATTTTCACATTAGTTGTAAAATAAAATCACGAAGAATAATGCAATAGGCTTATAGTAATTATTGAAATTTTATAGCAATTATAAAATTACGAGTATATAGTTATAATACACGAGGCTAAGTAACAAACACAAATATTTCATTTAAATTTCTGTAAGCATCGTATAAAAACTGCATCAATCGTCATTTTATATTTAGTAATACCAAGTTTTCGATCATTGGACTTAGGCTGTGCCGATATTTTTTTAATTTTTATACGCAATTGGTATCCAAAGTTACGTATTTTGGTGCTGATTTAAAATACGCTTATAATTTTTGAAATGAATTTAATTGTTAACCTTCTACCAGAGCTTTTCTGAATGAAATTTGTGAAATTTTTTCAATTTTTATTAGGTATTTTGTAAAGAAAATTCCACCCATATTTGCAGCCAACTAAATAATTTGATTCACTAATTTCAATAAAAAAAAACAAAACGAAATGGCCATTTCAGCCCTTGAAAGGAGTTTGACCGAGCTTCATATGATCAATTGTGTTGTGTGTGTTGTTTGAACACAAATGATCGAGAACTGGACCTACATGTTTTATGCCGACTCCGAACGGCTTATGTTCTCAAGAGGCTTTTCATGGCAGTTTTTACTCTCTGAAGTTTGCCATTGTCTGCAGAGAGGTGACGGCCGAACAGAAAAATTAATTCAATTGAAAAAACTTCCTGTGTCAGGTGGGATTCGAACCACGATTATCTGGCGTATAGGCCACTGACTCTACCTACTGCGCCACTGCCGCCGCTAATCAATAAACAACATAAAAAGCACCGTTTTTGCAGAATTTCATATGTTTTGTCTTCGAGGCGTATGAGTGATTTTTCATATCGTGGTTTATTTTGTTTATTGTGGTTAATTTTAAGCAACGATAATTTTATGATCATTTTCGAACTAAGCGATCGAAGAGTATTTAGAAAAATGTATACCTCTTCTGTTATGTGGAAAGGCAATACAAATAAGAGAAGATTCAGTCATAAAAGCTCTGGTAGAGGGCCAAAAGTTATATGAAGTTAAAAAATTGTTAGCTTATTTTGAAACTACGTAAAAATACGCAACTTCTAGGTTCTATTGTGTTTTGAAAAAACAGATTCCGTATAGCATAGTCAAACCTAATGATTAATTCTAAAATTCAATTTGTGTTGGATTGCTGTCATTTGCAATCTTTACATTGAAGTCTTCCCTGTGTATCATAGGTATATCGTCTTATTTTTTGGTAAATCTGTTTTGAGTTTTTTAGACACTTCTTTAGAATAAATCATTAACGTTTTTCATAAAACAAACACCTAAAAATTGACCCCTAGACGGTAAAATATATGAGTTGGTCCTATTATTTTTTATCCTTCACCATTACTTTTGAGTACACCTACCCCCTATCTATCATCTTTCTGCAGATCCCCATACAAAACAACAAAAATTTTCGATTATAGGTAATATCTCTCAAGACTTGATGGCTTAGAGCAGTCAAATATATGAGCTGATGCTATTCTTTTTCTCCCTCCACATATCTTCTGAGCACTCTTACCCCCTATCTGCGACCCTTTTGGGGACCCCAATACAAAAAACACAAAGCTGTCCATTATTGCAAATATCCGTCCCGAATTGATATGTTGATCCTATAATATTTTCCAATTTAACGTTTCTTTTGAACACACCAAAATCTTTCTGCCACCCTTTGAAGGGCACC
The DNA here is from genome assembly GCA_914767935.1 of Coremacera marginata. NCBI lineage: Eukaryota > Metazoa > Arthropoda > Insecta > Diptera > Sciomyzidae > Coremacera > Coremacera marginata. Next base: position 9,891,668 of record OU612046.1, on the reverse strand, counting down.
ATACAAGAAAAATAGAAAAAACTGTATATGTGGTGACTTAATATCACAACATATATACCACACCAACTACGAAACACTTTATACAGAACACCTTTAAATTTTTTATAATCAAAAAATGTTTTCATATAAAAAAAAAAAAATTATTATTAAAACTTTGTTACAAAAGTATTTGCCTTTTCAAAAAATTGTTCGAAAATAAATCGTATGCAGAAATAAATATTAAAAATAAAACCATATCCATAACCATCAACAAAAAAATAGCACATATTTAAGACGCTATATCACCACATTATATGAGTTGATTTTATTATTTTTTGCCGAGAAACATTTCTCCTGAACACTTCTACTCAGTATCTGCCATCCTTCCTGGGTTTCCCATACAAAAAACACAAAAACTGTTAATTATATTGCATCTGTCCCGCATTGACCCCAACAGTGTTCGAATATATGAGCTGGTCCTATAACTTTTTTCCCTTCAACATTTCTTGTGAACACACCAGCTCATATGTGTCACCCTTCTGGAGGTCACCATACAAAAAAACACAAAAACGTTGCCATGTTTTTTGCTTGCCTGGAAGCTGAACCAGAAATGTAGGCATTAACAGTGCAAGTCTTACTTACGTTACTAACGTTAGCAGTGGTGACATTAACAGTGATGATGATATGACTTAGCTGAAGTTGACATTACTGACGTTAACATTGCTGACGTTAACATAGCTGAAGTTAACATTGATGACGGTCACGCATTCATAAATTTAACCCCTACCAAAAATAACTCAATGCGCCTACATAAGTCTTCAATTCAAAAACGCATCATTCTCGAATTTTCCAAAATAAGAGATATTTTTCAATAGGGATATTTTTCAATTTTCCAAAATAAAAGATATTTTTCAATTCGCGAATGCGAATCTCGCAAATATGTATCTCGTATTCGTCTCAAATTCGAAATGATTTCCACTATGTTTTGGTGTTAATTGGGAAGCTGCTTTTATAAACACATAACTACTGACACACTCACATACTCAGTAACCCCAACATATACACATTAGAAGCTCAAGCCCACACTTAAAGGATCAGCAGCAACATTCACACAACTGCCGCTGCAATTGCCTGAAGTAGCAATTAAAACGCTTTACTTAACGTGCATCTTTCTCTATTCTCAAAACTATTACCATCTTACTCTGTAAATTGATGTCGCTTTCTTCAAAGAGCTCTACCTACTGCTGCTCTACTGTTGCTTTCAAGCTATGAGAGTGTATAAAGTAAATATATAAAATAACTGCAAAATCATGAATTGTAGCAGTAGCGTGAGTTGTTGTCGTTTTCGTTGTTATTGTTGTAAAACTAGCTGCTGCAATTATTTATACTTCAAAGTAATGTCGACATTTTTAACACACTCTAGGCTCAGCAGTAAAATCTAAGTAATTGCTAGGTGCTCGCGTGAAAGTAACAACAAGTAATTAATGCTAACACTTTTACGTACGCACACACACATGCACACAATTTATGTTTACAAGCTTATACGCAAACTTTGTTTGATTTAGTCACAACTTTTATGTGACAGCACACTTGAATTTCAAGGCAAGTTTTTGGAAAAATGCATCCTTTCAATGAGTTGTTTTTAGTTTAAAGCTTGTAATTGAAATGCTTGAAAAAAGTTGTGTATAACTATTATTTTAACTTTTCAGAGTTATTATAAACACAAAGTTTTCAGAGATTTCTACCTATTTAAATACGAAACTTTTTTAATTCTTAGCTGTTTTAAAAATTATGCCCTGGAATTTTTTTTTTTATATCCTTACTAAAAACAATTTGATCCGCATTAATTACATGATTTATTGAATTTAAAATTTTTATTGCGGTATGGGTTCAAATGGCTTCTAATCAAAATTTTGCGTGAACCAAATTCGCAGTTTTGTATCATGCACGGTTAGAAGCTCTGGAATAAATTTTAGTACAAGCGAAGAATCTAAAATAACAAAGATTTTGAAATCAAAAAGTATTAGTAACATATAATTTTTAAAAACCATAATGAAGATATACGCAATGAACAAGACTTAAAACATTTTAAGTAAACTGCTTTGTACGCTAATTGAAGGCTGCTTAGCTGTAAACAAACACAATCCAACTGACAGCCACTCGTTTTACTACTTGTTGTTTTTAGACTGACAATAGAGGTAACAGCTTCAACGAACTGTCAGATGTTAGTGGGCATGTTTTTCCCCTTGTGTGTCTACAGCTTCAAGGACATCAAGGCACTGAACAGAAACAATAATTTTGCATAGGTTCTCCTTGAATAAAAGATATGATAGAAATGGTTTTTCGTATTAAGCCTTTTCTCTTTGTTATTTCTATGCTTATTCTTATTATGTTCTTATTGTTTAGTTATTGTTTTCTTAATGAATTGTCGTCTTGTTTTGTTATGATTTTCTTTTGTTTTGCTTGTGCAAACTTAACGCAGTATATAATTATTAAAATATTTATTGTAATTGTTGTTGTTGCTTTCCTATTGTTTTATAATTTCAATTTGACATTTTGACAAAAAGTTTGTGTTTTAATTATGCTAAAGGGCATATTTGCAGGGGCGCTGCTTGTTGAAATGGGTAAAAGTAATTAAAGTGTTTTAGTTGAAGGCTTATAAGACTGTTGAGAATAATTAAACACTTTAATTAAGTTTCTTTTTTCTCAAAAAAATATTCATTCCGAAGAGCGTAGATTTTTGAATGTTCAATATAAAGATGAAATATATGGGAAGCATTTTCTAAAATTCTTAAAAGACAACACTAAAACATTAAAAAAAAAATATGTCATCGAAAATCTTTCAAAAGTTCGATGGAAGCCCTTACTGAGAAAAAATACAATAGTACATATTTTGTGTTACTATTCTCCTATCTACCATCAGATAATACCCAAAAATGTGTTTTTTCAGCTTCTTGTTGCTATTATATTGTGCTGTAGCGCATTACTACTCAACACATTATTTTATTGCCTGCCATAACAATTGTCGTTGCCTTAGTTTCCATACAATTGTCCCTTATTTTATATAATTTTTTTTTTTTTTTGAGTCTCTTTCAACTTCCTTCATTCATTTTTTTTTTTTTGCCAACTGTAAGGTGTGCGTGTTACACACACTTTAAGCAATAATATTTTTGCAAGTATTCTCTCTTATATCCCTGTAGGAAAATCAACTAATTTAAAAGTAGTTGATAAAGTAGTTTTTTGTCAACCACAACTAGTTGAAATTCTGACTTTTTTCCATAGAATGAACTAACATATTTTGTATGGTGATGTCCGCTAAATAAGTCACTCGACTTTCGTCTGCATATATTTTCAACTACTTGTTAAATTAGTTATATTTAAATTATTTTTTTAATTACTTTAAAATAACCGATTGAAAACTATTACTGATGGCCTAAAGTTAATAATATTTGATGAAATAACATGGTTAAATATATATAAACATGTAATCTAATAAAATTTTGCAATTAAAACATGTCAAAATCAGAATAGTTGCCGCCTTAATATAATTTAAAGTAAATTATGAATCACTTGTTTTTAAGTAGTATTTCAATTACTTATATATAATGCAATAAAAACTATTAAGAATTGAAGTGGATGACGGCTTAATATAATTCAAAGTAGTTCATATACTGATTTATTTTAAACTAGTTTTTTAATTAGTTGTTTTTAAAAACAAGTTAGTTTGTTCCTATAGGGATGTGTCACACACACGCACACAAAGTTCAGTCAGAGCAACAAATACTTGCTTCGAGATGAATAAAAAGCCAGAACTTGACATGGTTAGCAGCAGCCAAAATAAAAATCACATAAATAGACAATTTTGTTCACCTTTTCTTCCCTTCTTCTTTGCTCTGTGATGTGTTTTTATGAGCTTTTCTTTTTGTAAGCTTTTTATTTACCCTCAAAGGTGTTGCCTTAAATAAGTGTGCTAAACGGTGATTGTATATGTGTTTGATGGTGTGTGTGTGTGTGTGTGTTTTTTTTTTTCTTTTTACTTGCATGTGTTTGCTTCACTCACATTAGAGCAAATTTGCATTTGCAATTTGATACGTTTTTTGACTGTGCCAATTTTTTTTTTTTGCATATGTATTTGTCGCTCTATTATGTTTCCATACAAGTGTTTGGTGTTTGTGTGTTTCCATGTGCTTGAATTCGTTTTGTATGCTTTGCTGTTATTGTTATTAGCCCAAATGTGTTGTCTGTTTCATCTGTGACAATGTTTTTATAATTTTATTTTTTTTTTTTTTTCTTCTTGCTATTCAAAGTAGTCGATATAATCGAAAATTTCAACCTATCGATTGTATTGGTTTAAAATGGCTTTCAATTTGCATTTGTTGGTTGTATTCTGTGTGTGTGTGTGTGTTTTTTTAAGGCTTCAATTTATTTTGATGTTGAAATTATATATTATTGCTTTTTGTACCTTCTGCTCTACCTTTTGTAATGCTTTAAGCAGTTCTAAATAGCCATAAAGATATAAGGTCAAATAACGAAAAATTGGTCGTGTTTTTTTAAGCCAGCAGCACTAACCTGTTGCAGGTTTCATAGAATAAATGTTTCTCTCTTCAATTTGCAAACATATTTTAGAAAAAATTTTCTATTATATTAATGAGCAGGCCAGCATCTTCCATAAAGGGAGTTGGTGGGGGGTAGGTTATGGTATTTTTTCCGAACAAAGCCGTTTAAATTTTTTAAATTAGTCTTGAAAGTACCTTGTGAAATAACTAAAAGATAGATCCCTAGATTACATTGCAAACTAATTTTTTTATGTTTGCTCATAATTTTTTGAGAAATGATCCAAATTGAGAATTTTTCACTTTCTTTTGTATATATATAAAATAAAGTGGAAAAGAGCGTTTGTTTCCCTCTGCTGCACGTAATTTTCAACCAATTAGGTTGATTTTTGAAGCGAAGCTTTTTACTCCTCGTTCTGTGATTTGCTTAGAGTGCAATCCGAAAAATTAAAAATTAAAATCGTATAAGCAATCAAAGATTTCAAAATTTAGATCAAGAAAACAAAACGGTACGAGAAGGTGAGTTCGAATATGGGAAGTTCCTAAGCGAGTATTATTTATAATCTAAAAACTTTAAAAATGATAATATTAATACAATATTTGTTATAAACTGTCAATAATTGAAAAGTACCGCTTGATTAATAAAATAATATTCAATTTAATAAAGGAAACATTTTAATTTTGTTACGATAAAATTATACAAGTTACTTGTATGAATATGTTGATATTCGTTAATTCACTATTCATACAAAATGCGTTGGATCAACAGTTAAAACTTTATTATCTTGACGAAAAACTTAGCAATAATAGGTTAACACAAGCTTATTGTCAATTTACCTTTAGTATTGTTCTACTAAATGAACAGTTCATGAACAGTTTTACAGTTTTTGTTTTAAATATGTATTTACATTCAAAAGCTAAGTATAAATGACCATTTTCATCACACAATAACTTCAAGAAATTTTAATTATTTTTTTTTTTTTTCATTCATTGCTTTTAACTTCAATCGCATTATTTATGAAGACTATTTTTCTTAAAGGTTATAGGTAAAAGATTCAATTATTTCGTTGATTGAATATCGATCTGGTCGAACAGTTAATTGCAAAGTGGAATTTTGTGAGTGGAATGGAATAGAAGGCAATCACAAAAACGAAAAACAATCAAATAAACAACAAACACAACACTATAATAATGATAATAACAGTAAATACCTGCGCACACAATTGACGTCAGTTCGACTGCTGTTTATCGATTGAATGTCAAACCATTTTCTACATTTCTCTACCTTCAATTTTCTAATTCGACGTCCTTCTTTTGGTACATTACACTCACGATGTCACATTTAAAAGCAAACTATTTTCAGTTGCAACAAAAAACATATAAAAGAAAAATCACCGACTATTCCATAATACTTAATTTTTATGCATTATTTGTGCGTCTGCAAATGTGCGCATTATGTGTGTGTGTGTGTGTGTGTGTATGTGAATGTATGCGTACAGTTGAGTGGGAGAGATTTTTTTTTTTTGCTCAGGTGTCGTAATACATTATTGTGCTTATTGTTGTTTTTTACTTCAGACACTTCAAGCTGAGATTGTTTATACAAAAAAAAAGAATTTTGTTTTTGCATTCAACGCGAGCTGCTTTACAAACAATAAATGACGCATAAACCGCATGGAAAAAGAATCAGTCACACACAGTTGGGCAATAAAACAATAGAAAAACAAGCACAGCCAGTCAACTAAAACAATAACACCAACAACAACAGGTACAAAGCGTTGAGTCGAGTTAAGTCCTGTCTTTTGCGTGCGTATTCCAGCTGGCTGTGCATTGCTCGCAGTTAAAGACGAATTTCAAGGAAGACTTTATTTGTTGAAGACTGAAGAATATTGTTTGTTTTATTTTTTTTTTTTATTCTCTTAAATAAAGATCTTATGGAGCTTAAAGCAGCTTTAAGCAGTGGCTGTAGTGTCTTGAATATTTTTGACATTTAAATTTATTTTCACAAAACCCATGTCAAGTTTGCACTTGGCAAAGCTTTTAATTTATTTTGCTACAGATGAAAAAGATTAAAAGTTTAGCTATAACGAGTATTTTCATTTTTCATATGAAATACAAAATTAATTTACTTTTGATGCATTCGAAAATTAAAGTGATTTTCTTGGAATTTTCTTCAGTTTAAGTAGTACTTCGCTGAGCAGACAGTATTTAAATTAATAATTATCCGCAGAAATATGAAGACGAAAATAAATATAAATGTTAAGAAAAATATTTGTAAAAATTTATGAAATAATAATCGCTTGACAGCTTTTAACATTATTGAAAATATCCATTGAAAGTGGTTTTTTTTCTGAAAAATTCACTTTTTTTTTCTTTTAGGTACTAACACCTTTGACAAAATTATCTACGCTATTTTCAATTTATTATTTAAACTAAAAGATGTGCTGAGATGTGTGTTTATATTTAACTGAGAAAAATAATTGTTTTCTAATGATGTGATATCTATTGGGTGATACTTTTCTGATGAGATAGCTTCGCCTGTTACTATTTTCAGTAATTTGAAAAATGTGCTGTGATGTGCTCACATTGTTCTGTAACGTGCCGTGGAAATTTTTTAATTTTTTCGAAAGCTTTTGATTTTTTATTTTTTTTTTTTATTTTTGGTAATTGTGCTGTAATCACCACAAGTTGTGCTATAATTATCACAAGTTATATATATATAATTATCACAAGTAATATGCAAAAAGCCTTTTGCGTTTATAGTAGATCCCTGCCTTTACGGCTAAACTATTTTCAGCCCGTTGGTTATGGGCGGTGGTTATTCAGCCTCCGGTTCAGGAAGCAAGGGACAGTACTTTACTAGAATAGTCCTGATGCGAAAATAAAATATCCATGCTGCACATAACTCAGGAACAGACAAAGTTCGTGATATTGAGTAGAGTGTACTTGAAAACGAGAAAATAAAACTTCATAAATTCTGACGTAGCCAGCGCTCTATTTTAGAAACCAATATGAATCCACAACCGTTTTAACTAGAAACAATATAAATTTGTACTTTTACCAAATACAAGAATCTCGAACTATATTAAAACTTCAATATTGACTTCAATTATATTAGTTTTCATCCAGTAGTTAAGGTATATCTAAATCTATATCTATACTATTATATATAATTGAAGTGCAAATTTTTATTTCCAGGTAAACTCCAATAGTACTGGCCCGATTTTTATGAAATAAGTTTTAAATGTCATACTTGTGCTACTTACGAATTTTTCTAAAGAAATTTTAATAATAAAAATATTTAATTAAAGTTTAAAGTTTTTAAAAAATCATTCACTATGCCACTCAATGTTTGATTATTTTCTTTTCACGCGGTTTTGTTGCGTGAGTTTCAACGAACAGCAAATTTACTCCAATATTTCATATATGAAAGGCAGTACACTTGTGTTATGTTATTCATATAAGAATTTGAACGTGAATTTGAATATTGGAGAAAAAAGCTCGACTACTTGTTTGCTTACTTTGTAATCAAAAATGATGCCTCTGTGCTTGACTAGGAAGCTTGACTACTCGTTGGCATATTTTGTAATCGAAAATATGGTATGGTACATGTGTACATTACTGCCTATGAGAGTATTGCCTTTCATCGATGAAGTATATTGCCTATTTGCCGCTGGGATGTCGCCCTCTACTCTTCTCTTTTTATGCTCAGAAAAGTGAGAAGATATACATGCACTGCTGCGCTGCAGAACAAAATAAAACAAAATAAGAAATTTTTTTATTTCGTTTGACATGCACTACTGTAAATCGATTCACTGACCACCTTCAGCGTGCTTAGAATTTTTTTAATATGAAGTTTTTGCACTCTATCTCACTCCACACTTATTCAAAGTGTAACTAAAACGTGCTAGCGCTCTTTATTGAAAAGAGAAAACGTCCGTAAAGACGCCACGGACCACTGTGACCTGCTCTTATAATATATAAATACTATATAAAAATCTCTGATATCTTTAGAGCCTGCTCTCTAATTAAGAATACAGCTCGGTCGTACGACTCCCGACTCGATCGCTCGACTCATGCCAGTCACTCTAGACATGTGCTAGCAATGTACACAATCCACAGCCAGCACGAAACTCCGCGAAAAGCCGCCCATGATAGTCACAAGGGCAAAGGTTCCCCCGATGAGGCTCTTCAACATTACCGATATAAACACCAAAATTAAAAATGAACTTTTGCAATTGACCATTTCCAGTTAGAAAACTTAGTTGTGCATAATTAAGAACAGCCTCGTTAACACTTTTTCAGGATCTATTACTGAAAACTCAGAAGTGTATAGCGTCCAAGTTTTCATTTCCTTGGAGTATGGACTAAAGAATAACTGCGTCTCATTTGCGCGTAACATAGAACCTTTTGTCTTAAGGTCTTTATGCCGGCGATAGATCAGGTCTCCTCATAATTTTAGTGGAAAAGACTATCCTCGTGCTACCAAGTTCGACTGCACAATTGGAACTCCATTCGTAATATCCAAGGAATGTTCATGCCAGGCTCTAAGTGTAGGTCCCGCTTTTCATGTTCACACAAGATGAGTTCATGTTGACAACCATGATTCTTCTCAAAGCATCTTTTACTGTAATCATCCTCCTTTTTCTTAATGGCTTTGAACAGGCAGGCTGCACTAACCTGGTACTAACCTGTCGGAGTCGCTAAAATGTGCATTTAAATAATTATTATTATTATTTATGAAGGATTTAAATAATGAAAAATTTAATAAAATTAAGGAGCGTTAAGACAATTCCAGAAAATTGCAGCTCTATTTATGTGTAGCCGAAAAATGTACTTTCAAGCTCCAAAATTTTGTCAGGGATGCTTGTTTTTGTCATTAGAAGCACGCTTTATTCTTGTTTGAAGAATACTAAAATTTAATACTAAATTTTTTTTAAAAGCCTGGACTCCCTCCCTACCCTCCCCCACTCCACCACAATTGCTTTCATGTTTTTAAAAAAGGAAATACGTCAAAATAAAAAAAAAGTAAATGAAAATCATACCAAAAAAATGCATACTTCATTATTTTTCCAAGATAAAACTTCACATTTGAGACATATATCTACGGCACATTGCAGCACAACTCAAGCACATTGCAGCACTTATTTGAATTTACTAAAAAAATTAAAAGTCTTATAAAAATCGAGCCCCTGAAACAAATTTTTATTAAAATGCGGCACATGATAGCACATATCGGGCACATTGTAGCACATGCGTTTTTAGATCGTTTTGCTGAAAATGATATCAAAAATTAAAAAAAAGTAGTAATTTCAGTCCTTAAAAGAACTTTGACCGAGCTTCTTGTATTCGATTGTGTTATGTGTGTTAATAAATGTTTGTACACAATTGATCGAGAATTGAACCTACAAGTTTAATGCCTGAGGCTCATGTTCTCAAGAAGCTTAACACGTCATTTTAACTCTATAAGCTTTGCTTGCAGAGTAACACGGATTCCATTGCGGTTCTCTAGCTCTGGTCCACGCATTTATCCGTATGGCTGTGGCCAAAGAAAGAAAACGTTAAATATAGATGGCAAATTTTGATGCTTCATCAAAGGCTTATGATGAAATAAGTTTAAGTAGAAAAAGTTCTACCAAGTTTTAAAAAATTGTATGAATATTTAGAAAAAAGTAAAAAAATTTTATAAAAATTTTTGTGAATAAAACATTTATAACATAAATTTTTGCCTAACAAGCAACACACACATTTTAATTAAAAATTTATCAGCACGATTTAATAAAATTTTATTTTTGTTTTTTTCGTTTCAGTCCAACATCAGAACTTCAAAACTTGCCTTACTTGCCAGCATCCAAGAGAAGCACACTAAATGTTGCAGCATCACGCTGTTTGTCGTCTAAGCCACTCAACAGTGAAACTAACAGCAGCAAAGTTAAACCTATAAAAACAACACTGCAAAATATCAGCAAAAGCAGCCTATAAAATTATAATGAATGTGCTCTATAGACGTGACGATGATGAATGTCAGAATTCAATATCATCAATAAAAGGAACAACAAAAACAGCAGCATCAGCGAAAGTAGCAGCAACAACAAAAAACAGCACAGAGCATGTGCAACACTTAAGCCTCGACACAGATGTTGAGCTTTCAACAGCCACAAAATGTCAGTTGAACACACCACAAAAATGGCGTTTACGCCCACGGGGGCATGGTGAACATGTGATAGCCTCAAAAACAGCAACAACAACAACAACAGCATTGAGCACATCAGCAACCTTATTGCACACAAGAACGCTGAATTTGTGCAAATTTCTACAAAGAACAAATTATTGTATATATTTTTTTGTTGTTCTTGTAGTTTTTAATTGTTGTTGTGGTGTGGAGTCGACGCTGCTAGCAGCTAGCAGCAATCAGCAGCAAAATTCGTTGCAACAACAACAGCAACAAGAAAAACTAACAAATAGTAGTAAATATTTATTAAGCCAGCATGTAAATAGAAAAAGTTATGATAACAACAATAACAACAAAAACCACAACGAAAATGCCAAACAATTGTTTGCAACAACAATTAATGTTAGCAATGCGACCACCTATAATAGCAAAAATAGCAACAACATCACAACCACAACAGCTCATGCCTCCGATGCTGTTAAAATAATTTTGAGCGACTTCAATGATGCCTTCGCCAGCCTCAGCTTATTAAGCTTGGCACCAGCGCGTGATACTAGCAGTAAAAATAGCAGTAGTGAAAATAGTAGTTTTACCACTACCACTCCTACTAGTAGTAGTAGTAGTAGTAGTAAGATTGGTAGTTTAAGTAGTAGTTCCAAATCCATTGCTCATCGCCGCACTGATAGCGATAGTTTAAGTGATGAGCTGTTGGATAGCTTCCGCGGCACGCACAGTCTGCCGCAGCAGCCAATGTATATGAATGAATTTGCTGTGCATATTCCAGCGGGTCAGGATGTGGCCGATATTATAGCGGATCGTTATGGATTCACAAATATGGGGCAGGTGAGTAAAAACAAAACACTGCTTATAAAAGTTCTAAAAGTTTCGTCTAAACATTTTACAAGTTTTTGATCTAGTGCTTAAGCCTTAATAAGAACTTTTGGCGGAGCTTTCTTGAAAAAGCTTGCTTTAAGCTTTTTTATTATAATTTATTAAAATCTGACGTTTTATTGTTTGAACTTTTAAAAACAGCTAAGCTGTAAACAAACAATTTTTAATTTTATTTTATTTTATTTAATTTTTTTATTTTACTTTAGTTACAAAAATAATTTTCAAAATAAAAAATTTATAAATAAAAGAATACGAGCAATGGCTGGCAGGGCTTTCAGTTCCATTTTGCTTTTTTTTAAATTGAAAACTTTGATTAAACTCTTAAATAAAAGCTTCTTGGAAACTTTTCTTTTAAAAGCTCTAGTTTTGCTTATAAAGTCACAAATATTGAAGTTAAAGATTTAAGAAAACTTCACCAACAACTTTTGAAAAGCTTTTAAAAAGATTTATTGGAGTTCTAAAAAAATCGTAAGACCTTTTATAATTTCTACATAAATTTTACGCTGTGTACACTTTCCGAACAAATATTGAAAAATTTGTAAGCTTTTGTGTTAAAAATTAAAATTTCATATACCCTAGATTAAACTTATTCAAAAAGCTTTAAAAGGTTTTTAATATAATTTTTTTTTGCTGAAAATTATAATATTTCTAAGAGAGCGTTTGTCGTATGCATGTGCTTATATTTGTGTAAAAGCACAAAAAGAGCTTTGTCCGTGTGCTTAGAAGTTGAGTAACTCAGTTTTAATATTCTAGGTTTGAGTTGTTAACCTTTAATTAAAGCTTTTAATTGGGCTTAATACAATACCAATGCTTGATGCTTGATGGAAATATCTAAATAAATGGTTTGAGTCAAATTTATTAAATAGCTCTTTAAAAGCCTTCTGAAAGCAGATTTTTAAAGTTTTCCAAAAAATGTGCTTAAAATTTAATCGTGAAAGCTTTTCATAAACTTTACATGATTGCTTTTGGAAAGTTAATTTGCAAATATTTAAGCGTTTATATAAAAAAATTCCAAAATTTAAGGTTATACCTTTGATTTACTTTATTTAAATATGTTGTTTTTTACAAAAAACTTTCTACAGTTTGTATGCTAAAAATTATTTCACAGAAAATTCGGGCCATTTTAATAAATTCGTCCATAAAACTTTTAGAAAGATTCCAAAAAACATTAGAGTTTTTATGCTAAAATTTCTGTAACTTAAAAAAGAAAGCTTAACGCGATCTTTTACAAGTACTTCGAAATTCTTTGCATATATTACAGCTTCCTAAGCCCAAAAAACATTTCATTGAGTAAATTTCTTCAAGAAGCTTGTAGTACTGTTTCATAATATTATTAATCTTCACTATAAAAGCTTTTAGTGAACGTTTTACAACAGCTTTTGTAAACCATTGCAAGTCCAACTTTTTGAAATTAAAATTTATAATGCTTAAATTTTTTGTGCAGTTTTATAAAGAGCTTTTTTCACCAAAATCAAAAAAGCTTTGTGTTCACTTTTTAAAAAACTTTTTAAAAAAGTTTTTTACAAAGTTATAAGTTATTTTCTTTAAAATTAAGCAACATTTTTGGAAAGTTTTTAAGGTTTCAACAACTTCCTTATCTATGGGTTACCTTCAAGAGAGCTCTTCAAAGCTCAAAATTTTCTATTGTATGTATATATCAAAATAAACTTAAAATTCAAATTAAAATTTTCATAAAAGAAATTTGAAATTAATGCTGAAAGTGAAATCAAAAGTCTTCGTAAAGATAAAGCTCTTAAAAAATTGTCTTCTGTATAGACCATTAATGGGCATTCTGCTGCCTGCGAGCAGAGAGCTTTCTCTGCTACCATGTATTTTTTATGGTTACGCGAAAGCTTTTAGCCCATTTACGGCAGAATATTAGCCCACAAAAAAATATTTAAAGAAGGAAAAAAAAACATTTAAAATTTAGTGCTGCTGAACACTTATAAGGTGAACACGATGTGTTGTTGCTTAGCATAGCTTTTCCAAACTAAACCATGCAAAAGTTATGATTGCAATTTTGAGCACGTTTTACTGCTAACGGCGCCAAATGCAATTAAAATTTATAAATTGCTTAAGTATTGGGGGAAAAAAATCACACATGCATTAACACTAATTATTGAAATTATTTAGATGTAAATTATTAGCCTAAAGCGTGTCAAGGCCAAGCATGAAGTTGTTTTTAAATGGAAAAAAATCATTAAGTTCTGCAAAGTCTACACACTCAAAAAAAAAAAGGATTACATGACGTAAATATTTAAAATATTTAAAATAATATTCCTATCAATCATATAATCACTTACGGTCTAAGCAAACAGATTAACAGTCAAAAGTTCTGCGGTTCGACTCCGAACTCAGACAAGTTTTTTTTCCATTTTTGAAATAAAAAATGTGTGAGGCAAAGTTTTTTCTATGATAGAGAGAATTTTTTTATTTAATTCAGGAATTTCTAATGATTTTGTTATAATAAATTGAAACTTTGCTGAGGCTCGAACCGTGGTTTCGAAAATTGCAATCGAACGATCGTCCACAGAGCTATTGATCACGTTAAAAATTAAGAATCAATACGCCTTTATGAATTGCGCATGGTTTTGTTGTTATTTAAAAGCGTTGATGAATTTCAGTGACGTCATGAGCTCGCTTGTTAAGGCGGTCTTCTCATTCAAAACCCGTTTTTTGGACCCTTTTTAAAAAAATTCTTATTTGAAAACGCAAAGAATAATTGAAAACTTTTTTTATTAATTGTATTACAAAAGGTTCAAAGCAAATAAAAAAATTTTTTTTGCCTCGATACGTGGGCTGTTCAAAAAGTAATGAGACTTCAAAGTTGGTGGTGAAAAAAAAGGTGTCGTCACGGCGGCCACGATTCCAGGTCTCCGGAGCGTCTGAAATGAAAAAAAAACGGGGTTATAATCAGTATAGATGTAATTCTCGGGTGAACCTCAAGCTTAATTTTGTGATTTTTTTTGACAAAATGGCGGCCATTCAAAAAAAAAATTTCAATTTCGGGTTTTTTTTTTGTAGTTTAGTGTAAAAAAAAATAGTAAAAAATTTTTTAAAATTATGGTCGAGGTTCACCCGAGAATGGTGACAATTCTGCGTCGATTCCACTTTGTTTCATGAAAATCGGTTCAGTTGAACTGGAGATATCATGGCCGCCAGTTCGAAAAACGTGGGTTCGAGATAAACGCGTTTAAAGTTTGAAGTAATTTTTTTGGGAAAAAAAAAAAAAATCAAAAATGTTTAAATGCAGTTTTAAAGAGCTGACAATTTTTACTTACAAATATTAGTCGGCGATGCCAGCTCCATACAGGACACCTTCCTCTTTTTCGTAGAAACTGCTTTCTGCTGCCCTCTCTGCTCTGTGAGCCGTTCTGCCAGCTTTTGATGATGCCGCAGCTCGAGTCTCTGATCGGTCCAATCTGTCTTCATTGCAAGATAGTGCGTATTCGTATGCATTTTTGCCAATCGCAATACCCATCAAACCCATAATTTTAAGTATGGGTATAAAACCGTCGTTGAAGAGGCACGTTGCAATGAAATTGGCCACTTCGATGGTGCGTGCGCCTGAGTTGATGTGTTTGGGCGAAAGTGACCAATATATAAAAAGTATATTCAGAATCCTCTGGTCTAAGATGCTGATTTCCACTAATCCCGCGTTTTTTAGCACGATTCTGACGCTCACTTGGGCGTTTTTTTTTTTTTTTTATTACTTTTCCGATCCATTTTACAAAAATCACAATAAATTTATGAAAAATTTACTTTTCCGTTCACTGAAGCGCACGCGTCTGTTGCTCAACTCGATACAAACTGAACTAAATGATGCTTTCAGTTGAACACCTGGACTCAAAAAATGCTTCATCCCCTAAAATAAGCAGAAATGTGTATTCGTATGTTTGTATGAATATGTGTGCAAACACGTTTTTACCTAACAATAAACATTTTCAACGGAATTCGGTGGTTACTTTATGCCGCTTCGTTCGAAAATGAGTCGAAAAAAAATAGCTCATTTTGACGAAGACCTTGCTTCACAGAAAAGGCTGTATCTTCTAAAGTATTTTGAATTTCTAAAAATCCTTTTAGGGGCATATTCAACTACCCAAGCTATAAATAAATGCAAAAAATAAATGTCTAAAAAAAAGTTGCTCAATGAGAATACCCCCTTAAGTAATGCAATTATTTACCATAAAACATTAAAGTGTTCAAGAGCAGTTCATGTCATTAGTTTTATTGGAGTGTTTTATTGAAACATTTATAGTAGTTGCTATTAAAAATTAGATAATTCAATGGAATGTTTACTGTTTTCATTAAAAACTTTAATATGCATAGTGTTTGAATCAAAGACTATTTCGGTCACACAATTATTATAACTTGCAATCATCAAACACTTATTTCAAATATTTTTAGTTCCTTATAAATTAAAATCAAACAATCAGTTTTTTGAGTGCCGAAAAAATAGCCATAGTCGTGAAAGATGCATTAAATGGATTATTCAAAAAGTCAGATGAAACATTTTTATTCAGAACAACAACAAATTATTTCACATTCAAATTGATACGCCCAATACCAGCTCCAATCTTATTGGCCTAAAACTATTTGCAGTTATTTATATTCATTAATTTTTTTTTTTTTTTTTGTTTTTGCTAGCAAAATTAATTTTTATTTGTTTACTAAAGGAATTTATTCATAGAAATTTTAGACAGTCATGCATTAACATTATATAGCCATTCATAAACAATTTAATAGTTTTATTTATATTATTTATATTTCATTTGTGTCGCATGGTTGCAGGCTAGTTTATTAATTTTTTTATAATTAATTGAGGCATTGCACATCTATACGCATTAATTTTATGGCCCCAAAAACAATAACAAGAACTGCAAAAAATGTATTTATTTATCTTTTATCAATACTCATGGTTAGATGAGGCATCTAGAGTCGTCTATATTTGTGCCCAACAGTAACGCTTCAAGCGTTTTGTTAACGACTTTATTCCGTATGTGCCTCATTTGCACACTCACTGTTAATTAAACACATCGTATTTTATGGCGTAAATAATTGCATTCTGATAAAACCATTTTAGCTATCTGGCCAGAGTCATATAAATCCAAAAAAAAATTGTTGAAATAGTCATATTTCAATAGAAATAAAGCTTTTTTTCAGCGCAATTTTTAGAACTAATTTGAAATTTTGCAATGCAATTCTTTTAACAGTTCAAGAGAATAAGCCAAGCTATACTATAGAGTCAGTTTTTGTTCAAACTTCATAATTTAATTTTTAACAGCCATTTGAAAGTTATGTTTTTTCTTTCTTGGCAAATAAATTATTACTAGCAAATCATCAAAATATTGAAATAGGACAAAAATATCTCAGTTCGTTATAAGTGGCACATATCTCGTTTACAGGGAAAGTTCGTTTGTGATGAAATTTTTTCGAAGAAAAATATCGTATTTTTTCCTAAATGTCTATCAAAAATCGAAAGTTATTTCATGACAGTGTTACCACTTCAGTTATAATAAAAATAAGTCTGAAAGTGCCAAAAAATGTATACGAAAATATCCACGTTACAGTAAAAAAGTAAAAATCGTAATTTTCTTCGGATTTGTTTAGAAGTAATTATCGCTCTGGATTCGTAAGCGAACAGTTTTTCGAAACATAAGTGAACCTTCGCATACGAAGTAACCGTTACGTCCAGCAAACGTATCTTTTTCGAATCGTAATCGATATCGAATTCGATAGTTATCATCGTGAATTATACGTATGTTTTTCAATTCGAAAAACTTCGAAATCGAATCGATATCGAAGTCGGATTTTGTGGGATATATTTTGAAAAAACCAAAATTAATAATTTTTTTATTGCTTAGACATATATGTTTACTATCTATTCTATCCTTTTTTCATTCACTTATAAAAACGACTGTATAACTATGTTATTATCTATATTTGAATTTCTTTTCATCTAATGTCTCACCTGTCAACCGAATTGACAATCAGCCATATATATTTCTTATATATATGCATAATTTTTAATCAATTAAAATAAATCATTGATTATTTGACAAAAGCACAACAAAATTGATTTTATTCACATCGATAACTTAAATAAAAAAAAGTAAGCATGGAGCTTCGGCAGGGTATCGAAGCTAAAATACCCCCCGCAGCCATATTGAAGTATATTCGAAGTCTTTAGCCACGACATACACAATGATATTCAGTTTTATATATTAACGAAAGTTTTCTATTTGGATAATGTCACTTTGTATAGGAGGTAGGCGTGGTTTTCATTCGGTTTTGCCAAATATCATAGTGGTGGTCAATGTTATATATCAAAGCCTATATGCATAATTTCAAGACATTTCTTTAATTTGAGCAAATTTTTAAGAGATTTTACTTTTAAAATAAAGCCACTTTGTATGGGAGGTAGGCGTGGTTTTCATCCGATTTTTCCAAATTTCATAGCCAGGATTAAGACTGAAGAGCAAAGCTCACATTTCAAATTTCAAGGCATTTCTTTAATATTTGTGGATTTTAAAGACATTTTACAGTAATTATAAAGTCACTTTGTATGGGAGATAGGCGTGGTTTTCAACCGATTTAGCCCATTTCGAATTTCATCGCGATAGCTTTAAAATTGTGGCTGTAGTCGTGTCGACAGACGGACAGACGGACAGGCAGACGGACACACGGAAATAGGCTCAGGAGATGATGCTGATCAAAAATATATACATTTTTCTATACCTGCCACACCTCCTTCTTGGCGTTACAAACGGAATGACAAAGCTAATATACCCCTTACGCAGACACATTGGGGTATGAAAATAGTGCACAAAGGAATTGAAAATCTTTAAAGTAGATTTTGAGCGTATAAATAAGTTTTTCTATTTTAGAAATAGTTTGAAACTGAAAAGCAGTCGATTGTAGTGGTTTTTGTCTTTTCAAATTATTTCTCTTTATTGCAAAAATTATTCGCATCAGAAATTGTATAAGAATTAAGTTACTGTAAGTGTTGTTTATAAAACTGACCTAGTTTTTTCTCACATTTTACAGCGCAATTTGTATGAGGGTATTTTTAGCAAATTTTTTCAAGCACATGCAACGTTTTTGTTCACTCTTTGGACCAACAACCTTTCACATTCACATTCATCGTACAAAGACAAAGTATAAGCCAAAATATCAGTTACATGGCGAATTAAACAATTATCTAACCCGAATTTTGTCACTTCTTTAATAAAGGCACAAAATACTAAAATCTATGAAGAAAAATTTACATTTTCGTATGTATAAAATCATGCATAAACGAAAGCAACATATCAGTTTTTTCGTTTTTTTTTTTTCGTTTCTTATTACTTTTGTTAGTCTTTAGCAAAATTAATACAATAAATCATACAGAAGTATGTAGCTACACAGAGTGCATACAATGAAATTTTTAATTGCTTCAGCAATTTAATTCATTGAAGGAATATCAAACTTTTACGGCAGCTGGTTGTTCAAACAAAAAAGTTTTTAAAAACTAATACTCGTAAAAACAATAGGACTTTACACAATTTATAACAAAAATTTCCACAAACTTGGCATGCTATCCTTTTTTTTTCTTTTTTGTAACGTCAAATCCTTCAAAAAATTATAATCAAGAAATATTCTGAAAAGACAAAAATGTAGTTAAGTTACTTGCTATAAAAAAAAAATAAATAAATAAATATTTTCACAATATAACGAATAGACATAAATTACTAACTCAGCAGCAAGTAACATAGACGTGCAAAGAAATTCACACTCATGCTTAGCATTGTGATGATGCTTTGCATACACACACACACACACACTCACACTGTAATATACGAGTAAAACGACATGATATGAAGTGCAAAATATCCTGCTGGGAGTATTTTATAAGAGAAAAACTGCTGCATGTTTTTAAGCAAATAAGTTTTGAGATAGACCCA
Organism: Coremacera marginata; assembly: GCA_914767935.1. Classification (NCBI taxonomy): domain Eukaryota; kingdom Metazoa; phylum Arthropoda; class Insecta; order Diptera; family Sciomyzidae; genus Coremacera; species Coremacera marginata. The sequence goes on along the minus strand of OU612046.1, from coordinate 9,872,133 downwards.
TATACACACACACATGCACACAAACAACATCCAGAAAGAAATGTGCTGACAAACAAACAAGTGGCATAATTAAAGAAAATGCAATAGGAATGAAAGGGAAAAACAACAATAACAAAAACAAGAAAAAGCAACGGCAAAAGCAACACAACAACACAACAACAGCAATAACAATATTTCCATTGCTAATGCAGTCATGCAGCAATGTATAAATGAATGTGGTTGGTTACATGGTTGTATATGTATACATTTATGCATACACACTTTTATATTACAAATTACATATGTTCGTTCGTGTATGCGTTAGAGTGCGTGTGTATTTGTTAGCAAATATTTTCATGCAAGACTATTGCAATTCTTGTCGTGATTGTTTTTCGGAATTTTTGAATCTTATGCTCTATAAAATAATTTTTACATATGCTTGTATGTATGCGGTTTAAGTGTATATACAATTATACAAACACAAATATACAATTGTGTGCTTGTAGCTGTGCAGGCGAACATTTGTAAGCTTGGGTGACAACTGTAATTAGAATGTCCAAATATTCGCACACCATGCATGAATGCATTTGCAAAGGTTTCATTTTAAATGAACAGCAGCAGCAACAGCTTTGGAAGCAGAAACATGTTCTAAGTTAGACAGCAGAAGAAAAAACATTTTCCTAAACATAACTCCAACGAGTTGTTATGGAACTCAAATTAATTCAAATACATCAGAGAATATGTTTTCCAAAAAAAGTAATAATTCCTGAGCTTTAAATAAAAGCTTTTTACTTACACTTGAAAGCACAATGAGTCAAAAAATATGCCCTCAAATAATGACTTCAGGCACAATCAATTTAATTGCTTTTCCTAAAACTCTGACTTTTACTTCATCTTCGACTCTGGCTCCGATCCCAATTCTAAATCTAACACTTGCTTTTACTTTTCTTTTATAGCTCGTACTCTCTACAAACATAACATATAATGAATAAGATATATTCATCTTATTATTCATATTCATTTTCTATTCCTATTTATTCATATTCATATTCATAATCATATTCATATTCATATTCATATTCATATTCATATTCATATTCATATTCATATTCATATTCATATTCATATTCATATTCATATTCATATTCATATTCATATTCATATTCATATTCATATTCATATTCATATTCATATTCATATTCATATTCATATTCATATTCATATTCATATTCATATTCATATTCATATTCATATTCATATTCATATTCATATTCATATTCATATTCATATTCATATTCATATTCATATTCATATTCATATTCATATTCATATTCATATTCATATTCATATTCATATTCATATTCATATTCATATTCATATTCATATTCATATTCATATTCATATTCATATTCATATTCATATTCATATTCATATTCATATTCTTATTCATATTCATATTCATATTCTTATTCATATTCATATTCATATTCATATTCATATTCATATTCATATTCATATTCATATTCATATTCATATTCATATTCATATTCATATTCATATTCATATTCATATTCATATTCATATTCATATTCATATTCATATTCATATTCATATTCATATTCATATTCATATTCATATTCATATTCATATTCATATTCATATTCATATTCATATTCATATTCATATTCATATTCATATTCATATTCATATTCATATTCATATTCATATTCATATTCATATTCATATTCATATTCATATTCATATTCATATTCATATTCATATTCATATTCATATTCATATTCATATTCATATTCATATTCATATTCATATTCATATTCATATTCATATTCATATTCATATTCATATTCATATTCATATTCATATTCATATTCATATTCATATTCATATTCATATTCATATTCATATTCATATTCATATTCATATTCATATTCATATTCATATTCATATTCATATTCATATTCATATTCATATTCATATTCATATTCATATTCATATTCATATTCATATTCTTATTCATATTCATATTCATATTCTTATTCATATTCATATTCATATTCATATTCATATTCATATTCATATTCATATTCATATTCATATTCATATTCATATTCATATTCATATTCATATTCATATTCATATTCATATTCATATTCATATTCATATTCATATTCATATTCATATTCATATTCATATTCATATTCATATTCATATTCATATTCATATTCATATTCATATTCATATTCATATTCATATTCATATTCATATTCATATTCATATTCATATTCATATTCATATTCATATTCATATTCATATTCATATTCATATTCATATTCATATTCATGTTCATATTCATATTCATATTCATATTCATATTCATATTCATATTCATATTCATATTCATATTCATATTCATATTCATATTCATATTCATATTCATATTCATATTCATATTCATATTCATATTCATATTCATATTCATATTCATATTCATATTCATATTCATATTCATATTCACATTAGTGCAGGAGAAATGATGTGCCCTCTCATTATCGCTCTCTTCTATTATTTTTCCGAGTACGAATACGCACTCGAGTAATAAATAGTAAAAAGTTTTGCGTATGGAAATATACCAATATTTGTTGCGGTCTTCATAATTCAATAACTTCTAGAACAATATTTTGCAAAAAAACTCTTCTTATCTGATTAAAACTATTTTGGTGCACATCAAATCCTTTCCTTTCACGGTCTTTATTTGCTGCATTGGGACTAAAAAAAAAAAAAAAAAAAACTCCAACTACCATTGCAACGGAAACAAGCTTCGCGAATTTTATACTCGCATTCCCCATGCGTATTTCCGGCACGAATAACGTAAATTTCCAAAGTAAATAGTTGTAAAAGTTTTCTATGCCCTCATGCACGAGCTTGAGCTGTTCACAAGGGTATCTATACCTGCCGCTATCTCGCTCATTCAATACAATGACTGACATTCTATTCTGGCTAAATGACAGTCTATTTGACTGTCTGACTGGCCAATTGAAATGGCTGCTACTTGATTTTAGCTTGATTGCGTTGCATTCTGGTTGTGGTGCAGCGGAAACGGAAGGATGCGGCATGCAATGAGTGGCATTGGCGTTCGTCATATGTAAGCCTGAAATCGTTGCTATGCGGGGGGAAATCATTGAGTAAAGTTTTCTCTGATTTCTTGGATCAATATTAAATAAAATGCCACTCGAAATTGTTGGCTGGTAGTTTACCAAGAAATAAAAAAATATTTAAGCAAAAAATTTTATTGTTTAACTTTAAAACTGTTAAACACTGACTTAAAAATCGAAAGTGTATGTTTTCTAAATTTAATAGCGATTTATTTAAGGCATTAGACCATTTTCTATATTCATGAATATTTATCAAATATTGTGAACTTTTTTTATTTCTTGTAGTGCTGAACATACAAATGTTGCGCAAAATATGCATTCATTCTATCTAAAAATATTGCAAAATTTTCATAGGTTTTGAAATTTAAAAATGTATAGCTTCAACTTTTGATTAGATTTTGGTTTATATTTTTCAAAATGAAGCAGATTTTTGTTCGTATTTAGTTTTCTTTTTTATTTGTACAACTATTTGCCACTAGTTGGCAAAGGTGGTGTTGCTGTTGATGTTAAATTTGGGTGTTTGGTAGTATAACTGGGTGGTTATGAAGCTCTCTGATTGTGGTTTTTGCTGTCATTCCCTGACAGTTTGCATGGTTTGAGTTGCTAAAACATGAAAAACCACAATCAAATAATTGCGGATATGTTGGTGTTGACACTCGATATTGAGTTCTCAATATATATTTCTATAAGCCACAGCATTTACGGCGGTGGTTTTCAAAAACTTCATTATTTTAAATCTTGTTTCTATTCACTTTCTGACACTTAACAAGTTTATCGAAATTTTAACGTATTGATTGAAGTTTTAGAATTTTTATAACCAGGAGTTATTAAAGGCCAATATCAACAATCAGAAGCAAAGTCAAGTTCTTAACTTACAAATAAACCACATTCAATTAATTTATTAAATCAAATAATAATCAAAATTATTGAATTTTGAAATCAGTACGAATAATTTTTTTTCCCCCTTCCTTTACAGATTGGCAGCTTAAAAGACTACTACTTGTTTCATCATCGACATGTTTCGAAACGCTCGCTACGTACCAGTGATGAACACCACAGTGCGCTCAATTCGGAACCAGAGGTAAGAATCAATATTTTTATAAGATAGCTGATCACTTTTAAAGCCAAAATTGCATTATATATCCTTCCTTCTACCACTTCAAAAAATTTATCTTGGCCCTTGAAGAGGCTAAAAGAGTTTTACTTCCATCTTAAAGTTTTTTAATAATGATTTTATATAAGAGGATTTAAAAAAAAAAAGGTTTTGCTTTTTTAATGACAACTGTTTATAGAGGTATGATGCATAATTTTATTCGAAATATGAAATCAGTCGACCAAATATTTTATTGGGGAATATTCTGGAAAAACCAAGCTATCGATGTCCTGTTATGTAACCCTTAAAAGCAACGAAAAATAGTTGGTTATATTGGTCAGGATATCTCACAACCCTGACGAGATAGAGCAATTCTGCGGTTGGATTCGAATTCGGCATTAAAAAAACTTATTTCATTAAAAAAATTTTAAGATTTTCTATAAATTTTCTACGAGCCATGCAAATTTGGTCAAAATAGCGGAAAAAGCAAAATTCTCTGACTTTTGAAAAATCATAGATTCATCACGTAATTTTCATGTTTAAGATTGCATTTATAGTGAATGCTTTTGCCGAAGCTTATTGATGAATCTGAAAAACTCTTCATGTATTATTATACGGAAAAATCTGAAAGTGTTCATAGGTAAGCTTATTCCAAGCTTAAAGCTACTTATTAATTGGTCTTCAGCGCTTATATCTCACGCTGCATTGTTATTTATTGCTTATGTTTTGCAATTCTGCATTTTTAAAGATGATTATGATTATTAGATCAGAAATAAGCACCGAATTATTTCATCAATTTTGCTAACTTAAATCGCGTTTATAGTAAATGCTTATGCCAAGGCTTATTGCTGAAGCTGAAAAACATATTATTTATAATCATATGGCAAGAGCTGAAAATGTTCATAGTTCAAGCTTATTCCGAACTTCAAGCCACTTATTAATTTGTCTTCAGCGCTTATATCTCTGTCCCGCTCGCTCTCACAGCTATCATTTTTGTTTCATTTTATTGTTCATGTTTTACAATTTTGCATTTTTTAAGATGATTTTCGGCGTTTACTTCTTCAATTTATTAAATTTTCAGTGTTTTTGTTTTATTTTTTAAATTTTTTTTGCTGAGTTTTCAACCGTTGTTGCATTGTTGTTGTTTCGTTTTGTGGTGCTTCTGAAGACACCTTTATATAATTTTTTGTTGTTCTTGCGTGTATCAATCAGTTGGATAATTGTTTTGGGATGAAATGCGTTTTCAAGTTCTTTTGAATGTATTTGATATTGTTTTGATATCATGCTATTGATCATTTTTTTTAATGATTGATTGAAAAAAGGCAATTTTGTTGCTATTTACTTCTATCTTCTTTTCAGTCTCCACACTCTTGAAGGCTTTCATTAAATTTGCAAAGTAAGAACACCAATAAACTCAAAAAGTTACTTTAATATGCAAGCAATAAGCGCGCAATATGAACATGATAAGCTCAATAAGCTACTTTAACATGTAAGCAATAAGCACGCACTATGAACACAATAAGCTCAAAAAAGCTACTTTATACTCACTCAGACTTAGGTACTTTGATTTGAAGTAGATTGAAGTAGATTTGAAAATACCGTAAATTTTGTTTTTGCAAAGTGCCATTGTACCCAAGTACCCATCTTCCAGTCTACTCTAGCTGACCCCCTGACTTTTTTGGTTGGATTGATTGAGTACTTTTTATAAGCTTTTATTTTTAAGCTGAAATTTAGCATACATATGTAAGTCCGGTGACAATGCAATATTATGTTATGATAAAATTTTCAGAAATCAATAAAAATGCAATTATCATTAAAATTGCTAGGGCGATTTAGCTGAAATTTTGACGAGATGGGGCTTAGAAAAAAATTTTCCACACCCTCTTCTGCCGCCCACAAATCAATAAAAATGCAATATCTTCAAAACTACTTGACTGATTCAGCTGAAATTTTGACACTATTTCACTCAAGTAGGGTATGGTTTAGGAAAAATTGTTGCCACATTCCATTTTACCGCCCACAAATCAATAAAAATGCTATACCACCAAAACTACTATGCCGATTCAAATGAAATTTTGGCAGTCAATTTCCTTCTAGTAGAAGATAGTTTCGAAGTTAATCGAAAGAAATGTACTGCCAAAATTTCAGCTGAATCAGCCCAATAGTTGTGGTGATACAGCATTTTTATTGATTTTTATTGATTATGGGCGGTAAAACGGGGTGTGACAAAGAATTTTATCATAATATTGCGTTGTTACCGGATTAACATATACTCGTATATGCTAAATTTAAGCTTATTCGAATGTCAACACGCTATCGAAAAATAATTTGCAAATTTTGAAGGATATACATGCATACATACATATGTATATACGAACGAACCAAGTTAAAAAAAAAGCTTATAAAAACATTTGATACGTTTAAATTTGTAAAATATTAACTGTATAAAAAGATCGTGCATATTTCCGACATAAATCGGGAGATCAAACAAACTTCCAGCTCTGCCCAAAAGTACTACAAGGTACCCAATTGACAATTTAGTGTGCCCGCGATTATCAAAAGTACTCAATCTACCCATACCCAACTGCCCAAGTTGGTGAGCACACTCATATTATGTTTTCAGCTTTTTTAAATTAAAAGATCAAATTTTGGAAGCCCTTCAAATAGGTTATTCATGAATTAAAAAACAATATTTTAGAAAAGACGTTTTATAAACTTTCCAACGACCAAAAATCGTGCGAGCGATATTTCAAATGCGCTCTTTTTGGTCATTGCAAGGTGATAAAATGTTTTTGAAAATATTTTTTATTTTATTCAAGGAAAAAACTTATTTGAAGGGCTTCCAAAATTTTACCTTAATATCAAAAAACTAAAAACATTAATACATATTTTTTTGACGTCGAACTATGACTTTCAATGCTGTTCTTATAACAGTTTTTTTCAAGCACATGCAACGTTTTTGTTCACTTTTTGGAGTATACCTACTGCCTTTAATACTCATCGTGCAATGATAAATTATATGCGAAACTATCACTTACTTGGCGAACAAATACCTCCTTAGTAAAGTCCTGAAATAACAGAATCTAAGAAGAAACATTTACATTTTGAAAGAAATTTTTTTTTATTTTCCATCATACTCTAACTTTTCTACCATTTTGCTTCTCTTTGCAGGTCCGATGGATGCAACAACAACATGAAAAGTTACGTTTCAAACGCGATGGCTCGTATACTGGCCTACCTGGATACAGCCCGTACGATGTAGTACGTCCCGCTGGTGGTTTTACAAATGGTCCCTCAACACGTCTTTCCTATCCAACCAACGCATATCGTTCTATTGTTCCACGTGCGCCACGCATACAATACCGCGATGCCAGTCCACATAATATATTTCCCGATCCTTTGTTCAAGGAACAGTGGTACTTGGTGAGTAAAGTATGTGTGCACTCATCAATTTTTTTCTTTGTTTTCTTAAAAACAATTACATAGTTAATATTATTGGAATCATAGGCAATGGTGGTGGGTTTAAATTGGATATGGTAACTATATTGTGCATAAGCTAATAATACAATATAAACTACTGAGAAAAACACACATATATAAAAATGCAAGAAATCAATTTTATAAGCTTAAAAAAAAATATTTTTGCACCACATACGCAAAACCAAATTTTTGTAAATGTATATTTTCAAATAAATTGTGTAAATTTGTTGATTGTGGTCAACAATTTTAGTTCTGAGTGCAAAAAATAAACAAAATTTATCAAATGTGGTTTTAGGACAAAGTTTGTCTCTATAATCAATGCTGCAAGCTATGAACCGTTTTGCTTCTGTGCAAAAGCCTGACTTAATTTGTGCAGCTACAGTCGTCCTTGCATTCTTGACAACTAAATGTTTGCTAAATTTATGATTTTCAAATAGATAGAAATTGTAACATATGCAACAGAAATATATACACACACACACACACGCACTTAACCACACAAGTTATCACCAACACAAAAAGACATTTAAATGTGGTTTCAGACGCTCTTTGTTACAGACGTTGTTGCTTTGCCAGATAATGTTGAAGCTGTTGCTGTTCTTTTATAACTTTTTGCTAGAATTCTTGCATTGCAATCTAAGTTGTTGTTGCTATTGTAAATTTGCCACACTTGCCAGTCTTGCACACTTTTTATCACACTTTATTATTTTGTATCGTTTTCTTTGTGTCGTTCTCTACCGACTGTAGCTATGCTGTTTTTGTCTTCAAATTTCCATCGTGCAGTCCCTCTTGCTACTATCTTTGGTTATTTATGCTGATTTCATATCGTCTTAATTTTTATGTGCAACTTTAAATTATGTGGCTGCAACAATTAATGTTGCTGCGATAAAGTTTTTGCAACATGCAATTCAAATTTTGTTTCTTGTGGAGTTCGGTTTTTCTTTTCTTTTTCCTTTTTGTGCTAATAAAACTTAAAACATTGCATATATTAAGATAAGCGCCAAGATGAATTTAAAGGCGATGAATAAAAAGAAGAAGAAGAGTGCGAAAAGCAGAAAACTGTAGCTTTATGTTGGTAAAGGAAAACCATATAGCTTGTAGATATTTTTGCATAAAAGTCAAAAAGTCGTTTATCACAAAATGCTGCTTGTGACAAAATCAAGATTATGACATATCACATATATATCAAAATGTCAAAAATTGCTGCAATTCAAATGCATGCATTTGGTCGTAAAAATTTTATATGTTAATTTATTTTACTTTACAAAAATACATAAAAATTATTCTTTCTGCTTGGATAACAAAATATATTGTTTTTTCACCCAAAATTTCTAAACTTTCTGTACAAATTATATGAAAAAGTTATTGCTTGTAAAAATTTTTGAATGGAAAAATGTTCGTTATTGTATCCTTACAAAAGAAAACCACGACTATAAAATATTAAAAAATAACTAATTCATTTGCATTATTTTTATCGAAAAATTAGCACTCAATTTAAGGCCCAAATAATGAAATGGGAAAGAAAGACAATGCAGGAAATATAATTTTTTTACTTTTAAATAAATTCCAAGATGACAAAATAGCTGTTATCTTCTGTTTTTGCACTGGAGCCAACCTAACGGTACTTTTCTTGCAAAAAGAAACATAGAACTCTATCAGTTCTTTCATCAATTTTTAAATTATTTTATTTCAAATCAAAAAAGTACTGCTTGTTCTTATGAAATGAGACAAAGAGGTATTTATTTTAAACAACAACTAAAAATTTACAAAAAAATTATATAGGTATATTCTAATAGTAAATTTTACCAAATATTTTAAGCTGTACATTAGACCAGTTCAAAAAAATATGTAGGAAGTGTTATGTCTTTTTTCTTCGGTGCGCATTCATTTTTTGAAAGTTCCATTCTTAATGAGAACAAAAATACCCTTAGCTCAAAAAAAAATATCACCTCTAGATATGGCGGAAATCGTTTAAAGGTCATTTTGAAGATATTTGCGGCTTAAACCTTTTTAAATAATTTGTTCTCCTGAATTGAATCACATATGGAATATATTTTGATGAAAAGCTTAGCTTTTTTAAGTTTCTTTATGTTTTCAAAATATGCATCTGACATTTTTTTAGCATCGTTTCTCCACATCAAATTTTATTCTTATTTTGTTTCAACAATATTATGTTTGCATTTTTGTATTTTTGTGCGGAAATTAAGCTTAAAGATAAAAACACTATAAACATTTATTTTCCTAATGTTTATGTTATTAAAAATATGATTTTTGCTATGTTTCTAATAATTGTTCTATAGTTATCTACCACTTGCAGCAAAGATACGTTTCAGATATCCAGGAGCAAAGAATAGAGCAAGATAGACGTGTATAGCCATTTAGTCCTTAAAATTTACTACTTAAAATGCTCCAAAATCAGTTTCCTATGTCCGCTCAAAGATTACACCGAGAAAAAAAGCAATAGGTAAATCACCTAAGTTGACTTGGGTAAAGAGAATTTTATGGGAATTATAAACTTATGCTTATTCATCTAAGCAATTTATTGTTTAATACATTGTTTGAAAGCACATACTTCGATACCTTGCCAAAAAAAAAAAAGTATTTGATTCACCTAAGCCCAAAATCCAAAAATACAAAATTAAAAAACAACTAGCATGGATGGCTTAAGCATAGTTTTGATTAATATTTAAGCATAGTTTTGAGCTATCTTCTGCAAAAAAAAAATACAGCCGCGTCATTAGACACACGAGAGAAGGGCAGATTTGACAATTTAATGGATTCTTTTTTGTAATAAAACCACTTTTAAATTCAAAAAGAACATTAAGTAAATTAACAAACACACGTTAATATTCAAACCAGTAAATTTTATTATATTTCATCAATTAAAAAAAAAAAAAAAAAAATTTTTTTTGCCCGCCGTGCGGAATCGAACCTGGAACGTTTGGTGCCAGTCCATCGCTCTACCCATTGATCCAAGCAGCCTTGCCACTACTTGCTGACATAACTGCAGCTATGTTAGCAGACGCTGTATTAACAGATGCAGTGTGTCGCAGTATTCTGTTGTATACTAGACACACTACAGAATACTGACACACTAGCCATACAACAAAAATCTAGTAATAGATTCTTGTGTTATGCTGCAGCATAGCTTCAGTTGTAATTAATATTGAATAAATCACTCCGCGTAACGAAGGAGTTTGGCTCAATGCGTAGTGTAGTAACTTCATACACAGTGGTATCGGTTGGTTGTAGGTTCGAATCTCAACGGCATGCGAAGGTAAAATATTTGTATTTGATATTTAATTTAATGTTCTTGCTATAATAGACGTGAAGCAGCAAGAAAAGCTGAGAAGTCATTAATTTCTAAGAAAAAAACGGTGTTAATAAAAGAAAAATTTGTGTTGTTGCCGATTTCAGTCAAGCAAATCACAGAACGAGAGGCGGCGGCAGCTTAAAAAAAAGGAAAATAAAAAAAACCAAAACCCGAAAAAAAGTTATATTTTTGAAATTCAATTTTTTCTTTTAAAAGTAGTGTATAAAAAATTATCATACTTAGTTAATTTATCACCCAAATAAAAATTGGCAAGTCAACATGTAAAACTTAACCGTTTTGTTAAAGTACTTGGGTGGCTGAAAACTGCCAAAGCCATCTTATAAATTATACTATGTATTCTTTCAATTTAACATAAGCTTTTTTTCTCGGTGTATCACCTAGTTCAAGAGATATGCTTATTTATTGTTAAAGTGTACAACAAATATTGGTTTCTTTCACCTCTTTCTTTAACGGTATCTAAAACTGACTTCGAATTTCTTCAGAGCGTAGAAAAGCAAACAAGTTAATTCAAGTTTTTATTCAACTTTCTAAAAATTACCATAGGTTTTCCTTATATAGGTACAAACGCATCAATCCCGAAAAAGGAATTTTATTGAAAAAATTTGAGCAACACTTATGGTATCTTGGTGAAAAGCTGGTAGAGCTATCATTTTATATTGATCATATATATTGACACTCACAAAAAAAAAAATGTCGGAATCTACAAAAGAGACCAGAAGCTGAAAAGTCGTTAAAAAAGGCATCAAGTATGCCGACATATTTAAGTGTTAATTTATATGTTTTTGCCACAATCAACACTAGAATGTTTTTTTAAAAATTAAACACTTCTAGTGAATTTTGAAAACTTGACCTTGAATTCGATAACTTCAAATAAAGAGCAACAATAATATTTGCTGCAAGTTGTAGATAACCTTAGAAAAACTTTTAAAAATATAACAAAAAATCATATTTTTAAAAAGTAAATATCAGGAAAATAAATGCTTGTAGTGTTATTTGTTTGTTTTTTACATGTTATAGTGCAAAAATATGCAATATTTTGAATTGCAACAAAGCTTCGGTCTTGCACAAAAATACAAAATTATAAACACAATGTCGCTGGAACAAATTGAGAAAAAAGATTTCATGTGAAAAAACGACAATGTTGGCTTAGGAGTTAAAATGCATGTTCAAAGCTCCGTTAAAAAATGTCCGATGTTTGTTTAAAAAAAAAAAAATACAAAAATGAAAAAGCTTAGGATTTTGGAAATGATTTTTTATCAAAATATATTCCATATGTGTTTCGGTGACAACATATTATTCAAAATGGTTTAAGTCTTAAATTGCTCCAAAATGATCCTTAAATGATTTCCGCAATGACTTGAGGTCAAATTTTTTTGGGTCTTAAGGTATTTTTGTTCTCGGTAGTAATGGAACTTTCAGAAAATGGACGCGAACCGAAGTATTTTATCACTTTTGTAAAGTGAACTAGTCTACTGTGAAATGTCTCTGGCTGGGAAGACCAGATCTAGCTATGCTAGTAGTTGTCACCACAAAACACTGCTTGAAAAGCAAACATGCCGACAGACTAGGAGTTATTTCAAATGACTTTTGTGCGAGCCGCAATGATTAGAAAGAGGAAGAGAAAGAGAAAAAACCGTCAGCCACCTTCTAGGTTCTTGTCCTGCGCTAGCCAGAAGAAACCACAAATATTTAGTTTCTTTGTTGTTCCATAAATTTGATGGAAAATTTGAATTTCCATCTTTCCACCATCCAACTGACTATCACCCTTCTTCCGAATCAACACAATGCTTTCGCATTTATAGGGGGCATCCCCTGAGTGCTGGTTAAGTCTAAAAAAAAAAAAGCTGTCAATGGCATCAGGCGTCTGATAGACTTTAAGCTTAACGTGGATTTATTTTGAATAATTGCCCAAGTAACATACAGTAGGCTGGACCAATGGTATAATGAATTTCTTTTTTTTTCAAAACACAATAGCAACTAAAAGTTGCGTATTTTTACGTTGTTTCAAAATTAGCTAACCATTTTTTAATTTCATATAACATTTGTCCCTCTATCAGAGCTTTTATGACTGAAACTTTTCTTATTTGTACTGCCTTTGCACACAATAACATAGGTATAGAGCAATTCTATTTAAGTTCTGTCTGATTGCAAACTTTTTTCTTAATACTTTTAGATCGCTTAGTCCGAAAATCATCATTAATATTATGTTTGCTTACAATTAAACACAATATCCAAAATAATTAAACAAAATAATGTTGGGTATCACGCACAAGAGTTCATTGACAAACGCAATGCGCTGATGATGCACATTGAGAGGTAACATAAAACCCTGCGCGTGTTACGCTCTTTAAAAATGCATGTTTTCAATGCAGTTCCGATAATGTAAGTCAGCATTAACTTTGTGCGTATTGCACTCTTTAACTACTCCCTTTCGTTCAGCGTGTAAACCGCTCTCGACTGGTCAAAGCTCTTGTCCGTCAACATCGCTTGCCAAGCGACTGAGCGATGCTGAATACTCCCTCAGGCTGCTCGATCGCTTGACAAATAGATATATATTTTAATATCTACAAAAATAAGTCAGTCTCAAAAAAATAAACAATAAACGCGGTGGTAAGCCGCAAAACTAATCTTATTCTATTTATTCACGCAACAACAAATCGCGATATGAAAAATATCACTCATACGCCTCGAAAACAAAACATATCGAATTCTGCCAAAACTGTGCTTTTTATGTTGTTATTATTGAATTTAGTGACTCAAATTAGTTAATTGGCTGCAAATATGGACGAAATTATCTTTACAAAATAACTGATAAAAATTTAAAAAATTTCAGTTAGAAAAACTCGGGTAGAGGGCCAAAAGTTATATTTACTTCAAAAATGGTAAGCATATTTTAAATCAGTGCAAAAAAACGCAAATTCTAATACCTATTGCATATTAAAATTAAAAAAAAGAAAGAATATATCGGTCTAGCCAAATGTACAGGGGTATCACAATGAACTTATATGGTGTAAGTGAGCTGGCGTAAATCTATTTATTCAACCTAATCTTACTAATTTCTTATTGCACTGAGTTATTTAAATATAAATCTAGTTGTTTTCAAACCTCTAAACTTAACTTTATAAAATAAAATTTATAAATTTCGTTAAGTTGCAGGAATAGTAATGTGCTAATATTTTTATTAATTTTGTCAGTCGCTTCCAAAACATTTAATCTTAACATTATTTAAGTGAAAATTTTCAGTCTCTACAGACATTTTGGATATTTGACTTAGAACTAAAAATAAAATTGTTTTAAAACTCTTATTTTTAACACGTTCGACGATATAGATCCTTTAACATTCATTTTCATAGTGATGCAAAATGGCGTGAATGTTGTAGCATTCAAATTAGACAGCTAATTTTTATTCATAACATTTTATACAACATTAAGATTTTGCAAAACTTTCTCATTTAAAAAAAAAATTGCCTGTCTATTTATTATTGCAGCTCCATGAAATTGTGAGCGTGCTTGAACGTGTTTGAGTTAAATAGGCATCGCATTTTGGATATAAATCAGCATAAAAATAAATAAAATTTTTACACAACTTTTAAATATGTTTTATTAAACTTGAACTTGACAAAATTAGTAGATTCAACAGTTTTCTATATCAACTTAAAATTAAAAAAATTTATACTTCACATTTCGATGTATTATGAAACAAAGCACTAAAAAAAGTATTTGATATCCATGACCTTCATTCAATATTTCTTCATACTTACTAAATACCGCTAAAAGTATAAAAAAAAAGGACTACATTTCCGTCAATACGGATTTTTTTTATTGAAAAAAATTGATACTCTTATTTATTTATGTGAAACATCGAATTCCTTAATACAAAGAAATAAATGTGCCGGAAGTAGACTTAAATAAATTAATACAAAAATAAAACATAACAAATATACAGACAAACACAAACACACTCACACATATAGAGATAGTAAAGTTTATAGAATTATATGTTTCATACACATATGAAAGCATAAGCATACACACAGGCTGAAGGACACGATTGATAGTAACAGCAAAACGGAACTGGTTGCTGCTATTTATGTATTTTATTTTATTTTAATATTGGAGGCGCTTAAGAGCGCAACTACGCTATGACACATAAACACACTCAACATACATCACACTCACACATTTATGCATTCTTAAAATATTAATTTATTTATGTATGCATATCTCTTGTATTCACTGACGCTCTCTCTCACTCTTTCTTTCTCTATCTTCTTTTTTTTCTCTTTTTTTCATTTAAATGCCATCATCTGACGCTCTGCTGCTGCTGCTGCTGCTGTACACTGGGATCAAATGGCTGTGAATAATACATATATACAAATAAAATCTTGAAAAAACAAAAACCAACAACGTTAAAACACACACATAAATAAAAAATTACATATAAACAAATACATATAAATAACGAAATAAATGTACTAACGAAATTCAATGGCAATGTCGCTCTGCACAGAATGGTGGCGCCAAAGATGGTCTCGACATGAATGTTGGTCCTGCCTGGCAAAAAGGATACACGGGCAAAGGAGTTGTGGTTTCTATACTGGACGATGGCATTCAAACCAATCATCCGGACCTGGCGCAAAACTATGTAAGTAACCAACAATGATAGATATTAAATACAAACCTACAAACATAATAAAAAAATAATAAAACTACATAGACAATATTTTAGTTATAAGCATGTGTGAAAAATTGATTTGGTCTGTAGTTGTGTTCGGTCTGGTTGTCGTCATAGTTGCTGCCGCCGCCGCTGCCGCCGCTTGTTTTCAATTACGAGCCATGAGCTCGGCAAAATTAATGCTTATTTTTGCCGCAAAGCTTCATGTTTTGCTGTCCTTGTTATTGTTGTTGTTTTTACAAAACTGGTAATGGATGTGGCTGCAGCAGTTGTTTTTCTACTACTACTATTACTGCTGCACAAAAGACAAATTATCCTTGAGCATCCTTTGAACGCAGTCGCATTCTAATCGCTGCTGCTTCTATTTTATTTTGTTACCAATTTGCATACAAACGACTAAAGTTACACCATTCCGTTGTAGTTGTTGTAGAAGTTGTTGTTGCTGTGTTTGTTGTTACTTATGTCTGGAATTTTATAGTTTCTAGAGCTTGCAAAGTTTCTGAGTTAATGCTTTGTGGTTATTCAGTGTTGCGTTTTAGCAATTGTGTTGGTCTTGTCTGTTTGTACGCCAGCACTTACAACAACAGCAGCAAACATCAGGCGCACACATACAAACGCACACTCACATCATTTGAGTGTTTTGTTTTTATGCTAAAAATTGTCATTGGTCATGAAATATTTCGCCAGACACTTTCGGTTTTGAACACTAAATTCTATTAAGCATCAACAAAAAATTAAGCATCTAGTCAAAGTTGCAGCAGCGTCTAGATATGAAAACCATGCAAATCTTCTTGGTACAAAGTATTTCATTTTCAAAACATTACCAAAAAGTTTGCCAAAATGCATTGCTTCGAAACCGCTTCGTAGTTAAAACTTTATGCCGGCTATAAATTATGTTGGAAAAATTTTAATAAGTTCTTGAAAATGTTTTTATACTTTTTCAAACAGACTATATAGACTGGAGCATCTATTAAGATACAATAGGCTAAAAAAACTCGACAAAATATTCAAAATTACATTGAGTGCAATGATGTATTCACATAAATTATTTTTTTTTTTTTTTGGCAATAAAGCATTGAAAAGATTTACTGAGCACCCTGACTGACTGACTACTGTTCAACCCAAATTGATTTTCTGATCGTACAATTTAAACTATCTATCAACCTATCTATCTATCAATTTATCTGGATAAATTTTCGATTTTAATTTCCTATTTTTCACCATTTTTATTGAAAAAGTCTTCTTTTTCTAAGACTAAATTTTTTAAACTCAAAGTTGTAAGGCGGTTTTCTCGTAGGCTGAGGAACGACTCAGCCGCTCTAGGATCAGATAAAGGACCCTCGAACCTTCTCCAAATGAAAGGAATTGAGATGCTTTTAATTCAGTTACAATAAGTTTTATTTGTAGATATATTATACTTCTATCAATAAAGAATTTTCTTTACAAATATGAGTATTTTCCTTATAATACACAACAAACAATATGGTGTTAGTAAGAGCTACGGCAATCTGTAAAGGCCGTCGTTTCTGCCCGCGGTGTCCTCTTTCGGATACTCTCGGTTATCGGTTATGTTCGGTGCTTAGTAACTTCGGTTGCGCTCAGTTGCGTTCGGGTATATTCGGTATTTAGTTACTTCGGGTGCGCTCGTTAGACCTCGGGTATAGTAGGTACTTAGTAAATACGGGTGCGCTCGATAGTGTTCGGGTATGTTCGGTGTTCAGAGAAACGAAGAGTGGTACGCTCGGGCAGGGCTTGACTAAGTGTTTCGGCTTACAGGAAAAATACCTTAATTACGATGTATCGGACCATGGTATAATGATTTACAAGGTTGGAGTGACACTTCTGTTCGCGATCTGGAGTTGTTAAAAACGCATTGAAAAAGAGAAAACAAATCAGCAGCAAAACAGATCACAAGTTAAACATTGTACTGATTTTGACAACTCCCGATCGCCGCTCTTGAGAAAATAGGTAGCTGTCAAGGCTACCTGGTAATCATTGTATCAGACGATCCACCTATCGGTAGTTTGTTTCAAAAAAAAGACTAATTTCCAAGTTAGTTGGTCAGACACTACGCCTTCTATGACCAAAGTGGACTATTAAGACACTTCGCCTTCTAATCGATCGACCACATTCACCGTGTGTCAAGCCTATTGCACTTAAGTGAACTTCAACAATGACCTCTTGTGAAGTTTAAACGCTTTGCGTAAGCCAATATAATTTGCTTGTGTCGCTGGCAGTAATGGTTGTTGCTGTATCACGCTTGAGTATAGGCAAGGTGTATGCTTAGTGGTATTTGTTGCTGCCCGGTAGTAGTGGTTGTTGCTCTTGCCATTTGTTATAAATATGTGGGCTGGTGTGACAATTTGTTACGCAGATCGCCGTCACAAATTGAACCTAAAGGTCGAAAAAAATCGATATATTGTACCTTTTTTTTCAAATGTTCTTTTTTTTAATGCTCTATCAATCCGTCCAGCCAGATTTTCGATTTTCATATTAAATATTTCAAAACTTTTATATTGATAGAGTATAAGAGTTCTAAATATTTTTACTACCCATAAAAAGTAAAAAATAAAGCCGAAAAGAACCGTTTCTAAATTGATGTAAGGCTCAAAAGGATGACTTGACAAGAATGTCTGGATAGCAAAATTACATTATTATTATTCGTGTGTAGCAGAATAATTCACGATTATTGTCGCATAGAATTTACCTGATAAAAGTTTCGATATCAGTTTATTTGTTCAGTATCAACCTCATTGCAAGTCCCTAATACTCTAAAATTTAAAGAATAATCTAAAGATTACACAAATATGATACAAAAAACTTAATAAACTTTCTTAATTTCACTTAAAATACTTATATGAAACTAGCAATACCCGGTGTGCGTTGCGTCACCCACCAACTATATTGAAAAATAATAAATTTATGCAAAACTTTTATTATACCCTTTGTTTGACATCACTTTATTCTCCAATGCCCATTTCAGATTCCCAGTAACAGGACATCACCATATAGTAACTCCATTCTGAGCTTCAATTATATGTGACTTTTACATCCAAAGCTATGCGATATCAAAAATTTGGATTGTACGGGCGGACCCACATTCCCTTGTCTAATTCCCTTTACAGTTTTCTAGTAGAAGGACATCACCAAGTGGAAACTTTATTCTGAGTTTAAATTTTCGTTTACTCTTACTTCTATAGCTCCTCGGTATCCAATTAACGTGCCAGTTTTCCAATAGAAACACATGTTATGCGGCATTTAGTTCCAGAGCTACAGTAGCCAAGGAAAGCATTCCACCCAATGACATGCATATATTAAAAGAATGCCTTCCGGGTATGAAAGTGAAAGGGGTAGAATAAAAGTCTTTCCATTCCACTTCACCTTCTTTTGGAGAAAGTTTTTGCTGGAATGTTGACTGCAATGAAACACAGACTTAATTGATTTCGCTTTTGCTGATATCGGCTCAGCTGTTCTCTTCTAATTGTCTCTTTTGAAATAAGGTGACCGTGGAAGGTAGACAAACTGAGGCAAACTCTGAGAAGTTATTATAAATTCAAATGAAATACAGAAATAACTGGTAAGTTTTTGAAACAAAGCTTTTTACGCCTTGTTCTGCGATTTCCTTGAGTGAAATCGCAAAAGCGACACTTCTTTTCGCGACTCCGGTTTTTTTAGAATTGATGTTTCCTTTATTCTTGCTTCCATTACATCAAGAAAATGTAATATTAAGTATTAAAAATCTTTCTTCGATCACCGTGGGAATCGAACTCGTACTCCATCGATTCTTAGTTGTTCACCCTACCCACCGATCTTTGCATCCGATCTGTGCACCTTTGTTGCACAGACTTATTGATTCAATATAAAGTACAAATGAAGCTATGTTACAGCAGATCACAATAATCTATTAATAGATAGAAGTAGAAGCAACATTTTTGTAGTTGTTGTTGTTTGGATTTCCTAAATTACTTGTATAAAGGTATCATCAGTGTTGTCACTTTACCACAATTGTGGTAAATCTTTAATTTTTTTTACTTTTTCGTTTCCAAAATCTACCACTTTTTTAAATCAGACTTAATTAAATGAGTGTAATTTAAAAATTACTGCGTAATAATTTTAATATAAGAAATTTTATAACAATTAATATGATCTTTATTTTGGTATATAAAGTGAAGATGCAGTACTGTTTTAAGAACATTATATAAGAATTATTAGACTTGTTAAAAAAAACGAAATTTCAGCCCTTGAAAGGACTTTAACCGAAATGTTTGAACACAAATGATCGAAAACTGGACCTGCATGCTTTATGCCGACTCCGAACGGCGTATGTTCTCAAGAATCATTTCATGGAACTTGTACTCTCTGAATTTTGCCATTTCTGTATCAGGTGGGTTCAACCCTGATTGAACCAGGGTTCTCTGGCGTATGGGCCACGCATTCTAACCACTACGCCACGGCCGCCACTAATTAAGCATGAAAAAATTGCTTTATGGTTTACTTCTTATAATTTCTTTTCTTATGTTTTGCTGTAGGACTTGAGTTGAATTTTTTTGGAAGTAGAAAAATCTACCATTTTTTAAAATGCACCACTCATTTCAGGCCCAATCTACAACTATTTAAAATTTTAAAATGACAACACTGGTCATAATCCTCTATCTATTAATAGATTGCTAGTAATCTCGTGGGGCGTTAAAGCGCCAAAATATAAAATATCTAGTAAAAGGTAATTTTGTTTTTATATAAAGGACTATTTTTACCTTTGAACCAAGGATTTCAATAAAACTTTCTGTATTTCTGTTGAATTGTTAAGTAGCCCAGTTATTACTTATCATTGCAATATAAGAAAATGTTTTCACATACTTTTAGGCATCACAAAGAAATTTATATTTTTTTTTTTATGGAAAATTGTTTCAGCTTTTTTAAAAAAATACACAATATTTAAGAAAAAAAAGACCTTATTCCACATCTATAGAGCAAGACCTTTCAATTGCTACACTATTTATGAAAGTTGCGTCTACAGTATGGATTTGGTAGTCATCACAAAAAATGCGCTTCCGTAATAATAATATAGATAGATAGATTGTGATCTACTACAACATAGCTTCAGTTATACTTTATATTGACTCAATGTCTCAGCGTAACAAAGCTGTTCGGTTCGGTGTGTAGAACTATGAATCGATGGGGTACAAGTTCGATTCCCACGGCGGGAAATATGTTTCTATGTTTTCATTGTGTTCATTTGGATTCGTTTGTGTTGTTGTTATAGCCTGTTTTTTTTTTCTTTTTTTGTTTTTGGATAGCGCGAAGAAATAATTAGTAATTGCCCACAAGTGCGTTGAAATAACAATGAATGTTACATGTTATAAAATAAAATGATGATATGTAATAAAACTTACTGGTGTGAATATGAACGTGTGTTTTTTTAATTAACATAATGTTATATAAAATTTTTGAATTCTAAAATTATTTTATTACAAAAAAACCATTAAATTAACCAATATATGAAAGTCCAATATATGCACCTTTGTTTTTTTTTTCAAATCGATTCAACCCTTCTCGTCTTGTTATATTTTTCAATAATGGGAGCGTTGCAGGTAGGGATAACAAATTTCTTACAGTTTGTAATCATCTTGTTTTCATTTTGTTTTTTCCATAGTTTTTTCCATGTATAGTAGGCGTAATAGGATATGTAATCTTGGAAAATATTGTTTTTACTGTTTTTAAATTTAACACCTTTTTCATTAAAATCGACTGAGCCATTTTAATGTAATTAAGTTTTATCAATATGGGGGGCGTGGCAGGTTGTATTTTGTAATAAAATAACATCGATTGATGTTTTTGTCCTTCCAAATCTGTTGAGTTTATTTTGCTATTTTATGTTTTTTGCATTTATTGTTCGTTGAAAATGGGAACGGCAAATTTAATATAGCCTGTGTTCCAAATGAGTACCATAGCAATCCAATAAGAAAAGAATTATTAAAATAGCGCCTGCCGTTCTCAAGCTTTGTGGTCCCGAACATACGTGATAAGCCTTTTATTTAATAGTATAGATGGGCGGTAACAGTGGGCGTTGCCACATTTATATAATGGCAGCCACTTGGACATATAGCACAGGAATTTTAATGATTTTCAAAAAATAGGCGTAAATATAGTTTTTGGCCACGCCCATTTTTAGTACAGTTACCGAAAGTAACCATACTAAGTAAATTACTAAATTTTAGTCTAAAAGAATACAAACCGTCTGAAATAAAGCATGATTTGTGGTCGGGAAAGCAGGGAGTGGCAAAGTTTTATGTATAAAAACACGACCATAGTTTTATGTATAAAAACACGACATATCCAAAGCAATCGGTAAATAACTTTCGGTGATATTTGAAGCAAACATACATTAACATTTTTTTATATATAGATTTTTATAGAAATGATAATTTTCCCAAATTAACTTAGATAATTTTACCTCGACTTTTGTTTCCTTTTTCCTTGGGCAATATTTACCTAAGCTTCGTTTTCTCCAGCCAACTACAAATTTAATGAGTTTTTTGTTGAAATATTCAAATTTATTAGACTTTAGAGAAAATTTTCTAACTAAGCTGACTTATGCAAAGTTTCTTATGTTTTTTCGTTCATTATAAATCTTTTAAAAAAAAATTCATGAAAAATATTCCAATGAAGCTGCATAGAAACGCCCTAGTTTCACTATTTAAATATACAGTACCAGTCAGCATTAATTTAGCGGAAGTTGCTGAACAAGTTACAGCTTCCTGCTGCTATATCTATTTTTTTCTTTTAATGTAAATATTTTTTGCCCCCGCTCATTATTTCCAATTTAAAGCTGCTTCGAAATTGAATTGGTCATTAGTGTGTGTGGGTGGCATAAAGCTGCGCTATTGTTTGTACTGACATATACACACATTTAAGCTATTCTTTCTTGATTTAGATTTTGTTTCTTGCCTGTTTTTTTTTTTTTTTTGTTATTATTTTCATTTTGTTTTTTCTATTTGAGTTTCCGATTTCTGCTTTTCCTTCGTAAAATTCACTTCACGCTCATTTCCTATTCATCCCATCTGCAAATGACATTCGGGAATATTGTGCTTATGAGTGTCCTTATGGCCCTTAAATGCGCTATTGTTCCACTTGTTATGCTGCTGTCGTTGTTTTTTTTTTTGTTGCTGTTGTATCTCTGTGGTCGGTAGGCCTTTTTTTACATGAAGCTTTTATTTCATTTCCACTGCTTTGATCGAACACAACACAAACGAACGATTTGCACAAATTATTAACACAAATCGGCAACTTAGGCGTGTGTCGATGGGCATGCCACAAAAAAAAAAAAAAAAACCAAAAATAAAACACAAAAAGGTACACACCACTACCAATGTTAATAAACAGAACAGAAACAAAAAAAATCACTGTCATGCAATCAAAAATAAGCGTAGGACAA
Source organism: Coremacera marginata (assembly GCA_914767935.1). NCBI lineage: Eukaryota > Metazoa > Arthropoda > Insecta > Diptera > Sciomyzidae > Coremacera > Coremacera marginata. The sequence continues at coordinate 9,848,964 of OU612046.1, read as the reverse complement.
AAACAAACGAAATTGAAATTGTTATTATTTAAATTTTATTGTTTATACAAGAGTCAGGAAAGAAAACAAAAAGAAAGAAAAAGCAAACAAATACTTTTAACGCTTTGCTGTCGATGACTAGCAGCCAGCATGTGGGTGGGGTAAATGACAGCTTAGAGTCTCTATAGATGTCAAGGAGCAGGCGAAATAAGAAATAATCTATGTTTTGTCTTCGTGGTAGATTTAGTTTTTACTGTTTTTGGTTTTTGTTTTTTTTTCTTGCCTATTTTTGGGCAGTTTAAAGGTCATTTTTCAACAGTTCTTAGCAATAAATCAAGCTGGGCGGCAATTTATTCAAATTATTACGCCCACTCGCAAATTTATTGAGTCGCTGGCTGGCTGGCTGCCTGGCTGGTATCTGCTGCTGACAAAAAGTGTGCTGCCTCTGGCGGACTGGAGAGCTGCCCACCCTCCATTTTCGCCTCTCTGTCGTTGGTCTCTGTCTTTGTCTTTTGTGTGCTTCACTTTTTGTAGCAATTTTTAAAATTGCTGCCGCTCTATGGGCAACATTTTTTTATCCATTGGGAAATTTTCTGCAATTGACAGCAACATTTTTCATATTCAGTAACAGGTTTTTGTCTTTGTGCCCTGTGTGTTTGTTTTTTTTTTTTTTTAATTTCTTTTTAAATCCCACGAGTTCACATTGCTGTCCATAGAAGAATTCTAAAGGCACAAATCGAAATGGCAGTAAGAAAAAAAATTATTTTTCCCTTACTTTTTATTCGAATTAAAAAAACTTTGACTGTACAGAGTCTTAATTAATTAAATCTACTCAAATTCATAACGGTACATAGGCGCTTTATGCATGCAAATTTACTCTACTCTAGCAACTTAGAGTTTATGTATAAAAATTTTAATTATTCGCCATATTTTTATCGAATTTCATACAATTTATCTTTGAACTGCTCACCCTATATGATGTAATTTTAAATATTTCCCCAGTGATATTATTGACAGCGATTACAAAGAAGCGAAAATATATATTTTAACACTTTATATGAAGCATAAAAATGCGGTGAAAATTTTTATTATTATTTCCCAAGAGTTTGATTAAGACTGAAAACGACAAAAATACAAAATTGAAAAAAAAAAATATTTAAATTGTAACAAACCGGAATGAATGTATGTGTGTAAAAAATACAACAACATTAAGAACAGCTGCAAACAAACATATTACAGTTGATTTATTTTTTAAAATTTTATACAAACTCTTCTCCCAACGGAACCCATTTCTGCAATATTGTTAAAACAGTAAAAATAAATACAACAATTACAGCAAAAACAACAACAATCAATTAATTTCTACCTGCATGCCAGCAGCAGTAACTATATAAGTATATTGCAAAAAAAAAAAAAAAAAACAAAAAACATGGCGCACATACAGTTGAGTTATTTACCAAAAAAAAATATTGTAAAATATTTATTATACATTTATATAAATTGCGCGAAATACAACAACACCTACAATTCCCTATAGTAACATTTTACGAAAAAAAAAAAAAATTATTGCCAACTGATGCGTAAGAAGCAGCAATAATGAAGGATATTTCTAACATTTTATAGAAATTGAAATCGAAATAGAAAATGGTGTACCAACTTCACATATCAATGTGTGAAAAAATCGTTTCCCAGTTATTATTGTTGTTGTTGTTATTGTTATTTGCGGTTTGTATTGTCTAGAATAGCAAATAAATTGCAGCCATTGATGTAAACGACAACCAGGCAAGCGTAGAACGCAGCAGCGCACTCAACACATATGAACAATACCAACCACAATCCACACACACACGCACATAAATATGTGTTAGCACATTCACTCACAAAAACACGCACACATACACCTCAACACTCACCTGAGTTGAAACAATAAAAAAGCAATCATAGAAAAATAGCACGTTATACAATTGCAAAACAAAAAAATACCAAACCAATGCATATAAAAATACAAAAAGTTCAAAATTAGACCGTGCAAAATATCGTCATTTCATTTTTCTAATTTTGATTATTGATGAAATGTAGCTAGTGAAGCTAGTTCATTCTCTATGTGCCCAGTTGTCAGTGTAGAGTTGCAGAAATTTATTTCGAAATCATTTGGGAAATCAGCGAAATCGGTTTTTATATATTTTATAAGGATTTTTCACTCACTACAATAGTTGTACAGCCGAAGTTTTACTGTTGTGGTTTTTTTTTTTGTTGCTGCAGGTGGGTGGGCTTTGTTTAGTAATTTCAAAATAATGGCACAGCTTAAAACTTTATTAATTTGAAAATCATATTAATTTTTTAGAAAATTTTATTTCAAACAGACATTTATTTTGAGAGTGCATGACAACTTTTTAACTGTCTTTAAATCTGTTTTCAAACTTTATTTAAAATTCAGTTTAAATTAAAATTTTACTTAGAAATAAAAGTTCATAAGTATTAAAGCGGCGGCCGTGGCGTAGTGGGTAGAGTGTGTGACTCTTACGCCAGAGAACCCAGGTTCGAATCCTCCATCTGACACAGAAAATTTTTTCAATTGAATTAATTTTTGTGTTCGGCCGTCACCTCTCTGCAATGGCAAACCTCACAGAGTAAAAACTGCCATGAAAAGCTTCTTGAGAACATAAGCCGTTCGGAGTCGGCGTAAAACATGTAGGTTCAGTTCTCGATCATTAGTGTGCAAACATTTCACATCACACACAACAGAATTGATCATAAGAAGCTCGGTCAAAGTCATTTCCAGGGCTGAGATGGCCATTTGGTTTTCTTTTTTAAATATTAAAGCAGTATATGCAAAGGTCACGAAAAACATATAATAAAACTAGTAAGGGTGGAGCTTCCGCAGGGTACCGAAGCTAAAATACCCCCCCGCGGCCATATTGCAGTATATTCGAAGTCTTTAGCCACGACATACACGATGAAATTCAGTTTTATATATTAACGAAAGTTTTTCTATTTTGATGACGTCACTTTGTATGGGAAGTAGGCGTGGTTTTCATCCGATTTTGCCATATATCATAGAGATGGTTCATATTTGATATCAAAGCTTATTTGCAAAATTTCAAGACATTTAATTAATTTTTGTAGATTTTTAAGAGATTTAACGTTTAAAATAAAGCCCATTTGTATGGGAGATAGGCGTGGTTTTCATTCGATTTTGCCAATGTGGTGGTCTATGTTATATATCAAAGCCTTTATGAAATATTTCAAGACATTTCTTTAATTTGAGCAGAGTTTTAAGAGATTTTACTTATAAAATAAAGTTACTTTGTATGGGAGGTAGGCGTGGTTTTCATCCGATTTTTCCAAAATTCATAGCCAGGTTTCAAGCTGAAGAGCAAAGCTCACCTGCCAAATTTCAAGGCTTTAATTTTTATGGATTTTAAAGACATTTTACGGTTAATATAAAGTCACTTTATATGGGAGGTAGGCGTGGTTTTCATCCGATTTGGCCCATTTTCGAACTTGATCTTCCTTTTTTAAAAATAAACTTATATTTTGAATTTCATCATGATAGCTTTAAAATGCGGTTGTAATAGTGTCGACACAGCGTGTCGACAGACAGACGGACATACGGAAATCGACTCAGGAGATGATGCTGATCAGAAATATATATATTTTTCTATACCTCCCACGCCTCCTTCTTGACGTTACACACGGAATGACAAAGCTAATATACCCCTTACGAAGTACGCGTTGGGGTATAAAAGATAATTTTAGAAAAGGACAACTCGGCAGGGTACAGAAGCTAAAATACCCCCCAGCGGTTGAGTTCGAGTATATTCGAAGTATTTTGCCACGACAGACACGATAACATTCAGTTTTATATATTTACGAAAGTTTTCCTATTTTGATAACGTCACTTTGTATGGGAGGTAGGCGTGGTTTTCATCCGATTTTGTCGAATATCATAGATACGGTTCACATTATATATCAAAGCTCATATCAAATATTTCAAGGCATTTCTTTTACTTTTGTGTATTTCTAAGAGATTTTAGTTTAGAATAAAGCCACTTTGTATGAGAAGTAGGCGTAGTTTTCATCAGATTTTGGCAAATATTATAAAGGTAGTTTACATTAATTATCAAATTTCATGTGCAAAATTTCAAAACATTTCCTTAATTTTTGTGGATTTTTAAGAGATTTTCCATTAATAAAAAGGTCACTTTGTATGGGAGGTAGGCGTGGTTTCCATCCGATTTTTTCAAATTTCATAGTCAGGATTGACATTGAAGATCAAAGCTTATGTGCAAAATTTGAGGGCATTTTCTTAATTTTTCATCAAATTTGGCTTATTTTCGAACTTGATCTTCATTTTTTTTTTAGCTTTCTGCCCGAATTTTGCTAATATCGGCCAATTTTTGCATGTACCTCCTATACAAGATCATGTAAAAATTAATATAGGTCCAAAGAAGGCACCCCTAGGCACCAATCGATTTCAAGCTTTTTTCTTATGTAACTTTAACTGTTTAAGCATGCAAAATCTCGTTATCATAGCAATATTCCTTCTATTTTTTGCCAACAAATGTATGCAGAAATACCACTGTGCGCCGTGCTAGAAAAAATCAAAATAAGCATATAATTTTTGACACAATATTGAATGACAAAATTCAATATCCTTCGGATATTCAAGCCTTCGGAAAGTCTAAGAGACAAATCAAATGGCTCTGATCCAGCTCAAATGAACACTCTGATGTCATCTAGGTCCATTATTAGTGGCTTTTCCCCAAAAACAATCTATTTATAATCGACATATTAATACGCAAACAAAAAAGGTTGTGATCCCATTTTACCTGTGATTACTTCAACATATTCACATAAAACTTATATCGATGGAAAGGTATTTTCGTGTAGATGTGCACAATATAATTTTTATTCGAATATTTTGCTATTAAGATAGGTAAAACGGATCAAATGTAAAACCCTTTTTTTCCCAATAGGACAATGAGAAAGTAACAACAAAATTTATAGCGGCACAGCTCTATTAAACATCGTTGCAGTAGCATACACGAGCAAGAGTAGAATGCGAGAGAGTCGCAGACAACTTCAAAAGAGCTGTGCATCATTATTGTTGTTGGTACTCTTAGTATACTCTTAGTATCTCTCTCTCTCAATAAAATAAATTTGCCACCGCGCCAGAGTCGAAAAACTGTTAAACTGCTGCTTGCTTCTTATAACACAAGCAAACACATTTATAATTGTTTATTTTACTCATTTTATTCAATACTTCTGTACAGACTATGGGTTGGTGCGTTCAGCAAAAAACAAAAGCAAGGTTTATTTAAAGGGTTATCGCAGGGCTGATCGCACTCTCTTCTCAGTACCCATAATTGTCAAAACCAACCAATATTGCGAATCACTACGAAAGAAAAACGGATGATAAAAGAAAGCACTTGCAGATTTTCTATGAGCTGTCAATTTCGATTTGACAATTATGGGTACTCGCTCTCTCCCTTGCGACAACCTTTTAAATCAACCTTGAACAAAAGTAAAATCAATTTTGATGTGGCCGCATTTCGGCGATAGGCGATACTAGTATTCTTAAATACAAAGGCTGGCTTGCATTTCATATCGCACTTTTTTTTTTGCTGAATCCAACGATTTTAAATACTTTTGTAAAATTTAATTTGAATTTGATCTCATTTTATATTATATAATTATTAATTATCTATTAAATTAAATACTATTTTTTTAATGTAATTTATCTTTAAGAGAGTACATTTTTTTATGCATCTTTTTTTTTTTGTTTTTCTTGTTATAACAGTTATATTTTATACTGAAAATAATTTTTCAAGGTAAAGACACAATTGAACATATTTCAAGTTAACAAGAATCTTTTTTTAATCTGTTGTCCATAATCACACATGGTCATTTAATTTAAAATCGAAAATAAAGCCTTTGAGGTTGGAAATAATTCAGAACTCATACTTATCATAACTCTGCTGATATATAGTTAAAATGTTTGCCAAACTTATCATATTGATGTGCCGTTCCTGTAGTATCTGATATCAATGCCAAAAGAACTCATGTCGTTTTCTTAACTTTGTTTATTAAATTTCCATATCCGAAGTCATTACCGTTATTTTTAGACAGCATATTGATAACGGAAGTTAACCGTCGTCATGCCATCGCATAAAGTAAGCCGTCGAATGACATTTACACCCACACACATTGTCATGCAAAATGTTTTCAAATTATCATAATCAATGCCACAGTTGTTGCTATTTCCTTTGTCGTTGTTGTTGTTGTCGTGTTTTCAATGTTGTCTCCTAAAATTTCTGAAAAAAGAAACAACGTATCTATCAAAGTTTTCAACTGTCAAAAAAGTTCTTGCTGTGGTTAAATGAATATATTATGGACTAAATTAAGGGTGCACTAGGAAAATTGTCGGTCTCTAAGTCTATTTATATGCTAGAAAGCTTAATAAAAATTGATAGGTGTTGGAAAAAACTGTGAATTCCAATATATGAACCTACCACGACTCTTCGAAATTATAACTTTATCCGTTCTTTTCGATAAAGTTATTATTTTAAAAGTTGCTAAATTAAGTTTAATATCAAAATTCTTTTTATTACTCCCAGCTACGTGTTGCTTTTTTTAATTATAAGGAACTGTTTTGCGTGTTTCAGCAAAAAAAAAACAAAATAAACACACAAAAAACACAAAAACTCGCGATGTTAATTAAGAACATTAAGAATTCTTAATTAACTGCTAACGAACAAAAAAAAAAAAAAATAAAAAATATAAAAAAACGAACAACAGAAAAAAAGTCAAGTCAACCAACAACATCAAAGCAGCAAAAAGTATGGTTTACAATTAAACAAGGAAAAAAAAAGGGACGCTTCAAAATAACAGTCAAACGCACAAGTTTTTTTTTTTTCTTGCCATCAAAAATGTTGCCGGAAAAATCAAGCTAATTAGTACTAATTTAAGAACAAGTAACAATATAAAGATTAAATTACATCTTTCCTTACCTAATTATTACAACTTTTGTGGCCTGTTGTGTAAAGTAGCAACTCATAAAAGTTAATATCTTGCTTGACATTTTGTGGGGAGACCCTTAAAGTGCGGCCCTAATGAAAGAGAAAACTGATGAGTTGTTCATATTTGGGTAAAAAAAAAGAATAATTTTAAAAATCTGTGAAAAATATGTGCTTTAATATAACGAAATAAATTCATTATTTATTGTTAAGCTTCTATGAACCAACTGGCGAAAGTAGCTTTACTTAAGCGTTTTCTGTACACATAAAGTTTTTTGTTTATTAAGAAAAATTTCAAGAATTTTTTCGTTTTTCTTATAGGATCCCGATGCCTCATTCGATATTAATGGTAACGACTCAGATCCAACACCGCAGGATAATGGCGACAACAAGCACGGTACCAGATGTGCCGGCGAAGTTGCTGCGGTAGCTTTCAATAATTACTGTGGCGTTGGAGTGGCTTACAATGCAAGCATTGGTGGTAAGTAGCAAAAATTAAAAAAAAATTCTTTGAAAACATGCTAAGAGAAAAAATACAAAGTAACATCTAAGGGAGTGCTACCCTAACGGAATCGGCAGGCATAAAATTTGTTATATTGGTTGGTGTATCTCAATTCTTAAATGCATATCCTGTCGACATCCTTGTGACCTCAACACCTTCTCAAATTTAACTTTATTCTACATAGCTGTCTATATAACAAATACATGCTCAATTAAACTCTATGCATTTGATTACTGCAGGCTTTGCACCCGCTTCCATATACAACAACAGCAACAACAACGACTAAGCTGCAATCTAGTCAATAATAGCCTTCTTCAGCATCAGCGCCATATTTCCTTAGATCCCCTTAAGGTTCGGATGCAACAACTAAGTCCTTTGTTTGGCTTAACTTCTATCACACCCACACATTCGCATACATGCAGCTTGCGGTGATGCTGGATTTAACGCATATCCAGCAATCGGTGCTTTGGCACACTTCGCGATATTTCCTTGTTTCGCTTGTTTTTTTGGTCTAAATGCAGCAGAGGACACAAATTTACTCTATGCTTTGAGCTTTTTTGTTGTTGCTGTTGTTATTTTAGTTAGCATTCACTGGTATTTGTTGACCTAATTACTAAAACTACAATCTACACTCTCTGCCTTAATCTGCAAGATGCAATCTATGATGCTGGTGGAAATTTCGCGTGAACATCTGCGTAGTCCAAAGCTTAAGTTGTTGTTTATTTAGTTGCCAACACAAACAAACGCGACTGTTTGTTTGTCTTCCTTCTTTTTTTTTCTTGTTTTTGAGAGTTGCTGTTGTTTTAGTTGATTTTTGTTGTTGTTTGAACTGTTGCTGTAGACGAAGCTTTTGGTGTTACATTATTTAGAGTTTTGCTGGAAGGCGATATATATGGTCATATGTAGGTGTGTGTCATGATACAATTATAAGGTAGACTCACTTTAAAATGGCTCCTCCAATGACAAATTTTGCAACAACGTTGCTGTGAGGGACATTAACGTCAATTGCAACAACAGCAATTAGAAAAACTACAATTGGAACATCAGACATCCACCTCCCATTTAAATACTCCAATCTGAACCTGCCTTATAATTCTGCCGTTGGTGTGTGTATATGCGCCATGATTGCTTTTGCTATATAATAATTCCTTTTATGTTTTCGTTTAGAGCAATCTAAATATTAAATAGATAAAAGATAAAAGATATAATATAAAAGATAAAAGATAAGAGATAAAAGATAAAAGATAAAAGATAAAAGATAAAAGATAAAAGATAAAAGATAAAAGATAAAAGATAAAAGATAAAAGATAAAAGATAAAAGATAAAAGATAAAAGATAAAAGATAAAAGATAAAAGATAAAAGATAAAAGATAAAAGATAAAAGATAAAAGATAAAAGATAAAAGATAAAAGATAAAAGATAAAAGATAAAAGATAAAAGATAAAAGATAAAAGATAAAAGATAAAAGATAAAAGATAAAAGATAAAAGATAAAAGATAAAAGATAAAAGATAAAAGATAAAAGATAAAAGATAAAAGATAAAAGATAAAAGATAAAAGATAAAAGATAAAAGATAAAAGATAAAAGATAAAAGATAAAAGATAAAAGATAAAAGATAAAAGATAAAAGATAAAAGATAAAAGATAAAAGATAAAAGATAAAAGATAAAAGATAAAAGATAAAAGATAAAAGATAAAAGATAAAAGATAAAAGATAAAAGATAAAAGATAAAAGATAAAAGATAAAAGATAAAAGATAAAAGATAAAAGATAAAAGATAAAAGATAAAAGATAAAAGATAAAAGATAAAAGATAAAAGATAAAAGATAAAAGATAAAAGATAAAAGATAAAAGATAAAAGATAAAAGATAAAAGATAAAAGATAAAAGATAAAAGATAAAAGATAAAAGATAAAAGATAAAAGATAAAAGATAAAAGATAAAAGATAAAAGATAAAAGATAAAAGATAAAAGATAAAAGATAAAAGATAAAAGATAAAAGATAAAAGATAAAAGATAAAAGATAAAAGATAAAAGATAAAAGATAAAAGATAAAAGATAAAAGATAAAAGATAAAAGATAAAAGATAAAAGATAAAAGATAAAAGATAAAAGATAAAAGATAAAAGATAAAAGATAAAAGATAAAAGATAAAAGATAAAAGATAAAAGATAAAAGATAAAAGATAAAAGATAAAAGATAAAAGATAAAAGATAAAAGATAAAAGATAAAAGATAAAAGATAAAAGATAAAAGATAAAAGATAAAAGATAAAAGATAAAAGATAAAAGATAAAAGATAAAAGATAAAAGATAAAAGATAAAAGATAAAAGATAAAAGATAAAAGATAAAAGATAAAAGATAAAAGATAAAAGATAAAAGATAAAAGATAAAAGATAAAAGATAAAAGATAAAAGATAAAAGATAAAAGATAAAAGATAAAAGATAAAAGATAAAAGATAAAAGATAAAAGATAAAAGATAAAAGATAAAAGATAAAAGATAAAAGATAAAAGATAAAAGATAAAAGATAAAAGATAAAAGATAAAAGATAAAAGATAAAAGATAAAAGATAAAAGATAAAAGATAAAAGATAAAAGATAAAAGATAAAAGATAAAAGATAAAAGATAAAAGATAAAAGATAAAAGATAAAAGATAAAAGATAAAAGATAAAAGATAAAAGATAAAAGATAAAAGATAAAAGATAAAAGATAAAAGATAAAAGATAAAAGATAAAAGATAAAAGATAAAAGATAAAAGATAAAAGATAAAAGATAAAAGATAAAAGATAAAAGATAAAAGATAAAAGATAAAAGATAAAAGATAAAAGATAAAAGATAAAAGATAAAAGATAAAAGATAAAAGATAAAAGATAAAAGATAAAAGATAAAAGATAAAAGATAAAAGATAAAAGATAAAAGATAAAAGATAAAAGATAAAAGATAAAAGATAAAAGATAAAAGATAAAAGATAAAAGATAAAAGATAAAAGATAAAAGATAAAAGATAAAAGATAAAAGATAAAAGATAAAAGATAAAAGATAAAAGATAAAAGATAAAAGATAAAAGATAAAAGATAAAAGATAAAAGATAAAAGATAAAAGATAAAAGATAAAAGATAAAAGATAAAAGATAAAAGATAAAAGATAAAAGATAAAAGATAAAAGATAAAAGATAAAAGATAAAAGATAAAAGATAAAAGATAAAAGATAAAAGATAAAAGATAAAAGATAAAAGATAAAAGATAAAAGATAAAAGATAAAAGATAAAAGATAAAAGATAAAAGATAAAAGATAAAAGATAAAAGATAAAAGATAAAAGATAAAAGATAAAAGATAAAAGATAAAAGATAAAAGATAAAAGATAAAAGATAAAAGATAAAAGATAAAAGATAAAAGATAAAAGATAAAAGATAAAAGATAAAAGATAAAAGATAAAAGATAAAAGATAAAAGATAAAAGATAAAAGATAAAAGATAAAAGATAAAAGATAAAAGATAAAAGATAAAAGATAAAAGATAAAAGATAAAAGATAAAAGATAAAAGATAAAAGATAAAAGATAAAAGATAAAAGATAAAAGATAAAAGATAAAAGATAAAAGATAAAAGATAAAAGATAAAAGATAAAAGATAAAAGATAAAAGATAAAAGATAAAAGATAAAAGATAAAAGATAAAAGATAAAAGATAAAAGATAAAAGATAAAAGATAAAAGATAAAAGATAAAAGATAAAAGATAAAAGATAAAAGATAAAAGATAAAAGATAAAAGATAAAAGATAAAAGATAAAAGATAAAAGATAAAAGATAAAAGATAAAAGATAAAAGATAAAAGATAAAAGATAAAAGATAAAAGATAAAAGATAAAAGATAAAAGATAAAAGATAAAAGATAAAAGATAAAAGATAAAAGATAAAAGATAAAAGATAAAAGATAAAAGATAAGAGATAAGAGATAAGAGATAAGAGATAAGAGATAAGAGATAAGAGATAAGAGATAAGAGATAAGAGATAAGAGATAAGAGATAAGAGATAAGAGATAAGAGATAAGAGATAAGAGATAAGAGATAAGAGATAAGAGATAAGAGATAAGAGATAAGAGATAAGAGATAAGAGATAAGAGATAAGAGATAAGAGATAAGAGATAAGAGATAAGAGATAAGAGATAAGAGATAAGAGATAAGAGATAAGAGATAAGAGATAAGAGATAAGAGATAAGAGATAAGAGATAAGAGATAAGAGATAAGAGATAAGAGATAAGAGATAAGAGATAAGAGATAAGAGATAAGAGATAAGAGATAAGAGATAAGAGATAAGAGATAAGAGATAAGAGATAAGAGATAAGAGATAAGAGATAAGAGATAAGAGATAAGAGATAAGAGATAAGAGATAAGAGATAAGAGATAAGAGATAAGAGATAAGAGATAAGAGATAAGAGATAAGAGATAAGAGATAAGAGATAAGAGATAAGAGATAAGAGATAAGAGATAAGAGATAAGAGATAAGAGATAAGAGATAAGAGATAAGAGATAAGAGATAAGAGATAAGAGATAAGAGATAAGAGATAAGAGATAAAGAGATAATAAATAAAGTGATGACGTCACTTTGTTTGGAAGGTAGGCGTGGTTTTCATCCGATTTTGCCGATTATCATAGTGACAGTCTATATTAAATATCAAAGCCTATGTGCAAAATTTGAAGACATTTCTTTAATTTGAGCGGATTTTACTCTGTATGGGAGGAAGGCGTGATTTTCAACCGATTTGGATTATTTCAGAATTTGATCTTTATTTTTTAGAAGAAAGCTTATATATTGACTTTCATCGCAATAGCTTCAAAATTACGACTGTAATTGTGATTACAGACGGACAGACGGACTGACAGACAGACGGATACACAGACGGACACACGGAAATCGACTCAGGAGTTGATGCTGATCAAAAATATATATACTTTTGTATACCTGCCACGCGAGTACGGGTTGGGGAAAAACAGGTGCGTCGTTGGACACACGAGAGAAGCGAAGCTTTTTCGCAGTTACATAGATTTGATAGCTTAATAATTTTTTCTTTTTAAAAAATTAACTTTTAAATTCAAAAATTTAAAACAACATAAAATAAATTACATATATACACAAAACATACTGCTTATTTTTTTATTGTTGAATGTCAAATTTCCACGCCAATTACATATACGGGCATATAATGCCAGCGACTCTCCATTTTAATTCTCCACACATGGTTGTGAACTTGGCTGCACTGACTCATGCATGCGTTTGTTGATTCCATATTTATTGATATCTATTGTTTTGACACTTAAAAACGCACTTGTCAACGCATTTGTCAAGTTATTATTTCCGTAAATTACTTCAGTTAATTACTTGTAAATTATTATTTCAGATTTATTTCACTTAAAAACATGAAGAATAAAAACTCTGTTAACCTCTGTTAACACATGCCAGAGATTTAGCAGAGTTGATGCAATCTCTAGATCATAATTTACACTCTATGCCAACAACATCACAAACGCATTCACAATACAAACACACCGATGCTGGAGACACCTTGTGGCAAATAAAAGCAAATTCACAATCCTCTATCTATTGATAGATGGTGACGATCTACTGCAGCATAGCTTCTGTTAGAACTAATATTAAATTAACAACTTTATCTAACAAGATTGTGTGGCTTAGTGGGTAGAGTGCTGAATTATCACTTAAGAGGACACGGGTTCGTAAATCAAAACATATTTTTAGTATTTAATATTAAAGTATTAAATTTTGTTGTTGTAATAAGCGCTAACAACAAAGAAACCATCAAAATTCCAAGAAAAAATCTGTCGAAAATTTTTCAGATTTCACTCTAAGCAAATCACAGAACGAGGAGTAAAAAGCTTCGCTTCAAAAATAAAAGATAAGAATGAGTCAGTTTTAAGTAGTCAGTAGTCAATAATGAATAGTAAAAAGTCAATATTCAATAGTTTGTAAGAAGTCAATAGTCAATAGTCAGTAGTCAATCGTCAAAATTCAGTAGGCAGTAGTCAGCTGTCAGTAGACGATAGTCAAAAGCCAGAAATAAGTTGTCAGTAGTCGACGGTCAGTAGTCAGCAGTCAGTAGTTAGAAGTCAATTGTCAATAGTCAATATTCAATAGTAAATCGTCAATGGTCAATTTTCCATTCTCAATAGTCAATAGTCAATAGATAATACTCATAGTCAATAGTCAAAAAACAATAGTCAATAATCAATAGCCAATAGTCAATTGTCAATTCTCAGTCATAGTCAAAAGTCAGTAGTCAATACTCAATAGTATAACGTATTAATGCATGTCATCATTCTCTGGGGCTATATTTTGTCTCTATATTAGCTCTCTTGCACTGAACAAAAAAAAATAATAGACTACAAAAGCCGACTTTAGCAACAAAGTCAATAACTCAACCACACCCCATATAAATTGAGTTTTTTCTTAACCTCTTGACGAATATTCAAACATATATCGACATCTTTTTGCCCAGCTACTTTAGTGTGCCGCCTACAACACTCAAAGTTCTTCGGTTTTTTTCTTTTTTTCTTTCATTATACTTTGTGTGGGTTTACTTCGAAAATATTGTGTCAATATTTTAATAGTGTCACATTCACACACTTTAGACTCCCACACACAGCAACACATTCATACACACTTGCTTATCTTTGTGAACCCTTTCTAAGCTTGCTGCATGTCCTTGCTTTGAGCTAACAAAACGCTTTACTTGTCATATAAAATCCTTTGAGGGTCTTTATGGGCAAACGACGACCAAACTCTTAAGGCGTCAAGCTGAAAATGAAACCCTTATTTTATACATATATGTATAAATAGATTTTCCACATGTATACGTGTGTGTGTGTGTGTGTGTGTGTGTGTGTAAGTGTGCTAATATTTTTGAAATTTATTTTTTCTTTTTATATATTGGCTGCTTTAACTAGCATGAAACACGTTAGAGCTTGATAGATACGTCTTTACTGCTGCAAATTAAATTTTTCTTTTCATACAAAAAGTGTTTGATGAGTGTGTGTATTTGGGTGTGTGTATACCCTGCAGGAAAATCAACTAATTTAAAAGTAGTTGATAAAGTAGTTTTTTGTCAACCACAACTAGTTAAAATTCTGACTTTTTTCCATAGAACGAACTAACATATTTTGTATGGTGATGTCCGCTAAATAAGTCAATTGACTTTCGTCTGCATATATTTTCAACTCCTTTTTAAATTAGTTAAATTTAAATTATTTTTTTAATTACTTTAAAATAACCAATTGAAAACTATTACTGATGGCCTAAAGTTAATAATATTTGATGAAATAACATGGTTAAATATATATAAACTTGTAATCTAATAAAAATTTGCAATTAAAACATGTCAAAATCAGAGTAGTTGCCGCCTTAATATAATTCAAAGTAGTTTATCAAACTCTTGTTTTTAAGTAGTATTTCAATAACTTCATATATAATGCAATAAAAACTATTCAGAATTGAAGTGGATGCCGCCTTAATATAATTCAAACTAGTTCATATACTGGTTTATTTTAAATTTGTTTTTCAGTTAGTTGTTTTTAAAAACAAGTTAGTTTGTTCCTATAGGGTATATGTAAACTAACTGACATGAAGTTTATTAAGGTGTCAAGGATGTAGGCCAGTTTCTCTTTCTTTTTTTTTTTTTTTGCCTTATTGTGATATGAATCCACTTTGATGTCGACTCAAATTCGAACTCTGAAAATAGATCATTAAAGATAAATCTTTAAAATTAGCATGATACAAAATCTACTCTAGAATTGATGTCCTAAGGGCATTAATGTTGGCCTTTTGGAATACTTATATTCCACTGATATCTTTCGCCTTCATCAAACTTATTTATTACAATCTAATAAACTGTGGCAGATATTTTGTCATTTAGCAGATATTAATTTTATTATACTTGTTAGGGTTTTTATCAAAAACATTTTCTGAATTTGAGTTAATTTCAGATTCTTTGTACTTTTTTCAGCTTATGTTCCTGTTTTTAGTCGAGTATAAACATATATAGCTCAGTGAGCTGCATTACCTTTTAACACTAACAAATATTGATTTCAACATGCAGAGAAGCATCATAACAGCGGCTCACAAACTTTTGTTTTCACAAAAATAAATTTATATGCACTACAGGAATCACACCATACAAATTCTTATTACAAATATTATCACTGTCTAGGGGAGACACTATGGTAAGTCCTTGTGAAAAAAGCCTGCGATGGAATAGCAATCGTCCAGAGAACTTGTTATCACCTTATCTATCCACGGCAGGGAGACATGGTCTATATGGCAAACAACGATTGGGTAATTGGTGTCTTTTAAGACACGGTAAAAATCGACCTTGTGAAGTTATGGCACAGGTCAAAAATCGTAGGCACTTCGTTTAAGGTATGGTAGTTTACCATGCCTTGGATTGAAGTGCCAGTTAGATACGAAAAAGTGCACAGTCAAATACAGAAATTCTAAATGAATTTCTTGTCTCATTTGCCGGGATGTTGTAGACCCCCATTCGGCGGGACCGAGTTGCCCAGGTGACTATCATGGGTTGGCCCTTCGGGGAGACTCATGCTGGCTGTGGTTTGTGCACATCGCTTGCACAGGTCTAGATTGACCGGTGGAGTCACGCAGTAGTACAACCGGGCTGCCATACCTGCTTAGTATAGGTCTCGTCTTGACCAGTAGATGACAATGAAGGTACGCCATCTACCGGTAGCCATACTGGTACTATTAAAGGCAGTATGGAAATCTTATTGCATACTGCTTTTACAGAATAGGGCACAGGGTAATGGTTGCTTTTCTAGGTGTCACTTGTGTAATACAGGTCTGTGAAGAGTATTTCACTTGCACATCCAAAAAGGAGATTTTTTAATACTATATGTTCGATTCATGAGCTATAACTCCAACGTCTCTGGACCCAGAGAAATTAAACCTTAACGGCAGGGGTCCTCTTTAAACACATAGCGGATTTCTGTCTAGGGGAGAGGCTTGCAGGTTGCCAGCCCATATCATAACTCATCATAAAATCAACGTGTTGCTGATCTGATGCATACGTTGGAAAGATGAAGTAAAAAGCCACAATCCTAAACTAAACTGGAAACTTTTTTGACTCTCAAAAAATAAAAAAACGAAATGGCCATTTCAGCCCTTGAAAGGACTTTGACCGAGCTTCTTATGATCAATTGTGTTGTGTGTGTTGTGAAATGTTTGAACACAAATTATCGAGAACTAAACCTGCCAGGTTTATGCCGACTGCAAACGGCTTATGTTCTCAAGAAGCTTTTCATGGCAGTTTTGTATGCAGAGAGGTGACAGCCGAACAGAAAAATTAATTCAATTAAAAAACTTTCAGTGTCAGATGGGGTATTCGAATCTGGGTTCTATGGCGTATGAGCCCCACACTTTACCCACTACGCCACGGCCGCCACTAAAAATAAATATGGTAGAGCAAATTTTCAAAACTATCTAAAATCGAACCTTTGAATTCTTGGCTTGCAAGTTGCCACCCCTTAAAAAATTACTGAAAATGTAGAAAAACTCCCGTTAAATATCTGATTTAAAATTATGATAAAAAATTATTGAATTTTAGATCAATTTTGTAGTGCGCTTCCTCGATTTATTGTTAATTTTTTCTTTGCTTTAATTGCGTTGAGCAATGCATCAAAATCCTTAATGCTTTGGTCGGTTTTTCTAGATTTACACGCTGTCATACTAAAAATGTAATGAAAATTTAAAAAAAAAAAATACAAAAAAATCATCGAAAATATCACTTAAACGAAATAAAACTTCACTGCTAAGCTTTTAAAGAGAAAAATTCACTGCTAAGCTTTTAAAGAGAAAAGAGAGGTAGCAACCTGCAAGCCATCAAAGGCGCCAACCTGCATTTTGACACTATTATAAAATTTGCACACTGTTTGGACTGTGAACATTTTATGGAAAAGGAACACATCACAAATATTTACCTTGAATTGTCGATAAAAGTTTAGAATATAGGACAGGCATGGGCATGAACTTCAAATTTGAGGAATAACGTCACATTTCTGTTTACGCATACAGCATTCAGCGTCGATCAACATAGATCAGTAAGCTACAAAACTTCAAGCAGGCAACATCGCGTTCATCTTTTTCGCTCTTTTATGTGATTTTTGTATGCTCTTCTCTGCTTTAAGTAGATACACTGATAAAACAACAATAATATTGACATGGAATTTGAAAGTTCAAAATTTAAAATAGAATGTGTTTTTTCACATTGTAAATGAAAAAATGAATTTAAATGCTTGCTGTGTGACAACCAAATTGCTGGTAATCGAAAAGATAACGCAAAAAGGCATTACAAAATATTTTATTCAAAATTTGAAACAAATAAGGGCAGTTATTTATCAAATTTAAACAAAGTTTCGCTGGTTCTGTGAATGTCTACCAGAGATGTGCATAAGACCATTCGTCATTACTTGCCACTCGAATAACATTCGCCGTCAGCTACAATCGCGCATAAAAATTAATGCATGCATGGTGCTCGAGTTCGTAAACAACGATTGCTGCTAAGCACACCTTTTAACGATTGCGAAGCGAAGCAAAGGCACCATCCAGACAATGCAGACATTCGGCAAATTCGCTTAAAGCTCGAGTGTCTGTTGCAGCTCGAGTGTCTGCCGCAGCTGGAGTTTCTGCTGCTGCATGAGTTTTTGTTTTCATACTTCACTGCCGTTTTCAATCAGCGTATTGGTAAACAAACTACCGTTATGATTTCAATAAACATTCAAGAAGAAGAGACAAATGTATTATTTATTTATTTTAGATTTATACGAGTATATCTTTATTCAACGCACCAGTTCAATATATTATATAAGCATTTATTTTTCAATTAATTTTTAATAATACCTATAATTTTAGAGATAAGATTCAGTTCAATTAAAGTTCAGTTTAAGATTTTTTCAGTTAACAATCAATACAATTTTTTTTTTTTTAATTTATGTTAGTAATTAACTCTTTATAACAGAAACAAAACAAACTTAAAAAGTATTTGTAGTAGCTCAGTATATGGATAAACGAACAAGAATAAAAATATTTTTTCTTAAAATTTCTAAAAAAATATGTAAGAAGAGATGTGCATTTTCGTACTTTCGAGCTACCCGGGTAGTTTAGAATTTTTGATGTTTTTATTTGGGAGTGAAAGCGCGTTTATTTTGCGTTGTTGATGCTTGTGTCTGGTTTCTGTTTGTTTTTTTGTGTTTTTGTTGTTTTGTAAAAATTTTTGAAGTGGGAAGAGTGTGATGAAGAGCCAGATAGAGGTGAAAGGAAAGGAAACAAAGAACATGCGTTAATTTTTAAGATCGCGAACATAGTGAACGCTTGTTTCTGATCAGATCAGATTTTCACATTGAAGCAGCGTGCATAAAGAAACCAAGTCATGCATCTCTTTTTCTCTAGTGTGTTTTCTGATCTGATATGCCTGCTTGTCTGAATCAGAGTTCACTTTGTTCCCAACCTAATAATGTGCGATTTGACCAATCTGGGCGTCGTTGAAGGTAAACGATGTAGATTATACCGCGTTCATCCCAAAATACTGTTGTCATAACCTTTCCGACCGATAGCACCATCTTCGCCTTCTACGGAGCACGTGCGGTCTGTGAAGTCCACTGTTTCGACTGTTCTTTTGTCTCTGGTGTGAAGTGATGGATCCATGTTTCGTCCTCGGCTACTAATCGATGGAAAAAATCCATCTTTGTTCAACATCGCCAAACACGCTTTTGAACCAGCCAGACGATCGCGTTTATGGTCGAGAGTGAGCAAACGTGGCACCCATCTTGCGGATAATTTTTTCATATCCAAATGATTTCGCAAAATGTTTCACACCCGTTTATCTGAGATGCCTACGACCTCAACAATCTCGCGCACTTTATTTCTGGTGTGGTGACCTCATTTGCGCATCCGGCGCCACTTATGCTTTTACGACTGCATCGGAATTCAGTTAACCACTTGTGAATCATTCTAATCAATGGTGCAGAGCTGTCATAGTATTTATCATGCCTTTCCTTGGCTTGGCTGATGGTTTTTTGGGCAAGAAATAATGCTTGATAAGCACACGAAATTTATTTTTTTCCATTTTCGCCAAATTCACAAGATCGTCTGCTGTCAATGGCTACCTAACACAAACTAAGCGTCGCAGCGAACTGAAATTTTGAAAGTAGTCTATTAACAGATGGTAGTTGATGGATCAGTGTTGCATTTAAACTTACTACGCGGAAAATTAATAAATTCTCTAACTTCCCAAATTACCCTCGTATGTTGGAATGTTTGTCCGCTATTTCTTTTACTCCTTTAAAATATTATGTTCGTGCAATGCTCTGAGGATAAGTGCACAATTTTTATTTTTATATTTTTAAGATCTAATATATTGCATTTTCTCAAGCTGACACTGTCAGTCAGTCGAGGTTTAGTTTACGAGACTGCTAGAACTGCAAAATACAGCAATGGTGGCAACCTGCAAACCACTCCTCTATATATGATCAATCTGTTTCGGTTGCAGATTAAGGTATTTTTCGCACTGAATGAACAGAAATGTATGATGTATGCGAACTCGTTTATAATCAAAAAAGTTTATTTTTCTATTTAAAAATTATTCTCTTACGAGTGTCTCTAATGACCATAAAATTCTTGATTAAGAAAAGATATTTATATAAGTTTTTTCTTTAATCTTATCTCCTTCTCACACGCAAACAAAAACAAAAATTAAAAAAAAAAAAAACTTAAATTATAGCTTCGAAAATATTTTGCAAAACTCTCACTTTGCAAAAAAATGCCAACCGTTTGTTTTTTTCGAGCTCCATTTGCACTTCATGCAGCATCAGCAAAAAATAAAAATCAAGTTTGGCCATCACTGTTTTGTGCACCATTCGCAAGTTTCTGTGAAATTTTTATGTCAAAAATCCATGCAACACATACACATATAATGCGAAAATTGTGATTGAGTTAATTAATTTATTATAGCAATTTGATGCCTTGTTGCATGCAAATTGTTGTAGTTGTTGTTGTCCTAGTGTTATATTTTTTGTCTCAACTACAACATTTTATGTGCTCTACCAAATGGCTGTGTATTTTTAATTCAGTTTAAGTTAAATTTATAAAGTTGTCGATGTCCTTTTCAGTTAACATCATCAGGTTGAGATGCACTCATTTTAATTTTTTTTTTTTTTTGTTTTTGCGCCACATGAAAATATATTTTATTGGCATTTACAATTTATGTGTATGAAGCTATGAATGAACATTTTGACATTTTGAATCTGTCATTTGCTGTTTTCAGCTTGTTTGCACTGCTGTCAGATGCATTGAGTCTCGTTGTTATTTTTAACTATTAAATTATTTTAAACATTTTTTTTCAAAATGAATTTATTTTGTCCATGCAACCTTTTTTTTATTTTACTTGCAATATTTTCATGCTTTATCGAAATTATAGCTTTTTGTTTTCTTTAAATATTATATGCATTTAAATTATATCATAAATCATGCCACATGCAACGCATTAACATAAAACTGACAAAACTGTGCAATTTTATTGCAAAATTATGTAAATAAATGCTATTATTTAACGTTAAAGCAAAAGCTCTGCGCACTCATTTGCACTCGTACTTATTTAACGCCAATTGCAAGGACTTCCGTTTCCGTTTTCTTAACTTACGCAAACAGACAGAAACAATCGTAACAACAACATCAACAACAAAAGCATCGAATATCAACTCTCCGGCAATATCACGCAATAGCAGCTGCAGCAACAAAAACAACAACTTCGCGAAGTTAAATTAAATTAATTAATTGCAATATAATAATAACAAGCAGTTCAGCGTAATACTATCCTGCTGCGCAAATATTATGACATTTGTCGTTATTTATTTTTTACGTAAATGAGACCACGCAGCAAGGATACGTTTTTTTGTATGCGCAGCGATAAATGTAACCAGAGGCTATATAGGAAATTGATCGAAAGTTATTATATTATGTGAATAAAAAATTATTTGGCAAGATTTTCTCTCTGAATGATAAATCAATGTCGTTGCTGTATTTGTTTTATTAAGGCGGTCTTCTCATTCAAAACCCGTTTTTTGGACCCTTTTTAAAAAAATTCTTATTTGAAAACGCAAAGAATAATTGAAAACTTTTTTATTTATTGTATTACAAAAGGTTCAAAGTAAATAAAAAAATTTTTTTTGCCTCAATACGTGGGCTGTTCAAAAAGTAATGAGACTTCAAAGTTGGTGGTGAAAAAAAAAAGGTGTCGTCACGGCGGCCACGATTCCGGGTCTCCGGAGCGTCTGAAATGAAAAAAAACGGGGTTATAATCAGTATAGATGTAATTCTCGGGTGAACCTCAAGCTTGATTTTGTGATTTTTTTTGACAAAATGGCGGCCATTCAAAAAAAAAATTTCAATTTCGGGTTTTTTTTTTGTAGTTTTGTAAATTTTTTGTAAAATTGTAAAAAATTTTTTAAAATTATGGTCGAGGTTCACCCGAGAATGGTGACAATTCTGCGTCGATTCCATTTTGTTTCATGAAAATCGGTTCAGTTGAACTGGAGATATCATGGCCGCCAGTTCGAAAAACGTGGGCTCGAGATAAACGCGTTTAAAGTTTGAAGTAATTTTTTTGGGAAAAAAAAAAAAAATCAAAAATGTTTAAATGCAGTTTTAAAGAGCTGACAATTTTTACTTACAAATATTAGTCGGCGATGCCAGATCCATACAGGCCACCTTCCTCTTTTTCGTAGAAACTGCTTTCTGCTGCCCTCTCTGCTCTGCGAGCCGTTCTGCCAGCTTTTGATGATGCCGCAGCTCGAGTCTCTGATCGGTTCAATCTGTCTTCATTGCGAGATAGTGCGTATTCGTATGCGTTTTTGCCAATCGCAATACCCATCAAACCCATAATTTTAAGTATGGGTATAAAACCGTCGTTGAAGAGGCACGTTGCAATGAAATTGGCCACTTCGATGGTGCGTGCGCCTGAGTTGATGTGTTTGGGCGAAAGTGACCAAAGAACAGAATTGTAGGACTCATTGGAATTCTGAGTTTCAGATCCAAGACATCTTTCAAGCAAATTATCTGCCGACAGCGCTTCGTAAGCTGGTTTTATTACCTCCATCACCTTCTTGTCCATCAGACCTTGCTTCACAAAAAATGCTGTATCTTCTAAAACATTTCGAATTTCTAAAAATCATTTTAGGGGCATATTCACAACTACCCAAGCTATAAATAAATGCAAAAAAAAAAGTTGAAAAAAAAAAGTTGCTCAATGAGAAGACCCCCTTAAATTAATATTTCAACTTAAGGTTTGAGAAAAACAATTTATCGTAGTTATTTTTTACATATATCTATCTAACGAGTATATATATAACTATATAACTGATATATATAACTATATACTCTAAAAAAATTAATGGAATAAGGCAAAAATATGTACTAGAAAGATTTCACAGAGCTTCTTGGTTTTCTTTTTTGAACCAAAATAGGCCAGTCTTAAGGTTTTTTATATTCGAAATATGATGGCATTATCCGTTTTGTGCCATTACGTCACAGTTAATTTAAATATTAAATTAAAGCGATTTACAAAAATATTTTGGCCATAGTAAGATTCTAATCGAGACTATTTGCGATCAATTGCTTGCAATGGAAGCTTGCTTTCGGCAAGGCAGTGGTGCATTAGTAGCACGTCGGACTTGCCGACATTGGTCCGCGGTTCAATACCAACACTGATTGGAAAGTAAACAATTGATTTTCTGACAATTAGTTGACTATGTTTTTTTTAAATATTTGAAAAAAAGTATAAATAAAAACAAAAAAAAAACTATCACAATCAATCCGGTTTGTATGAGGATGGAATTGGGTTACTCAAATCAATATAACGTAGCTTTTCCACCAACTGGTTTATGAAAGAAAAAAAAAATCCGCAATCTAATTTCTTCTGTGAATACTGAACTATAAAGAAAACTGTCATAAACATACCAGCTACAAGCTAGTTAAACCTGTTCTAAAAATAACAATTAATATTTCCTGTGACATCGGTATTTTAAAAATACCAGTTGGGTACAGGCCTGTAGACAAGGAGGATTTTGGGTGTTCAACTTCCCCCTCCCCTCCCCCCCTTAGGGTCCAGAAAGTATGAGACTTTATGAAAGTATGAGACACAAATGAGACTTTAAATTCAAAATGTGAATTTTTTTGTTTAGATAAACTGTTTTCTTGAAAATTTCACTTAATTATTGAAAACTTTTTTTGGCCAAATGAAAGATTAACTTTGCTTATAAGAGTAATAATTATTATATTGGAATTCATCTCCAAGGAGTTTGTATATTAAAAAATCAGTTTCAATGCTCAAAAAGTCCCTGATATCCAGTAAAATATATATATGAAATTATACCTAGAACGAATATAATTTTGTAAATTGAAGAATATTAGCTTGACATCAACCATACCTGACGAATATATCGAAATTCCGACTAATTCGTATTTATTTCGAGCTGTCTTAAAGAAATCGTTACAATTTCGTTACGCAAATATCGGAACAGTTTCACTTTTTATACGAATTTATATAAAATTTCGTTATGCGGCTGTTTGTACGACATATTAAAATGCTAACAGAGTAAAATTTCCTTTCTTACGAACTGTCTGAGTGAAATCGTAACCTTTTCGTAACATTTTCGTTAGACTCGTTACGATATTTCGTTACAAAGTCGTGTCAAGTCCTTTATACGATTTTTGTTACGAAATCGTACACCAGGTGAACTTATTAAAAAATGTTGGCATTTTTCATAGCTGATTTTAATTTTGATTTTAATAAACTGCAAGAAATCTAACCTATTTTTATCGTTCACACTAATATTGTTGAATTAGTAAAATTTTTTCACACACAGTTTTACTTTTTGTGCTAATTTTCAGAATAATAATTTTTTAAAGAAATTAAAAATTCTCAATTTCAACCATTTTTCAACAGACCAAGGCAATTCTGCTTATTGACGAATCCACTGAGGTGAAAATGTGCCTCATCACTGAAGGGACTGCCATTTCTTGCCACCATTCTGACCATTGACGACGCTTGAAATGGTCAAGAGGCTTTAGTTCTTGAGTCAATTGCACCTTGTAAGCGTGTGAATGCAAGCCTATGCGTAATGTTCGTCAACGACGAGCGTGAGAGTTGCAATTGTTGGGCACGACGACGAGTTGAGGTGGACGGCTCTTCAGCCACACTATCGCGAACAGCAGCAATATTTTCTGCAGTACGAGCTGTACGAGCATGCAGTGGTATTTTCAAATCTCTTACAGACCCGGTTTGCTCAAATTTTTGCACGATTTCTCCGATTGTACGCCCATTTGGACGATTAAATTGACCAAAAAAATTACAAAGTGCACGATATGCATTTTGATTTGAACGCCCATTTTCATAATAAGCCTGAATAATTTTAACGCGTTGCTCGATTGTGTATCTTTCCATGGTTCAAATTGAGTTAGTCTGAATGAAATGCAGAAAAAAACTTGACGTTAGGTGTGGTTCACATTCAACATCGGCCCTTAAAATTTAACCACTCTTTATAAAAACTATTGCTCAAGCCTTGTGCAGTACAAATATTTCTAAATAATGTGATTCCGATACAAATTTAAAATAAAATTAAAAAACTTCTTTCACCACCACACACACATACAGCAACACATGTGTTCAACATCCCAGTAGTCTCGGGCATCATGAATGAATCGATTTTTGGTGATTTCTTAAAGAAACTTGCTGCATAAGCCAGGCTTGCAGAATATTCTTAAGCTCATATGCAATGGATTCGTCAACAATAAAACAAAAAAACAAAAAGAACAAAGCAACAACGAAAACAGTAGAACACGCTATAACTCTTTTCTGTTTTATTACTTGTCGAAAATTCTTTCACGCATCTGTTTTGTTTTCGTTCATTAAAAATTCGTCGAAAATTCTTCAACTTTCTGTCTTGTTTTCGTTTATTAAAAAATTTCTCGAAAATTCTTCAACTTTTTGTGTATTGTGTTTCTTCATGACTTCCCTTAAAAGCTTAATTTTTGCTTATATTTCGGGGTAATTTTTTCGTCAAAATGTGAAATATATATCATTTTGTAAACGTGGTATAATAATGGCCTGAATGACTGATATATCAAGGATTGCAGATTCAGATAATGTGATCCAAAGAGAAAATATGAAAAATAAAATAAAATCAAAGAACAAATGAAAAATGAAAAAAATATTTTTTCACATTTCTGTCTTTTTTAAAGTTCGTTAACGAAACTTCCCCAATGATTCAGTGTTGTATTCGTGCACGAAAAATCTCTTTGTTTCTGTATTCCGTTCTTGCACGAATTTGCAACACTTATATGAGATTTTCGTCAATGAAATATATGGCCGTATCAGCATGTTTCGTTCATGAATCGGAAAAATCACGCATGATTATCTTACGATTTCTTTAAGAACGGAACTACTGGGATGGTCTTTATGTGCATGGAAATCTCACCATCGGATGTGTTTGTGCAAATATATATATATATTTGTATGAATTCATGTTATTTGTACAGTATTAACTTCCACTTTTAAACAATTTCCTATATCCTTGCTTATCACCATCTCACTCGCACACACCTTTTTCTGATATATTTTATTTTTCTCCTACATTTTTTTTTTCTTTATCAATCAGGCGTTCGCATGTTGGATGGCAAAGTAAACGATGTCGTTGAAGCGCAGGCACTCAGCTTGAATCCATCACACATTGACGTCTATAGCGCCTCCTGGGGTCCTGAGGATGATGGTTCGACGGTAGATGGGCCCGGACCGCTGGCAAGGCGCGCCTTCATCTATGGCGTCACTAGCGGTCGCCAAGGCAAAGGATCAATATTTGTCTGGGCATCGGGCAATGGTGGACGCTATACCGATTCTTGCAATTGCGATGGTTACACCAATTCAATTTTTACTCTCTCCATATCGAGTGCAACACAAGGCGGGTGAGTGGCAGCGCAATGGACGCTTTTTTAAGTATATATTTGTATTTAAGTGCCAGTGTGTGTGTGGGTTTGGTATGTTTGCAAGTGAGTATTTTGCGTGAATATGTGTGCGTGTATGCATTGGCATACTTGCCTGTTTGTGTGCGTTTGTAAAAAAAAAAAAACAAATTCATTCATTTTTATTTTTTGTTGGCTTTCTGATGAAATCCTTTGACCGAGTTGACTGAGTTATTTGAGCGCTTTAATCAAAGAAAAGGATTTCTAAGGGATTTCTTTTTCGATTTTTAACTCGTTTAAAAAAAAATCGTACTTTAAATAATTTCTCCCATGGAGATTTTATGATAGAAGCAACGTATTGCAGCTTACATAGAATTTGCTTGTATTTTTCTAAATATTTTCCTCTGCGTATGAATAAAATTAAATTGTATACATTAAAATCAACAAAAATAGATATGTATTAGTTATTTATAAATTAACAAAAAACATAACTTAACGTTTTCACATTTAATTATTTCATTTTAACACAAAAACCACACAAAATAATCAGCTAATTAATTGCATTAGCCAAACACACTGCAATTAATTGTTGATTGGTGCAGAACGAACAGCACCATGGAATCAAACCATCTAACTGATGGACCTTATGGCGACAGCTGGCCATTAAGTTGCATTTCAAAAAAATTATGAATTATTTTATATAAAATTTTCTAATGAATTTAATAATGAAATTTTATTTAAGCGGTTATGTTCAAATTTTACAGCCTACAATTAAAATTTGCGTTAGCATACAATTAGGCGCAATCACGCGTTGTTAAATTTTATTCATGAATGTGGTTGTATGAATAATTTTTTTCCAAAATTTAATTTAGCTATATTTGTTTGTTTATCATGAAATGCATTAAAAATGTTTACTATTTAATATTGAAAAAGAATTTTAAGCTCATTCAGAGAATGTTGACACTTTCTCAGTTAAGGTTTTTGAAAGGTTTTTTCTATGTTTGTAATTATTTATTTTAGGGCGAGAAATTTTCAAAATATAATTTTAATTGGTATTTTTATAAAATTCCAACATATATCATTTCCATTTATTTATAAAATTTTGTGATTTTGTGTAATTAATAATATTAATTTTTTTGTTTTTATATAACCCAACAAACAAAATGATTAACTAATGTTATCGTTTACGAATCGCATTCTTGTACATTACATTCATTAGCAACTATCAGTAGCGATTCACTTTCAATATCGTGAGCGGGAGAAAATCCTCCTTCGTCAACGAATCGCTGAAACCGAATAAAAGCAATTCATTAACGAGTCACCAAAACTATAAAATGCAATTCGTTAACGTTGTAATTGTAAAAAGCAACTCGTTAACGAGTTGCGAAAACTAAAAAAAAACACTACAATACCGAGTCCGCTCAAACTTCAAAAAGCAATTCGTTAACGAGTCGCCAAATCTATAAAAAACAATTCGTTAACGAGTCGCCAATACTGTAAGAAGCAATTCGTTGACGAGTCGCCAAAACTATAAAAAGCAATTCTTTAACGAGAACTTATTAATACGAATATCTTGAACAAATTATTAGTGAAAATTATTTAAATAAAAAACAGACACGCAATTTTATATACAAATTTTAAAAAAAAATCACATAAAATTAAAAAAAAAATATTCGTTAAGCGTAATAACAATAGAAAATTAGTAAAAAATTATTTTCTTAAAAAAATTGTTCATATTAAAAAGACCGAAAAAATTGTATTTTGTTTCAATAGCGCTAAAAACATCATAAATGGAGTTTAACAAAGTCGTGATTTTAATCGGTGCTTTTTTTAAGCATCAAGCCAAGTCGGACCGAAAATATTCAAAAACAATTAAATAAACAATTCATAAGCGATTCGTTAACGAATCATCCCAAAGTTTATTGGGAAGTAAAAATAATTTGTACACATTGTCAGTATAGCTCAGTGTGAATATATATAGCAATGAATGAATATTTATCATAAATTTTTGAATTTTGTATCCACTTTGGGTCCTGTCACGAAGAATCGCAATAAGTTTTTTTTATGTATACAAAGGTCGTAATTTATTATTATGTATTATTATTTTTTCCAATTTAACCATTTTCTTTTAGTTTATGAAATCTATATCTGAAGTTTATATTCTTCTTTGCAACATCACTTTACTACATATTTACTATTTATTGAGTTTCTTACAAAAATTATATCAATGTTTCTTCTACTACAGCTTTAAGCCCTGGTACTTGGAAGAATGCTCCTCTACTCTGGCTACCACCTATAGTTCTGGCACGCCTGGCCATGACAAGAGTGTCGCCACCGTTGACATGGATGGACGTTTGCGTCCCGATCATATTTGCACCGTTGAACACACGGGCACCTCTGCGTCTGCACCCCTAGCCGCTGGCATTTGTGCCTTGGCACTGGAAGCCAATCCTAATTTAACGTGGCGTGATATGCAGTATCTTGTCGTGCTCAGTTCACGTCCCGAACCTCTAGAAAAGGAAAGTGGCTGGATTATCAATGGTGTCAAGCGCAAGTACAGTCACAAATTCGGCTATGGTTTAATGGATGCTGGTGCTATGGTCAGCCTTGCCGAGCAATGGACTACCGTACCACCGCAGCACATCTGCAAATCACGTGAAAACAATGAAGATCGTAAGATTGAGGGCACCTATGGGTACACGTTAGCCACACACATGGATGTCAATGGCTGCGCTGGCACCATCAACGAAGTGCGCTATCTGGAGCACGTGCAATGTCGTATAACATTACGTTTCTTTCCACGTGGCAATTTGCGCATTCTACTTACATCGCCCATGGGCACTACGAGCACCCTGTTATTTGAACGACCGCGCGACATTGTCAAATCGAACTTTGACGATTGGCCATTCCTATCTGTGCACTTCTGGGGCGAGAAAGCAGAAGGTCGTTGGACTTTGCAAGTGATCAATGGCGGACGTAGGCGTGTGAATCAGCCAGGAATTTTATCAAAATGGCAGTTGATATTCTATGGTACTGCCGTGCAACCAATGCGTCTTAAGGGTGGTCTGCAAGAACAATCACGTCGTGGACCCGGCATCAATCCCTATGCTTATCCTACGGAATCAGATTTAGGTCAATCTGCCGCTGATGGTAGTTTCTACAACACTGATCAGTTTTCAGGCTATTTGAACTATCAGAATCTCTTTACTGGCGCCGGCTCGAATCCCGAACAGGCCGTCGCAACCGTTGATGGTCACAATATACCGACACCACAACGTCAGAATGTCATGGCTGATTCGAATAATAAATTGGTGCTGCACGATTGTGATCCAGAATGCGATACGCAGGGCTGTTATGGTCGTGGACCAACGCAGTGCGTGGCCTGCAAACATTATCGACTGGACAAGTAAGTTTTGTTGTTATTGATTGATGAAAATATTGGGACAATAATAAAGTAATAATTGTCTTTTCTGCAACAGCACCTGTGTTAGCCGTTGTCCGCCGCGTTCATTTCCCAATCAGGGCGGTGTCTGTTGGCCCTGCCATGAATCATGTGAAACTTGTGCTGGCGCTGGACAAGATAGCTGTTTAACTTGTGCTCCGGCACATTTGCATGTCACCGATTTGGCCGTTTGTCTGCAAGTCTGTCCTGATGGCTACTATGAAAGTGAGTTAAAAATAAAACAAAATTCTCTAAATAATCTACATTCTTAAATAAAATGCTAAATGGAAAAGATTTGTCATAATATCAGATTATAGCACTGGTGATAGAATAACATGTTCACAAAGGACTTTTTGAAAATGTCTTTACTTTATGCTTGTAACAATAAAAACTCATCAGTAATCTTATTTGGGGTATGCAGTCCATTAACTTTGAAAATCTTATAAGCTCACCTTCTGCTAAAACCAAAGCGGAATTGCAGTTGTGTGCTTCCCAATTTAAAAAGCAATGTTTTTCTACTTTTTAGCACAAAGCAAAGGTTCAAAAAATTTACTATATTAATTCTGCAAAGACTTCTTGTTGCGCTCTTTGTTTATTTCTTTTCACGATTCCATTCTTTTTTACCACCAATTCGTTGATATTAAACCATAGAAGGCGTGAAGAAGTTTTTTGGAAAAAGAGATTACTCATCTTATTTTCTGAGGACGGGCTCGTTCCAGTTTATATATGAGAAATAAATTATGCCATTTTTTTAATTTGATATTTAGTTTTTAGTGTGAGCTTTATGCCAAGTAAATATT
Organism: Coremacera marginata; assembly: GCA_914767935.1. Classification (NCBI taxonomy): domain Eukaryota; kingdom Metazoa; phylum Arthropoda; class Insecta; order Diptera; family Sciomyzidae; genus Coremacera; species Coremacera marginata. The sequence continues at coordinate 9,818,202 of OU612046.1, read as the reverse complement.
GAAGCAACAGGTCGCCACAACAACAATGTTCTTTACAGAACAACCACTACCAGACTAGACAGCTGTTTCGTTGGTCGTTACACCAACTCATCAGTAATCTTCTGTGGGTTATGCAGCCCATTAACATTGAAAATCTTATAAGCACACCTTCTGCTAAAACCAAAGTATTGATTGATCTAAAACATATTAAACTAGTTATCCCGTGTGGCGTTAAAACGCCAAAATAAAAAATATTTAGTGATAGGTTATTTTGTTTTTATATTAAGAACGATTTTTATATTTGAACCAATAATTTTATAGAAACTTTCTATGTTTCTGTTGAATTGTTATGTAGATCTGTTATTAGCATAAAAATCTATCGCATGCTTTTAGGCATCACAAAGAAGTGTGGCTTTTCTCATTGAAAATTGTTTTAAAAAATACACTATATTTAAGAAAAAATATGACCTTAGTGCACATCTACAGAGCAATACCTTTCAATTGCTACCCTATTTATGAAAATCGCGTCTGCAGTATAGATTTGATAATAATATAGATATATCTTCATTCTTATCACTTTCATCAGTATTTTTTCCATATATAGAATTATAAAATTTCGAAGTCATGGATTTTTTAAGAGTAAGAGACTAACAGCAAACTTCTAAAGCTTTCATGTGACGTTGTTTTCGAACTATTGACAAAAAGGTTTTCAACATCATACGAATTATTTTTTCGTTTAGGTGACATTCATCACAGAAAATACTCTTTCAACTAAGGCGTTTGAGTGAGGCAACGCTAATAATATAAATCATCATCGTTTCCTCGAGCTCCTAGGCGGAGCATAGGGCCTCAACAACCCCTTTCCATCTCGTTCTGTTTTGAGCCAGCTGTTTGAGTTGACCCCAGAAATATCCCGACTCGGTAACCTCTTTTTCCAGGCATCGCCTCCATGTCAGTATAGGGCGTCCCCTTCTTCGGTTTGCTTGCGGGTTCCAGTCGAGAGCTAGGCGGCATACTTCGATGGGTGGTTTACGCAAAGTATGGCCTATCCAGCTCCATTTCCTCAGTTTGATCATTCGCCTTATCGGAAGCATGTCAAATTTTCTAAGCAAGCTGTCATTGCTTATAGTGTTTATTTATTTATTGGCGCCTTGGTCGTGAGCCAAGTCTCGCAACTATATAAAATAACTGACAGCACGTTGGACTTAAAAATACGGAGCATGGTATGGATAGAGAGTAGAGACGAGTTCCAAATACTTCCCAGTTGGGCGAAAATACCTTTATCTTTTCCTATCCACGCTTGTACGTTTTTTAACACGCTGTTGTTAGAGGTTAGGATGCTGCCGAGACATTGGAAGTCTTCTACGTACTCAATTGCTTTCGTGCCGATGTTAAGGCCTGAGTCAATGTTTGTGGGGTTGACGCACATCGCTTTTGTCTTGTTGATGTTGATGTGTAGACCAGCTTTCTTGGAATTGACAACGAGGTCGTTCAGCTTTTGTTGCATGTCTGAGCTTTTCACAGAGAGAAGACATATGTCATCGACATAGTCAAGACCCTCAAGAGTTTGTGCAAAGTTCCTGAAAAGACCCCTGTTCTTTCCGTGGACAATATCGTAAAGAATCTGATCGATGGCAGTTAGAAACTAAAGCGGAGAAAGCAGGCAGCCTTGCCGTACGCCGGAATTTGTGCCAACATGCCATTATTTAGCACTCTGCATCTGTTACCGTCATACTGGGATTTTATAAGCGCTATCAGTTCACTTGACACGCCTCTCTTCACGAGTGCTCGCCAAATAGAATGTCGCGAGACGCTGTCGAAGGCTGTGGTGTAGTCAATATATGCGAGGTGAAGTGACGTTTGCCATTCGTTGACCTGGTCGATGATGATCCTTAGGGTGTTGATCTGGTCTATGCAGGAGCGGTGAGCGCAAAAACCGGCTTGCTGCTTCCTTATTGTTCCATCCAGGTGTTCGGAGATGTGATTCAGCAATATTCTTGTAAATATTTTGGATGGAATCGGCAAGAGCATAATTCCTCTGTAGTTGTTACATAGTGAGAGCCAATCATATGAAAGCTTTACCTTGCTCTAAATCGCATTAAACAACGGTAGAAACAATTTAGTAGACACCGTTGCATCGGCTTTTATGTCCTCTGGAGGGATATCGTCAAAGCCTGGTGCCTTCTTGCTTTTTAATTGTTTAATAGCCGCAAAGATCGCCGATAATGATAGTGGGAAGGTGTTTAGCCTCGCTGCTGTTGTAGGCACTGCGGCCGTATCGCTGTTGGGTGTTGTTGTTGGCGAGTTCAATATGCTTTCACAAGTGCTCGCGGCATCTGTTCAGTTGTTCGGCACCAGATGTTAGTAGGGCGCCTTCTTTCGATTTAATGGGACGGTCAATGGGTCGGGACTTGTTGGTCAGCTTTCGGCTTATGTCATGCAAGGATTTAGTACCATGTCTACACGCAGCAAACTCTGCTTGCTTGGTTAGGTTGTTGAACCACGCACGCTTATCTTTTTTAGAAGCTCTCTTGACTAACTTGTGACAATGGTTGTAGTTGGTCGCCAATATTGCACGAGTATCAGAGGTTACTAGTATTTGCCAGCATTTTGGATCCCATAGCATATTTAAATTCATAAGCTCTTAACCAAAATTTTTCGGTATCCATCAAGATGTGTTTTTCAAAAATGTCTTTCCATGAAATAACTATTAACGATTCGTATTCTTGCTCTGTTGCACGTCTCTCCGACTGAGTTGAAAAATGGAGAGAAAATTCATAAAAGGGTATTCTAAAATGACTTAAAAACTTTTGAGGACTTACAATTTAATTTTATTTTGCCTTGCTTATGCCGAAAAAATTAGGTTTTTAGGCGATCGCCGAAATTGACTCAAAGGTTTAATTTAGTTTACGAATAGCTGCACGAGCTCAAAGGTTACATTTTGTTATATCTCGCTATAAATAATTTTGATCATTCATATACAAAATTGGTCATGGTGCAGCACTGACTATGAAAGAAAAGTGACATCCTATGTAGACAGCAATCTTACAACCAGGCAGAGAGTAAAAAAATCTTTAGAAGTCAGACTCATTCAAGTCAGAAATTCATCAAATTATGAACAAGCCCGCTAGAAAAGCACTAACGCCTTGTGGAGAGCGAAAAATTCTTTGAGAAGCCTTAAAAATCAATATGTTATGCAGCTATTAAATTCGGAAATAAATGCACCTTTATGTATAACTAAACGAGCGTCGAACGATGCGAAAGAAACAAGCAACAATATTTTCTATTATGTGCCGTTTCTCGCACAACATTCAACGATCGTTTCGTTTTACATAAAGATGCAGTAAATACAAGTGAAACTAACGTTTGCGGAATAATAAGAATACAAAATATCTAAAGAGAATAATATATGTAAAAAAAAAACACCTCTCACCGACGTCAAAGACTTATTTATCAAGACCTTGCATGAGGCAGAGCGTGAGTGTTTTGCTAGTTGTTGAAGAAACAATCGAGAGGACCGGAGAGTTGCCAACAATAACGCGTAGTCAAAACTAATGCGTAGTTATTCAGCTACATTAACGAGAGTGGAAAGCAATAGTGTGACATGAGATAAATATAAAGATTGTTTTTTTCTGATGAAAAAAGCTTTAATTTTTATGTACCAGATGATTTTAACTAATACCTCCATTATATAAAAAAAACTAAAAGCACTATTTTAGCCATCACTATAACCCTGAGGAGACATAACGGTGTGGGGTACCATCTCCTATTCTGAATTATTCGTACTCCAATTCGTTTCATTTTAGATGAATGCCACATTCATTCTTTTCTAACATTTTTGAGTCATTGCCTTGAACTAAGTCCGAAAAACGTTCCCGCAATTGTTTGTGTTTTCTTCTATATTTTAGATTTTGTTTTTTTTTTTGTGTATACTCTATCGCTTTTGGCTGTTTTAGAATTTTTAGTCAGGAAAGTATGGAAACAGACCTTGTTTGACCCTTTAAACAATTTTTGAAGGTAACACTGCTACCAGCCCATTTTGGTGGCTACGGGCCACATTTATTTTTGTCTTGACTTGCAGAAAGAAGCTCCAAAAAAATTATTGAAAAAGGGTGAATAAAAATTAAACTTCTCCAACAACAACATTTGAAAATAAAACTTAACAAAATAAAAATAAAAAAGAAATTCATTTCACAAACACTCTTTAACTATGGCAAAAAACATATATAAGACTTCTTTCAGAAAAGGACGGCCACCTGAAAAATGAGTCATAATAGTTCGGCCTATTACATATACCATTGTGTAGTGTCCCATTTCTGGACTGCTGCGGTAAGACGAGGAATTGCATCCACAAGTTCCTAGTAATGCTGTGGAGAAATTGATGGCCAAATATCCTATAATTTTGTCTTGAAATTTCCTATGCTCTTAGCAATACTGCGTCTCAACCCAACAAATTTTTACCCACAGGGACTCCATTGGAGATGGGTTCGGACTATAGGAAGATTAGGGAATAACTTGATGATGGTTATTCTTCAATCCATCCCATATTCTTGATGGGTGGCAGTCGTGGCATACTGGTTAAGGTGTCTGCCTGGTATGCGATAGAACACAGGTTTGAATCCCATCTGACACAGAATGTTTTTTAAATTGAATTAATTTGTTCGGCCGTCCCCTCTCTGCTAAGCATGGCAAACCTCAAAGATAAAAAACTGGCATGTAAAGCCTCTTGAGAACATAAGCCGTTCGGAGTCGGCATAAAGCTTGTAAGTTCAGTTCTCGGTCATTTGTGTACAAACATTATAACACACACAATATTATTGATCATAAGAAGCTCGGTCAAAGTCCTTTCTAGGGCTGTAATGGCCAATTCGGTTATTCTCCAACCAGTACTTTGTTGATTTCACTGTATGAAATAAAGCACTATCCTGCTGAAATCAATATTCACTTCCTGCTGTTTAAAGGGTGCAAATGCACGGTAAAATTTGAGAGTTCAGTTTGTTAGAAACATATATGTTTCTAATACCTTTAATAGGTACTGGTATATGTAGCTACCACTTAAATTTAAGGAGGGACATGACATTCGCGGCAGAGAAAACAGAACTTTTTTTAAAATTCATAACTCAGTCAAAAACAAACATTTTTCCAAAATTTTTTTTTTATTACTGTAGAGAATTGAACAAATTACAAGAAAAAAAAATTTAAAAACATATATTTTTTACTCCAACCTGGTTTTATAGAGCTCCAAACTGGCGGCAGAGAAAAAAACGGGGCCTCGTGGTTGCAGCGCTGGGAGTTGCAAAAATTGTCCGATCTGGAAAAAAAATGAGTTTTTTAAATCTTAGCAAAATTTGGTTAACGTATGACACGAGCTTTTTTTTTAAAGTTTTTCTATTTTTGGTGATGTTACAAATTTGAAAGTGTGTTTTTTCGAAAAAAATATTGACTTTAAAAATTCATAAAAAATCGAAAAAAAAAAATTTTAAAAAAAAGCTCGTGTTATACGATAGCGAATCAAGTTTAAAAAAATACAAAAAAAAAATTCATCAAAAAATGAACCCGCTAGTGCCGCAACCAGTACGAAAAACATGGTTTCGAGATAAACGCGTTCAAAGTTTGTGAACAAAGAAAAAAAAGGTTACCTTCAATCTGCCATGTCTGCTTCGCTCTGTATGCTTTCGTTATCTTGTGTTGTGCTGGTTCTTATAGTTTTTTGCAATCGTTTAGCATTTCGGGCTTCTTTTGAAGCTTCATATGCCTTCACTCTGGCGCATTTCAAACGATTTGCATCATTTCCTTTGGAAAAATTCAATGCTGTAGCTCCTATGGTGATACCAAGTAGTTGCAACATTTGCAAATAACTAAAACCCACCGTTCAAGTAGGTACGAAATAACAACCACCAAAAGTCAGGTAGCAAATAAAACAAGTATATACCAGCTGCCGTACGTAGGTAGCGCAAAAATTAAAAATGCGCTCTCACTAATCCGGCTGTAACTTTTGAATCCGTCGTAATTTTTGCGTGAAATTTTTTTTTGTTAGAATCATAAGAATATTTACTAAAATACAAAATTAATAAAAAAAAATCGATTTCAAGAAACTGTCAATGTCAATGCCCCCCTTAAGCAAAATTGAACACAATACGTTTACGTATACATGCAATAATTTTTTCATTAAAAAATTGATTTTCACTGGGTGTAAAAAAAAAAAACTAATACAGTTTGGACAAGGAAGCTGACTTTTGTAATCTCATAAACGGTCAAAAAATTTTAAGATTGAATAATTTAGAAACATTCTTATTCCATTGATTTGAACAGTAGCTTACTCAGGGCAGCTTTGCGAATTAGAGCATTAAATTTTTTCCATACGTGAAATTTTGTTTAATTACACTTGAGAATTCACACATATATATTTAAGAAAAATCAATAAAATCCTTAAATTTCAATAAAACAATGAAATCATTTAATCTTAAATTAATAAATTTCCGTTACTATTTCGCTCTTCATCTCTAGACTACGACAACAAAACCTGCGTACCTTGTGAAGCCAACTGTGCATCCTGCCAGGATCGACCCGACTACTGCACCAGCTGTGAGCATCATCTAGTGATGCATGAACACAAATGCTACTCAGCGTGTCCGGTTCACACCTACGAAACGGAGGATTACAGGTGAGTGAGTGGTTGAAGCTACACAGACGACACATTAACAGACGACACAACAGACGACGCATTGACATGATGTGCCAACAAACATTGGAGACATACGTATAATAGACACACATTAGCGCATCAACACTAAGGAATTTCGACTATGAGGTTGTGTGGAAGTGTGTGTACCTGTTAATAATTAAGATGTTGCTATTTGCAAAATTTTAGCAACATAATTATTGTCTTTGTTATTACAAACAATATTAACGTCATCATCAGCATCATTATCACCATTACATAAAAAAAGAGTTGAGCTTTAAGTGGGGCAAAACTGTTATTGGAGCTGTAAAGTGCTCCAACACATGGTTAATTTGCTATGTGAACTAGTTGTTGTTGTTTTTCTTCTATGTTGCAGCAGTCAGGCGCTCAGATGATCTACTTGTGGCTCAACAGTCTTATATGAATATGTATCTTGTACTATCTGGTCGCTTAATGCAAATGAAAAACGCAAATCGTTTTAATAGATATTTGCACGGATTTCGGATAAATGTATAAACACCCTGTAGGAAAATCAACTAATTTAAAAGTAGTTGATAAAGTAGTTTTTTGTCAACCACAACTAGTTGAAATTCTGACTTTTTTCCATTGAACGAACTAACATATTTTGTATGGTAATGTCCGCTAAATAAGTCAAATGACTTTCGTCTGCATATATTTTCAACTACTTGTTAAATTAGTTATATTTAAATTATTTTTTTAATTACTTTAAAATAACCAATTGAAAACTATTACTGATGGCCTAAAGTTAATAATATTTGATGAAATAACATGGTTAAATATATATAAAATTGTAATCTAATAAAAATTTGCAATTAAAACATGTCAAAATCAGAGTAGTTGCCGCCTTTATATAATTCAAAGTAGTTCATATACTGGTTTATTTTAAGTTAGTTTTTTAATTAGTTGTTTTTAAAAACAAGTTAATTTGTTCCTATAGGGCAGTTAAACACACACACACACACACACACAAGCATTCACATTTCTAGGCATCCGTTTGGTTCAAGTAACTTTAACTATATGCAAATATATGCGCAAACACACACACACAAACAGACATTCATGACATAAGTGCGTTCAGATGCATATCCTGACATGGAAATTGATTATAATATTATTTAATGTTACACAATGAATATCGTCTGTGCACGTGTGCATGCGTGCTAGTGCTTTATTGTCAACTTGATTACAATTTTCTTTATGTCCTTCATATTCTTCATGGCCTTCATGTATAATTTATGAGTTTAAACGAAAATATTACTCCTTAGTTTTTAAATTGTATTGCAGAAAAATAGGTTTGGCAAGTATTTTTCCAGGAATAATTTATTTAAAAAAAAAAATACAACCAGATTTAATCAGTCTCATTGCAAAAATTTGCCTTATCACTCCAATTAATTTACTATAATATTATTCTTAGCTCACACAAACACAGCCAATTTGCGGATAAATAAAAACAATTTCTTTATTTCACTTTACTTTAACATTTTCTCGACAAAAAAATAAAATTCTATTAAAGCTTTGCCCCTTTAGCTGTCATCAACTTTTGTCGTCGTAGTCAAATTTGTTTCATTTCCTTTCATTCAGTTTTGTCTTTTTAGTTTTCATTTCGTCGCCATCGTTGTCATGGGTGGCCCATGAAGTCTTAAGTCTGAATTTTCACATATAAATCCGACGTACGTAAGTGAAATTCTGTGTTTCAAACAATACATTTTTGTTGTTGAAATATTTTACTGCTGCATACCAGTAGATGATATTTTTTTTCTTCTCCTTCCTACAGTTAGAATTTTTCAACTTCCTTCACTGTTATGTTGTTGAAAATATTCATCAACAACAACAACTACAACTCAAACAACATTCAGTATTCTGCTTTTCCGTGACATTCATTTAACATATTTTGCATATTTGAACACCGTCAGATTTTCTTTGCATTTATAAGATTAGAGACAGCAAGAAAACGACGCTCATATTTCAGCGATACGTCATGCTGCAAAAGCATAAATAATAGTTGATAAGAATAAATAAAAAAAAAACTATATTATATGCATACCTATTCGAGCATTCGATGCTAGGGCATACAACCAGATTGTCATAAATTTTGTATAAATTGACAAGCATTGAAAAGTCATTGCTGCTCAAACTATACCAACAAATGCTGAATTTAAGGTTTTTAATTACTTTGATTGAATATTATTTCCTATTGTTAACCATTACACTGCAGGAAAATTCCAAATTTTTTTTTGTCACATTTACGGACTTTTCTAGTAATGAATTCGGTCAGGAGAAAATAAAAAAAATTACACGTGTTACGTCGTTTTAAAAGCTATCTTCTGATTTTTAATAGGCCAATATAATAGGCCATAAGTTGACACTTAAGGGAGTATTCCTGGTTGGAAGGCTGTTTTTGGACCCTTTTTGAAAAACTTCTCATTTGAAAACGCAAAGAGTTATTTAAATTCTGTTTTTTTTTATTGTATTAAGAACATATTAAATTTAATAACAAATGTTTTTCCTTTGTACGAGGGCTGTTCAAAAAGTTAACGGCTTCAAAGTTGGGCGTCGAAACAAAAGGTAAGCTGTTTGCGGCCCGGATAACTCGACTTCTATCATCATCTACCATCTATCATCTGAAGGGGAAAAAATAAACGGCGTTAAATTCAGTACAGATGTAATTATGGTTTCTACCTCAACCATAATTTTCCCATTATTTTTTACAAAATGGCGGCCATTGAAAAATGAAAAACCGATTTTGGGTCTTTTTTTTTGTAGTTTAGTGTAAAAAAAAAAATATTAAAAAATTGTTAAAAATTGCGATTGAGGTCGGAACCAGAATGGTGACAATTTTACGTCGATTGCACTTTGGTTCATTAAAATCGGTTTAGTAGAACCGTAGAATAGTGACTTCGAAGTTCAAAAAAGTGATTTTGAAAAAACTCACAGAAAATTTTAGGCAATAAAAACATTTTTTTTTTTTTGTGAAATACTTACATATATCAATCTGCAATGCTAGCCCCATAAAGAACTCCTTCCTTTTCTTCAAAAAATGAGGATTCAGCGGCTCTTTGTGCTCTTCGGGCAGTTCTACCTTCTTTTGATGCGGCCAGAGCTCTAGCTTCGGATCTTTTCAAACGTTCTTTGAGAAACTGTATAAAACCCCAAAATGCAATTCTCCGTTTTGTCGTCAATGCTTATGTCTACGTTTTCATTATTTTTAAATTTGTTTGCCAATGTACTTGTGAATTCCTCATCTCTTTCGTGTTGGTTACCACGAAACTGGCGTTTCAAGAGACGAGTTTTTCGATTGCTACCAGTGTTTCTTTTATTTTTATTTCTATTACTTTTTCTATCCATTGTCTTGAGCACAAACAAAAATTTTTATCAAAACTGTACTTTTCAAAACTGTATGCGTGCGCGCGTCCGGCTTATAACTCAATTCAAAGTGAACTAAGTGTGCTGCCAACTTTCGAATACCTAAGCTCTAAAATGTGTATTTATTTATTTTTAAAATGCGTATACAAACAAGTTATTACCTTCTAAAGAACGCGTTGAACGAAATTCGGTAGTTGCTACAAACCGTTGCATTCAAAAAGTAGCCAAACTTAGCACATCGCATTTTGGCGAAAACATTTCTTGATAAAAAAGGCCATATCTCCTAAAGTATTTCGAATTTCAAAAAACCTTTTTGGGACGATATTCTCAAATATCCAAGCTATAAAAATATACAAAAAAACATTTTCCTACCAGGAATACACCTTTAATTTAGCAATTTCCTTACATAATGTGGAAGTAACCTAAGTATGTTTACGTCTATGACATAGTTGTTGTGTTCACATACCTATTGTCAAATTATATGAGAAATAATTTTGTTAAATATATTAGGCTCCCATTTTGATTTGTCTTTTTTGACCTTTTTTCAAAAAATCCTAAAGGTATCCTTAAATGTAGTCAAAGGGAATTAAAATATTCTCTGAAAATATTCCTTGCAAAATTTCACTATAAGTCAATTTGAACAAGATTTGTCTACATCTTCTATGAACAAAAATTATAAGTTTCCGATTTCTTATAATTCTGATGTTATGGTGCAATTCTAAGAATTAATATCAGCATTAGTTTTTTGCAAATTAATCAGGCCTATCCTAAGTATTTTTTCGCCCGAAATTGGAAAAGGGAATTACCGTTCTTTAGATAGCAGGTAAAGCTTGACTCTTTTCATTTTTCACACTCATTAATATTGACGGTTGATGGGCAAATTTGAATGAAAAATGTCCTAAAGTTCTTAAGCTTAATCTTAAAAAAATTAAATTCCCTTTTCCGATTCCGGGCAAAAAAAAAAAAATACTCTCGATAGGCTTGAATATATTTTAAGGTATAAAAGTTTTCCTTGAATACAGCACAGCTTTTTGTCTACAATCAATTAAAATTGCTGCAACTCTAATTTGATTTGAAAAGTTCAAAAAGTCGCTATTACTTCAAAATATAGTTCGTGATTGACAAGCATGCAAGATGAGAACATAGATGTGTACGTCAAAACTAATCACCAAAGACATTTGCCATTATCACATCAGCTGAACTGTCAAAACTACATCACAAACAATAAGCTGTAGAATTTAAAAGATGAGAGAAGACATCAAAACATGTGCTGCTAATAACAACATTGACAGTTGCCACTAAGGAGTAGAATAATACAATTCGATGCTGTTAGTTCAATGTGTGACATTTGAGTTAAGATAACAAACTTAAGCTCAAAAGCGTAGAAAAATTTACCTTAGGTTATTCAAGACAAAGCCCCATAAATCCTAGCTTATGTTCGGACAATCTGTGCACATGGCGCATAAATTATTTTCAAGCTATAAAAGGAATTTAATATGTCTGCATCATCTTCATATTGGGAATAATTAATATTTGAGTAGAGATAAGAACGAGGCCAGCCTGCATGCTTGTACAAAGGAATGAATGGATGGACGTATAAACTGACTGACTGTCTAACTGCAATAATCAATTTTGTGAGATTTCATCAGCTTTCATAAACAAATCACTTACAGGCACACATACACACACACACACACACACATACATGCCAGCAATCAGCTTTTATTAAAATTTTCTATGCCTTGGCTACCCTTAAAAGGTATAGCAGCTTGCAAGGATATTAGTTGATTTCGTGACGTTGCTGTTGTTGTTGTTGCTGCTGCTGCTGTTGCATTTAATCGCTTGCATTGTAATTAAGCCTTACAACAATGCTGCACCGTAACAAAAATACACACACACACACACCCTATGGCATACAATCATACACTAACATCTTGATATTTATATATTTACTCATGTATTGGCAATATATTTTTACAACCCTCAGTCTAACTGCTCTTTCGTCTACCAGGCATCACTCTCTGTCTATCACTTCTGTGTTTGTTTATGTTTTGAATATTTTTGTTTTTGTTTTATTTCTATGTATTGCTTCTTTATCGAACTGCAGCAGCTACGTTTATTTTGATTTTATTTTATAAATGCCTTCTGAACTTGCTCTGTTGTTTGTCCAATCTTTACAAGCCACATCATAATTTTTGACAAGTAATTAAAACAAAATGTCAAAAAATTTCCTTAGAAAACATTTATCGAAGTTTGAATATTTTAGAGAAAAGTGTTTACAAAGCTGGTGCCAGTAGCAGTTTTGTTGCATCGAATATTGCGAATATTTTCAGGAGGCTTTGTGGGAGTTGGGAGTGAGAGAATTAGGGGGGGAGAGAGAGAGGAAAGCGGCTTTGTGTAGAATGCCAGCGTATTGTACAATGCTTCAAGTATTGGCAGAAACTTATAGAAACTTTATTTGTTGCTTAATTACAAACTTACCTAAGCGTAGCTAACATAGGCGAGGAACCCACATTTGTTTGTAGGCCCAAACTCGTCGAATATGTTAGACCTAACGCTAACCTTAGATACTAATGCTCTTGTCATTGATTGGAGGGTGCTAGAACAGCCCTCCTTCTCAGACCACAAATATATAAGTTTCAATATTAGGTTTAACTATACCCCGCCTCAAAAGATATTTAGAAACCACAGCAACACCAACTGGAATAGGTATAGAAGTATCATTGAGACCAGGCAACCTACCCCTTAACTCATAAATATAGAAACCGACATAGAAGGGTCCTTAAAGACCGTCTCAGATCAGCTTCTCAAAGCGTATCACTTCTCTTGTAAGCCCATGCAAACGAAGCAGAAGTCCAAACCACCGTGGTGGAATCCTGACCTTCAAGAGCAAAGACTCGACCTATTAGATTTCTTGATACTAGCTAAAACAGCAGACCAAGAAGAACTATGGGGATACACAAATGCAGGCTCAAACTCTTCAAGACCAACGTTCGTAAGGTATAGAGACTCGCATGGAAGAACTTTTGCTCAAGAATAGAGAAAACTGCAGGCACAGTGAGGCTCAGGAAACTGCTCTCAAAGCAGCCCCCAATGCAGAGCCAGCTTCGCAAAGACAACGGTCAGTAGAATAGTTACCGCACAAAAGAGCCACCACCAGCAATTAACCTCTGGATGTACAATCTTTCTATTTGTAGAAGGGTCGAAGCTGAGTGGGGCACTACGACCATGGAAAAATAAATTCAGAGGGGTACACCCTAAGGAGGAGTTGGCCGAATTATATCTCTCTTACTATGGAACCTAGTCGTAAATGAACTACCCAAAAAACCTCCAAAGGTAGCGCTCTATACGCATCCAAGAAGATGCTGCGCAACATTTAGAGTCTCTCACCCTCTCTGATGCACTGGATCTACGCAACGGTAGTTTGTCCAGTTCTACTCTACGGAACTATCGTGTGGTCGCCGGCGGTGGAAAAGTCAACATGCCTCAAACACCTAGAGAAAACACAGCGATCTGTATAACAGCGGCTCTGAAGTCAAAGCCAACAAAAGCGCTAGAAACAATCATATGTATGGACCCCCTAGACATACACCTAAAACTAATAGCCGGGAAAACGGCAGAACGCCATACGGTGGCCAACAACATGCATAAAAAAAGGTTTGGGTACTGTACTAATGGCAAGAATTTATCCAGTAGCACAGACTACATGATAACTCGCATAATAATGGACGCACGAATATCAATACGTGTAGGACTGAACGACTGGTGCTACGGAATACAACAAGCACAGCGGGCGGTCAATATATTCACTAATGACTCTAAACTGTGTACGGGTGAGGGTGCGGCAGCTTACTGTGCAGAACCAGAGATTAGTGAATCTTATAAAGTACAGGACCACTTCAGCATCTTCCAGGAGGAAGTGTTTTCCATAAGGAAGGCCGCGGAGACTGCCCTGAACATGAATACACATCACTCCAATATTAACATCTTTGTAGACAGTCAAGCTAATATCAGGTCCACAAATACCCTGGCAAGCAGGGAAGCACTAGATGCACTATGCGTTTCAAAGGGACTGCGCAACCACTGCGTCCCATGCCACCGAAGCATTGATGGAAATGAGAAGGCGGACAGACTAGCAAAGGACGGTACCAGGCTGGGTTCAGAGTTAATACAACATGTGCCAACCCCACTACAAGAGTTGTACAGGAACCTCGAAAACAGGGCCGCACAAGCAGTGAGTCGTAGTTGCAGAGATACGACAACATGCAAAATCTCAAAAATCATGTGTGATACAAGATGTGAAAAACGGACTCTGTTCATCCTTGTACTATCATGCAGAGAATGCAGGACATGGTGACAGCTCTCTCGAAGAAGATGGGCATCACAACGGATGAGAACTGTAGGAAGTGCAAGGAACCAGGCTCCGCTGAGACCCTGAAACACCTATTATGCACCTGCCCCGCTCTACTCAGATCGAGACTGAAACACCTAGACTCACCAACGTTTCCGTGAATGTGATCAAAATTTCTCCAGAAAACCTCCTAAGATTCACGAACTAAATGCAAATTTTTACCGACTTTAACTAACTGCTTACATACTCTTTACACCAGGCACCACTAAGCACCTAAATGGTCTATGTGAGCCTACGCCAGGAGGCGGAGGATTAACCTAACCTAACCTAAAATAATAGCTTTGTGCGAATATTTTAGTGTGGGCCTTTTTTTTAGGCACTTTCTTCAATAAAAACGGCGATATTGCAACCCCACCGTCGCACGTTGGGAAAAAATGAGCAAAAACGCTCGCATGGTTATTATTTGTTGTCATTTCTTTATTAATTGAGATAGAAAGCTGAAATTTGGATATCTTAAGCATAATTGTTTGGAGAATTGTGGGCCATAATTTTTCCATAACTCGCTTTGTAACACGCGTACCAAACAGTTATACTTGTAAGAAATTTATATGGTAATAGTTGTAGGTAAGGTCAAATAAACAACAAAAAATATTATAAAAGGGGGTCATGACCAAACTCAAAATTATACATAGGGTAAAAAAAAGAGAAATAGTATGTATCTTCGAATACATTAGTTTTTTCACCAAAAAAAATTTTTTCTTTAACTAAGAAAAAATGTATTTATGAACTTTAATATTAACATACTAATCATACATATTTATATGAATGTTAACATATCTACAAATTAAACTTAAAAAATATTTTCAATTTTTTTTTTTAATATTTTAATACTTTATTTTAATCAGTTTTCATCATTTCTTGAACCTTTCTTGGTAAATTCTTATTTTTTTTTTTTAATGGTTGCAGATCGCAAACTTCTAATGTCAAAGGATACAAAAAATCTTTGAAAAATGTCAGTAATATTGGTAATCCGACTTATTTTTCTTGAATAATTACTTCTATATGAGCATATATATATATATAATAAAATCACTTCATTGACGATCACTTGTCACTTTAAAAACTTTTGTCACACTCGACTCGCGTTTCTTTGATCACTTCGATACTCTAACTAAATATAATATTACAGGAAATGACCGAAATTTAAATTTTTACATATAATTGAATACCGAGTCTACACCTATTATAAATCGATTTTTTTTTATATTCTAAATAAAAATTTTACATTGAATAAAATTTTTACATATCAAATTATTTTTTTTTTTACATATTTCTTTTTCAGTGTAAAGATTTTCTTTTCAGTGTAAAAAATATTTAAGATTTGATAAATTCATATCCTTTCGCATGTTAAGCAACATAAAATAATTTTAAAATAAGTTAAAAGACAAATTTAAAAAACAAAACAAATAAATTTGATTTTTAGACAGTTTTTCATTTGCAAATAAAACGTATATGGGCAAGTACGGGCAGACAATATTGATACCATTGTCTTCGTAGAAGACAGTAGTTATTGCCAGATTGCAGGATTACCCGAGATTACGTAGAAGTTCTATTCAAAAGAAAACAGCCATATTATTTTTTTTTTTTTTTGTAATAGTGGTTTTTTGATGAAATATATCCTTTTATAAGGACCTTCAACATTAATTCGAAATTAATCAAAATATAGATCTATATTTATTGATTATATGGACGAATTTTTGTTCGTTTCCATTAAGAAGTAATCTATTTATGGGCAATTTTCTAAGCACTCATAATATCAAGCTGATTTAATATTAAAATATCGAAACTGAGGCTTAACTTTGAACCTAAAAAAAAAACGGTAAGACCCATAGTTATATTTGATATGGGTTCTGGTCAGATAAGGTATGTTAGATCTTAAAATAAAAAAAAATACAATTTCAACATATAATTTGAACGTTTTTGCTCATTTTTCCCCAACGTGCGTCGCTGCCAAGTTATGATTTTCTTTTTGCCTTAAAACTAAATATTTTTACGCATATATAAAAATATTCATCATTGTGCCTAACAGGTTAGTCAAATTGTTCCCTAGCTTTCCTTTTAACAAGAAATATGAAATACTGATCTGACGAAAGATGCACTTCAAGGTTTAGAAAAAAATCAAAGTTTCATATAAATACTTAGTTTCGGTTGTAGCCTAATATAATAATACAAAAACGACCGACTTTCAGTTTCCATTCCTATCAAAATCCCAGCATTAAACTCTCGTAGGCCTCTAATAGTCAGACAGGACTTCAAGATTGAAGTTTCTAAACAAACATATTTATTACAAACATATTTATGCATATATGTAAGTTTGAAACACTTGTAAATTGAAAAGTAGAATGATTTCTGAAAACCTTGCAGCGAACTTAAACGAAGCAGAAGAATTTTGTTCTTCTTCGTAAATATATTTCAATTCCATTTTTTAATATGAACTCCACTGCTATTAGCATTATATGCTATTTAAATAAAGCAGCCATTCTTAAATTTTCTAGAACTCAATGAGATGAAAATATATCAAACTGACAAGATTGTGTGTTAAACACATTTAAAAAAAAAAAAAATTCTACACCATTTTGAGCAAAACAATTCATAAAATAAATTTACACACTCAATGAACAATATTTTAATGCGTCTAAATATTGTTTTTATTTTCATTTTCCAAGAAATTGACAAGGAATCATTTATAATCATCAAAAATACGTACAAACATGAACAATAAAACTTATCTCATTCTGAAGAATAACATAAATAAAACGCCAAAAAAATAAAAAAAAACAAAAACATATACAACAAAAATATCTACCAGCTACTTGAGTTATTTATTGGCTTTTTTGTTCGCAACAAAGATTTGCTTGTATCTGAACAATGTTCTAATATAATCACACTAAATAAAGTTATAGTTTTCATAGCATTAAATAAGCAACGAAGAATCGTCGACGTCGACGTTGACGTACTTTTAAAGGCAACAAGCAAGAAGAAAATAGGAGAGGAAATAAAAAAATTACCGAAAGAAGAGAAAACACACAGCAAAAGTCAAAACAAAGCTATTTTTAACAAAAGACAAGGCAAGCATATCCTACTTTGAACGCCCTAAAACTGTGCAAACTACGCGCTGACCAGCCAAACACAAAGATACCATCTGTCACCCACAGCCAGCCAACCCAAACTATATCTAGGCACAACACAAAAAAACAAAAAAAAAACCAGCACAGCCAAACAAAAAAAGGAAATAACAAAAAAAAAAAAAAACTAATGAAACATGGACAGCAACTTCAGCTCACATTCACATCAAATTAAATTGAAAATTGATAGCATTGAGTATTGATGAGCATCGTATCGGTGCTCATTAATCTTTTGTATAACCTTTTGAAGTTTCTCGTCTGTGTGTGTATGTGTGTGTGTATTGCCTGTCGTTTACTCTGCCTTATTCAACAGCATTTACAAACCTATTAAATAACCATAAAAAAAAATAGTTTGTCTAAAGGACCCGATAACTCAACTTAGAGCAACTTGCTACAGAAACAAGCACCACAGAAACTTAACCACAACTATTGTTAAAGGAAGAAAGTACCACAAAATAGCGTCAAGGTATTAAAATAGAGCTGTATTTGTATGTGTGCCTGTTGAAGTATGGCGCAAGTAATGCCAACCACTTCTTTGTCCTTGTTTTTAGTTGTTATATTCGCTGTCTACTCTTGACTTGTTCTTGTCTTGTTTCTATTTTGTTCTATCTTGTTCTGTCTTGTTATTTTCATGATCTGTCTTATTATGTCTTATTTTGTTGTTCTTTTAATGTGCAAATATTTTTGACGGATTCCAGCATATTTTCAAATTAATGAGGCACATCTTAAAGGATTTACTTTGAGATAAAGCTGTAAGCTTGCAAGCACTTTAAGCTCTGTGGTTTCTATCAGTGTTGATATTTTCAATACAATTGTACTTTTTTGATGCAATTGAATGTTTTTTCTACTCTCCACATGGAATGACTGAGTCTCTACATTGACTACTGAAAAATTTTCAGTACAATTTTATTAGTGATTCAACACTGCCAATAAAATGACTAAAAAACAACCGACTACAAAATCACTACAAAGTAAAAAATAATTTTAAAAATACTTTTCCTTTTAATTTCTTGGTCATATTTGATAATTTATTTAAACATATTATTATATATAAAATCTTATTATCTTTATTTTTTTCTTCTTTGTTTTATTATCATAACTATATTTATTTCTTGATGAATACAAAAGCTTTTAAGGTTGGCGCTAATATAATCAGACTTTTAATCAGAAGCGCCAACTTCAAAGCATTTGTAGTCATCAAGAAATAAATATAGTTATGATAATAAAACAAATAAACAAAAAAATTAAGATAATAAGATTTCATATATAATAATATGTTTAAATAAATTATCAAATATGACCAAGAAATTAAAAGGAAAGTATTTTTAAAATTATTTTTTACTTTGTAGTGATTTTGTAGTCGGTTGTTTTTTTTTTCAAAAAATTTTTATTTCTTCCTTTTTAGAGAATATGATAAATTTTCGAAAAAAGTGTATAAACAACATAAATAAAATTGTTCCGAAAAAATTTTTTCTATTAAAATCTGAAAGTTTGTTGGTTATTTCAAATATCTGCCTCTTAAATTTAAATTAGATGTCACCTGTTTTGAAATTATTATACCCATTCTTGTAACGAGTTTTATTACCCTAGTGTCACTATTATTCGAGATATAGTGTTTTCAAATATTGCCACGCCCCTTTGTTAAATAAGCGCCCACTTTCTGGAGCGTTATTTCCAATAATTGTGCCTACCCCTGTACTTTATTTCAGTACCCCAGCGTCAATACTAACTGCGATAGTGTTTATCTAGTATTGCCACGCCCATTTATCGAATAGCGCCTAATTTATTGACCATAATTTTTAATAGTTCTGCCTATCCCTGTACTACAATAAATGTCAGTGCCCTAGTGTCAATATTATTCGAGATACACTGTTTTTCTAATATTGCCACGCCCAGTAGTCGAAATCCGCCCACTTTCATCACCGTAATTTTTACTCATAATGCCTACCCCTATACCAAATTGCAGTACCATAGTATCAATAGTATTCGAGATATACTATTTTTATAATATTGCCACGCCCATTTGTCGAATAACGCCCACTTTATTGGCCCTAATTTGTAACAGTAATGCCTACCGTTGTACTAAATTGCAGTACTACAGTATCAATATTATTCGAGATATACTCTTTTTCTAATATTGCCACGCCCATTTCTCAAACAACGCCCATTTTCTTGACCGTAATTTGTATGAACTGTGTCTACCGCTACACTAAATTTCAGTACCCTAGTGTCCATATTATTCGAGATACAGTGTTTATCTAGTATTGCCACGCCCATTTGTCGAATAACGCCCCCTTTATTGACGATAATTTGTAATAATAATGCCTACCCCTATACTAAATTGCAGCACTCTAGCCTCAAAATTATTCAAGATACACTGTTTTCCTAATATTGACACGCCCATTTGTCGAATTACGCCCATTTTCGTGCCCGTAATTTGTAATAATTGTGCCTACC
Source organism: Coremacera marginata (assembly GCA_914767935.1). NCBI lineage: Eukaryota > Metazoa > Arthropoda > Insecta > Diptera > Sciomyzidae > Coremacera > Coremacera marginata. Next base: position 9,798,164 of record OU612046.1, on the reverse strand, counting down.
CCTACACTAAATTGCAGTACCCTAGTGTCAATATTATTCGAGATACAGTAGTATCTAGTATGGCGAGATCTATTATTGCCACGCCCAGTTCTCGAATTCCGCCCACTTTTGTACGGGCACCACCATGCTTATGATATCTATCTGTTCCCCAAAAATTATGGCAATCAGACATATGGTTTAGGAGTTATCGATGTACATACATTTAAAAAAAAAAAAAAAAAAAAAAAATAAAAAAAAAAAAAAAAAAAACAGAGAAACCGACGAACTTGAGAACCTCCTCCTTTTTGAAGTCGGTTAAAAATCAAAATATACAAAAAAAAAAAGTTATAATAAGTTTTAGGAATAAGTTGCAATATAATACTCACTTGTTTTAATGAAATTTTTTTAAATTTAAATAACAAATAAGTCTTCAACAAAAACGATTAAAAAAATTTCCTGTCGAAATTGAAAACTTTGTAATATTTACAAAATACAACTTCTAATATTTTCCAGAAACATTTTTACACGAATAAAAAATATAGAAAAAGATTTTGAAATGATAAAAAAAAATATTAGTTCATTGTAAGCTTTAAATATTTATTCTAACAATTAACCCTTCCTTCAAGAAGTATTTTAAGTTGGGAAATAGGATGGCGTATTTAAGATAATTTCCACGAATTTTTTTGAGGTAGTGAAACGAAAAGTTTTGAGGTAATGAAAGAAAATTTTTTAACTTCATCAAACCGTTGATTGCACTAGTCTGTACAAGGTTTTTTATCCAGAGACCTGAAATACTTTTCTAAAAGAGCCTTTTACGCTAATTCTATGTCTATACGCAGTTTTCCCCTAATAGGTCGAATTTTGAGATACAGGGTGGTTTGCATTTATTAGACTTTGATCCAGTTATATGTCACCTGACAGATAATTAAATAAGCTATCCAATATTGTATTAACTATTTGTATGTCATATTTTTCCTCTGAGATATTTCAGTATAACGTTCAAATTTTCAGTTTTTGGTTAAAAATTTTGAACTTTGACCGTCTTTTCCATAATATTTTAAACTATTTTTCAAAGATGTTTTAATTTGATAAATTTTTTTTTTTTATTTAAAATGTCAAAAATTTGACCTATTAGGGGAAACTGAGTGCAGACGTAGAATCAGCGTAAAAAGCTTTTCTAGAAAAGTATTTCAGGTCTATGGATAAAAAACTTTTCCTGAATTTGTAGACTAGTATTATTAGAGCTTTGGAATGGCAAAAGTAAATCAAAAATTTTTTCATATTGCTTAAAATTTTACCATATTTCAAACTTCATTGTTACTTTTTTTAATTTTGGTGGAATTTTTAAAAGTTATGAAGCGTTTTTAAATTATTTTATGCTAATTTCATGAAAAAATTATATATATGGCTCAGAAATGACCAAAAAAAATTGCCAAAACTTCTGACTTATGCACATAAAAGTAAAGTTTGGACATTTGTCTTTCTCAAATGTAACTCAAAGACTTACAAAATGTCTGTTATTGACCAACCCATGCTTCAAATTCAAAAAATTTCCGAGAATCCTGATTTTCAGAGAAAACCCGATTAGCGCGAGTTACGTTACCACCAACGACGATGGTAACATTAGCACCACCTAAGCCATTGAGACTACAATAACAACAACAAGAGCTACAAGAACCTATCCCACTGAGTTCCACTTGAACCATCGAAGCTACAACAACAACAATAACTAAAACGCACAACTAGCGATAATTGCATATTTTTTAAGTATTTCAATAAATCAGTTGATTTGTTTATTTAGGTTATTCTACATTTCTTTTGTATGTCACATAAATTATTTTTGTTATTTAAGTTATTTCAAGTATCTCTTTTCCGCTATTCAATACTTTGTTGCACTTATTAAAATTTGGGTGACACTTAAATATCGAACTGCATTTTTTGAATGTATGTCATAAACATACATATGGTATTTAAATATATGTATTTCAGCATTTCTTTGGAATGTATGTCATAAGCATACATTCATTACATTGTGGAAAAATATATTTACTTGTATTTATGTATTACACGAAGAAATCGTAAATGGAAAGTTGTAGACGGAAAAGAAGATTTTAATAAAGTTAGATAAGATTTCACACTCAAGAAGAGAAGTTGTTTTAATTTAAACCTCCCACACCATAACTGGCGCAGTCGAAAGTTCTTGCGAACGGTTTTGTGTTAAGTGTTAGGAAATAAAATCGGCGGTTTCCCGAGTTTAAAAGAAAATAACATTGAGATCATCGAAGGATCATCGATCATCAAGCACCAAGGGTACATTGGAGCAGCACAAACCGGAGGATTTCAGTCCTGAATCGCAGAGAGAACCTACTTATACAGAAGATAATATGGCAATAGAACAACTCATACTATTAGGATTAATGTAAGTCAAATATTGAATTTTATTTCATTGTTATAAATGCATAGGAAAATAAAAGAGTTCTTTCCATATTCGAAACCAAGAAGATCTATAAGCTTAGACGCAATACCTGAAAATCTAGAAGTGGTAGATTTTCATAAAATAAAATTGAGTGAAAGTGTGTCAAGTATTTTTCAAAAACCAAATCAAAGTTTAAGTGTTGATATGGCGAGTCCGCCTGCATCTGATATTCTTAACTCGTTAAGGATTCCTGATGTAATCAAGGATCTGCCTCGCTATGATGGCAATCCAAGATTGCTTCATGAGTTCATTACGAACGTAGAGGAGATCTTGCGGCATATTTTGCAATTAGATGGGTCCCCCCAATCAACAATTTTGTTAAGAGCAATTCGCAACAAAATTGAAGGCCCAGCCAACGAAGTACTCAATATGTATGGCACGGCTCTGAATTGGGAGGAAATAAAAAATAACTTAATTTTACACTATTCTGATAAAAGAACAGAAACAACATTAATTCGAGACTTACACTCGTTAAAACAAAGAAATCAAGCTGTAGAAGAATTTTATAGCAGTATCATCGAAATACAAGCTACACTCATAAACAATATTCTTATCCATGAATGTAATAATAACGTTATAGCTGCAAAGAAAACACTTTACGGAGAAATGTGCCTTAATACTTACCTTACGGGCTTAAGAGAACCATTGGGGTCGGTTATAAGAGCTATGAGGCCAGAATCACTCCCAATAGCATTAGATTATAGCATTAAAGAACAAAATATTTACTATAATAAATTTACCTTTAATACCAATTATAAGCCAAATTTTAAACCTCCTTTCCACCAAAACAGGTCTATAAGACACGACAATTTTTCACGACCACAGTACAATACTCAAAATCAACCTAGAAATACACCACAACCAAGCTATCAAAATCAGTTATATAATAGGAATTTTGGGCAGCACCAAAACCAAAATAGAAATCTCTTTTCAAATACTCCAAATCAATATACTTCCAATAACAGGCATTTTGGTCAGCACCAAAGCCAAAACAGCAATTTCACACAAAATTTCAATGCCCACAACCAACACGTACAGAGACAACCTCCACCAGAGCCTATGGACACTAGCTCTGGAAACTCACGTTTTACACAGAGGACAAACAGGACTAACTTTCCTAATACAAGAGAAATGCATAATATAAACTCAACAGAGGAGAACAAACGACAACCCACAATGCAAAAGAATGCAACCTGTCAGCAAAATATGAATGAACGGTACGAAGGCTACGGATTTTATAAAGACGCAAACGAAGACTGTGACGATGACGAAAATTTTCAATATTGCGCCTCGAGCAAGCAACCGGATACTTAGATATAAACAAACACGGTTTCACCCTTCCATACATTAACATTTCTTCACCTTTCGGACGACCTTTAAAATTTCTAATTGACACTGGAGCGTCTTCTTCATTTATAAATCCCGAATTTATAAATAATGCCGACACTGAAATTCGCGAACCAGTCACAATAACAACTGTTTTAAATAAACATAAGATAAACAAACAAACTACATTGCCTACCTTTATTGAATTCAAAGAGACAGGACAGTTAACATTTTTGTTATTTAAATTCCACGGATACTTTGATGGACTGATAGGACTAGACATTTTGACAAAATTAGGAGCTAAGATTGACTTAAGCACAAACAAACTGATTACGAACAATTCTGTTATTAATTTAAAATTCAAACCAAACTTTTCTTCAGGAAAATACCTTATTCCACCCAATTCTAAACAAGTTATTAAAATACCTACAGACATAAAGGACGGCGACGTATATATCAAAACAATACAAATCGAACCAGAACTATTCATCTCCGAAGGCATTTACAAGACTAAAAACTGGTTTAGTGTAGTTGAAATTGTTAACAACAGTAATTCACATAAAACTCTTTTGCTAGAACAACCACTTAAAGTAGAACACTACAATACTGAACATTTTGTTGAAGTAAATAACCTTAGCATAGAATGTAACAGACAAGGAATTGAAGGTGATATAACTGAACTTATTCGATCCTCACATCTTAACACAGAAGAAAAGAAATCACTTTTTAAATTTTGCAAAACGTACGATGACGTATTTTTTAAGGAGGGACAAGACCTGAGCTTTTCAAACACAATTAAACACACAATTGATACTACGGACGACGTACCAATCTACACAAAATCGTATAGGTACCCATACATTCACAAAGGAGAGGTAAAAAATCAAATATCAAGTTTACTAGAACAAAAGATCATACGCCCTAGCTATTCACCCTGGAGTTCACCGGTGTGGGTAGTACCCAAAAAATTGGATGCAAATGGAAAACAAAAATGGCGGTTAGTTATTGATTTTAGAAAACTTAATGAAAAAACCATTTCCGATCGTTATCCCATTCCAAACATCACCGAAATTCTCGACAAATTAGGCAAATGTTTATATTTTTCGACATTAGATTTGGCAAGCGGATTCCACCAAATTGAAATGAACCCTAGAGATATACAGAAAACAGCTTTTACAGTGGAAGAAGGCCACTACGAATTTCTAAGGATGCCATTCGGGCTAAAGAATGCTCCTTCAACCTTCCAAAGAGTTATGGATAACGTACTCAGAGATCTACAAGGGAAAATATGTTTAGTTTATCTAGATGACATTATAGTATTTTCGACATCACTCCAAGAACATTTAGAAAACCTAAAGAAAGTTTTTGACAGACTCCGGGAATCCAACCTAAAAGTTCAACTTAATAAGTCGGAATTTCTACATAAAGAAATTGCGTTTTTAGGTCATATCGTTACAACAGACGGAGTAAAACCGAACCCGGACAAGATTTCAGCAATAAAAAAGTTTCCTTTACCACGCACACAAAAAGAAATAAAATCGTTTTTAGGACTACTAGGTTACTACCGTAAATTCATTAAAGATTTTGCAAGGGTAGTAAAACCACTAACAGAATGCCTAAAAAAAGGTAGAACCATCGTCGCTAACGAAAAATATGTAAAAACCTTTGAAACTTGTAAAAACCTTCTCGTAAATGACCCTATACTCCAATATCCTGACTTTTCGAAGACATTCACATTAACGACAGACGCTAGCAACTTTGCACTAGGAGCCGTCTTATCGCAGGGGCACTTAGGAAGCGACAAACCTATATGCTACGCTAGCAGGACACTAACGGACACGGAAATAAACTACTCGACAATCGAAAAAGAATTACTGGCCATAGTATGGGCCACAAAATACTTCAGACCATACTTGTTTGGACAAAAATTTAGAATTGTTACGGATCATAGACCATTAACTTGGATTATGAACTTAAAAGAACCAAATTCAAAGTTAATTAGGTGGAAACTTAAATTAGAAGAGTTCGATTACGAGATAGTTTACAAAAAAGGGACACTAAACTCAAACGCAGATGCCTTGAGTCGGATAAAAATTGATAATCCAGATACAAAACAACTCGAAATAAATATCAACGATGCCACTACTTCTATTCAAGGTACTTCAGGTTCAACAGTACACTCAGCACAAGAAAACCTTAACGACGGAATACCAATCTCAGAAAAACCTTTAAACGAATTCAATCTTCAAATTATTCTAGACAAATCATGCCAAAAACCATTCTTAACAGTAGAAGTCCCTTTCAAAAATAAACAGAGGAAAAGTATAAGGACACCAGACTTTACAGAAGAAAAACTAATAGACATATTTAAAAAATATTTCGCACCCAATAAGCTAACAGCAGTCTACACAGACGACTTAACCTTTTCCTTAGTACAATCCGTTTACTCCAAATATTTCTCAGCAAATAGAACCTTCAGACTTATAAGATGCAAAGAAATTCTAATAGACATAACCGAAAACGACGAACAAGATAAAATAATTAGCATTTATCACGAAAGCAGTAACCATAGAGGTATTAATGAAACTTTAGCACATCTGAAAAGAGAATACTACTTCCCCTATATGAAATCGAAAATAACACAAACCATAAACAATTGTAATATATGCCAAGAACAGAAATACGACAGACAACCTCAAAAAATCAAATATAGTAAGCCAGAAATTCCCGAAAAACCTCTAGATATCCTGCACATAGACATTTATAGTATAAATCACCAATATGTTCTTACTATGATCGACAAATTCTCAAAATTTGCTTCAGGGTATACACTCCCTAATAGGAATAGTATTTCAATAGTAAAAGCAACAAGACAATTTTTCAGCACCTATGGCATACCCAAGAAAATAGTTTGCGATCAAGGTTCTGAATTTACAGCAAATATTTTCAAAGATTTCTGCAAACAATTCAAAATAGAACTGCATTTCACTTCTTTTCAACAAACTTCCAGTAACTCTCCAGTTGAACGGTTACATTCGACAATGACAGAAATCTACAGAATTATAATTGCAACAAAGAAAGAAAACAAACAAGACGTAGACCATGACGAAACTCTCGCGGAAACTTTTATTACATATAACAACGCCATTCACTCATCCACGAAACACACACCTTTTGAACTTTTCCATGGAAGAACTTTTAAATTCAATAACGAAATATGTTTCAATAACGAACATGAATATTTAAAAAAATTAAATGAATTTCAAGCAGTTTTATACCCAAAGATAAAAAGTAGACTAGAAATTATCACAAATGAAAATATCGACAAATTAAATCAGGTAAGGGAAGATCCAAAAAGTAACGAAATCAACGAAACGGTTTTTAGAAAAGAGTGTCGCAGAAATAAAATGACACCAAGATTCTCAAAGCTTAAAGTTAAGGAAAACAATAGAGTAACAATTATATCTAACAGAAACCAAAAAATCCACAAATCTAGAATAAGAAGAGAAAAAGAAAACAATTTAACAAAACTAATAAAAACCTTTAAAAATTAAATTAGGATAGTAAGCTAGTAATAGTTGTGTACTTACAGGGTTATGACAGGATCTGGACAGAAAATGGAAATTCAAGAACTTAACGAACAACAATCATTACTAACTATCCAAAAAGGCACTGCGAGAACAATAAGAAATTACAACAACCTTATACACATTGTTAACTTAGATCTGTACAAGGACAACGTCAACAGAATAAGCAGTTCAATTACAACACTAGAAAAATTATATAACGATAAAGACATGACGTTAATAACAAAACTTAAATTAAAAGAAGTCCAAAATAAATTAGATTCACTCAGTCCACATTCAAGAAACCGTAGAGGAATAATTAATGGATTAGGCACAGTAGTTAAGTTTATCACTGGCAACATGGACGCAAATGATGCAAAAATATTAAACAAACAAATTGAAGACTTAAGATCCGAACAAACAAATCTTCGACAAGACACTAACAGCCAAATAAAATTAAACTCTATTATGATACAAAGGTTTGAAAATATTACTAATCATATAAACAATCAGCAACTAAAAATAGAAAATTTTGTCAACAAAATTCAAGATCAGAACACAAACAGAATTCGAGTTAATGAAGAAATTCTACTTCAGACTCAACATCTCGCACAAATTAATTACAACATTGACTTATTAAACAATCATTTAGCTAACATTGCAGAAGCAATAGTACTAGCAAGACTTAATATAATATCAAAATTTTTTCTTAATCATGAAGAATTGGATGAAATATATAACACACTTTCAGCTCAATCAATAAATATACAATCTACCAACAATATCTATGAATTACTAGGATTACAAGCTTATTACAACAACACAAATATAATATTTAATGTCCGCATTCCTATCCTATCATATAACAATTATTCCCTAATTCATATTATACCACTCCCCATTAACAAAACAAAAGAAATAGAAATATTACCTTATGCATTATATAACTCTGAGAGCATTCAGTATTTGTCTGAAATTTGTCCGAAAGTAGAAGGAATTTACTATTGTCAAGAAGCAAAACAACAAGAAAATATCACAAAATCAACCTGCCTAGGACGGATTATTCTGCCACAAGAAGGAAAACCAGCTCATTGCGTCACCAACGACATTGGCCAAATATCGAACATTTTACAACCAGAACACAACTACATATTAATGCTGAACACCCAACCAACATTAGTTAACTCGACTTGCAACTTCGCTCCACATCCAGTATCGGGAAATATTTTGCTACACTTCGAAAACTGTCAAGTAGAGATAAACAACATAACATACCAGAGTAACCCGAACATCTACTGGGACGAAATACATCTAATTCCAACTGCACACATACCAATACACACCAATTTCACAGTCGGAAAATTAAACCTCCACAAAATCAACAACTTCAACATCGAGAATAGAATCGCTATAAACAACTTGAAATCTAAAACAAAACGAGAGCTCAATATAACTATCGGAGGAATACTACTCATGGGAACAATAATTTTGTTATTCATCCTATATAGTTCCAGAAGATTTAAACGAAACATTGTTTTTGATCATCCCGCTCCAACCACAAACCAAAGGTTATGGCCGTCGCTTCACACCGGGGGGGGAGGAGTTACGTTACCACCAACGACGATGGTAACATTAGCACCACCTAAGCCATTGAGACTACAATAACAACAACAAGAGCTACAAGAACCTATCCCACTGAGTTCCACTTGAACCATCGAAGCTACAACAACAACAATAACTAAAACGCACAACTAGCGATAATTGCATATTTTTTAAGTATTTCAATAAATCAGTTGATTTGTTTATTTAGGTTATTCTACATTTCTTTTGTATGTCACATAAATTATTTTTGTTATTTAAGTTATTTCAAGTATCTCTTTTCCGCTATTCAATACTTTGTTGCACTTATTAAAATTTGGGTGACACTTAAATATCGAACTGCATTTTTTGAATGTATGTCATAAACATACATATGGTATTTAAATATATGTATTTCAGCATTTCTTTGGAATGTATGTCATAAGCATACATTCATTACATTGTGGAAAAATATATTTACTTGTATTTATGTATTACACGAAGAAATCGTAAATGGAAAGTTGTAGACGGAAAAGAAGATTTTAATAAAGTTAGATAAGATTTCACACTCAAGAAGAGAAGTTGTTTTAATTTAAACCTCCCACACCATAACTCGCGACCTCTAAACGTCTTCCAAAAAGATCTGAAGAAAATCTTAAAAATACTTTACCCCATAAGCTTTCAAACAAAGGTTGAGCAACTATGGAATTCGAAAAAAAAAATTTCTTTTGTGACACCCTACTACTACACCTTACAAGTATGGACAAGTATAGCGTTACAAGTATGGACATTGTATTACGCGTGTGGCTATAAATATATTTTAAAGTCAAACATACCACCTTGTTTAAAAAGAAAGGTTCATTCACACTGTGAACCGGACTTAACTGTCCGATTCGAAAATTTTTTTTTTAGTAGGGTGCCACATGTGTCTATGACAAGGCTGCCAAATATCAGCGTCTCTCTTTGACATATGATAAAGTAACAGTGTTTTGTTTACAACAACTTTTTTCGTGTCTTCGATTTTTCAGAAAACAGGATTTTGAAATTATTATAATAACTGCATTCACCAAAAATTTTTACTGCGAGAACTTAGTTCATGAATGTTGCTCAAAATGTACAAATAAAGCTCCGAATGGCAACAAATTGCCTAACGCTGAAGGCTGCTGTTGCCATGAAACATAAAGCTACAGCACTGGCCCAACAACAGTCAACATAAAAACTCAAAACACCCTCCCCACGTAGACCTATTAATCCAAAAATGCTACAAAGTGGTGTGCCACTACATTTTGCAAAATTTGTTGTGTGTGTTTTGTTTTGTTTTTTTTTTTTTTATTATGTTTGAAAAATAATGCAATATCATAAAATTTCAAAATAGACTACAATCAACGTTATTGCCGGATATTTTCGCTAATAGACTGGCATCATATTTTTTTGTAACTTGATGTTTTACAGTCTATTACACAAATATAACAAAGAAAGGACACACACACACAGGCGTTTGTTTGCAAAACTGCAGACACATACACCTTAATATACACATAAGCCTTAATAAGTATAAACTGTAGCGTTTTAATAACGTGCGCAGTTCGCTGCATTTATGTTGATGATTACAACATGGTTTACAGGCAAGTCAACGAACAAAGCGATTATTTTAGAAATTTTTATTAAAATTAAAACTTATGTTGAAACTACCCTGTATAAATACGGCAGACAAGCTTTATTAGTATCATGAAACTTATTTACATAATTTGTATTTTATACACACTCTAGAAACATGATGCTGGAGCTTATTTTTTTTTTTTTTTTTTAGAAAATGTAAAGTAACTGCTGAGCTTCTAACTATCTGCTATAAAGTACAGAGGAACAAATTTAACAAAAACAATTTATTAAAATAAAACTTCACAAATGAAAGAATATTAATCTTCAATATAAATGAATGAAAGAGCTTTCATCAAAAGCCATGCTATCTACTCTCTATATCCTGAGCAAGCGACTGGCTTATGGTAGACAGTAAGGAACTGTCCGCTGCTATGCGCTGGTAATGAAATTGAAAAATGGTCTCATAATTGGCAGCGTACCAAGCCGCTGCCGCCCACTACAAACGCTACTTAAGTTATCATAGCAAAAATCCCCACAAAATTATATTTCAACATAAAAGTTTTACAAAAATTATATAGGAATGAATGACTGTACTGAATTAAGTACTGAAAGAATGAAGTACTGGTATAATAAATAGAATAAAATTGTATGCAACATTGGATGAACTGCGCTTGAATGTGCTCTAAAAAATGATTAATGAAGAATTTAAGCAAACTGGCCCAGACGTTGGGATAACCCAAAAAAAAAAAAAAAAAAAAAGCAATAAATAACACATTTTTACTTTATGTTTTGTTATTTCTTTAATAATTTAATGGTCATGTAATTAGCTAAGAAAGTGAAGCCTCCTTAAAGCTGTTGGTGCTCCATGTGGGCTTTGGTCTCAGGAGACTAGACTCCTCCTTCTCTTTCCTTATCTCACTCAAGTACATTTCAGCTGTGCGTTACACAGCTTATGCTTAACAACAACATGATATGAATTTATTTATCATTAAATTCTTAACAGAATCCTGAAAATATCTCTTAAGCCTCTGCTTAGTTTAAGTCCTACAAATTGTTTGCAGCTTTTTCAGAACGCTTACTGAAAGAAGAGTGCCTCGTTTTAGACTTAGAATTCACTCAGTGGTGGGTCCCTTGCTGTTCTCTCTGAAAATGTTTGCGCTAGTTTTTATATTTGTTTTTGTATAGATAACTTTGTAAAAATAAAAGTCTGACTAAAAAAGTTGCCTTAGTAGATATTGAAAAGGTTTTATACCAATTTTCTATTTTCAAAGGATATCCTTTTCATTTATTTAGCGATATGACAGGATTTTTTAATCTTCAGGATCAAAGAAACCCATCAGTCATTCTATATTAACGTATCAGTCACACGGGTTGGCCACCTGCGATTTTGCTTTAACTTTCAGAACTGAATCTTCTTACAAGAAAAGCATACTAATTTGGGTAAAGAATTTTAAGATTTTTTGTTTTTTAATTTGAACTTGTCTTAGTCTTAATTTTAATTTAACTTTAAAAAAAAAATAAAGAGTACTTTAAAAAACAATTCAAGCTTTTATTTCTTTTAATTTGCAGATCAAATTTTTGAAGCCCTTAAAATAGGGTTTTACAAAAAAAAACAAAATATTTTTCAGAAAGTACGTTCTATTACCTTTCTAGCGAGTCAAAATCTTGATTGCCAATCTTACCTTGGCGAACCAAAATTAATTGACTCACTGAAAATTAAATTAGACAAATTTATAAACGATATTGGCAAACGGTTTTTTTATTCGTCTCAAAAACGAGACTTTTTTCGCGATACCATTTTCTTAGCATTGATGTTTCTTTTTTGCTTGCGTTCATTACAACAAGAAAATGTTATATTATATATAAAAAATATATCTTTGCCTTACGTGGGAATCAAAATCGTACCCCATCGATTAATAATTCTATACACTACCAACCGATCCAAACACCTTTGCTACGCAGACTCATTGATTCAATATTAAGTTTAACTGAATCTATGTTGAAACAGATCACAATAATCTATATATAGGTCTTACATTCAAAACTAAAATTTATAGACATTTCAAAACTAGAAAATTTTACACGTTTTTTAGTAAAAGAACACGACAGATGCCATTTTTTCGGCCAAAAACGGGTAAAAAGTGGGGATAAAATATAAAAAACATGCTTTTATAAAAGGTATTACTCAGGCGGAATCGCCAATATATTCTTCAACAAATTGCTAAAATATTTAAATCAATTTAAATTTGTTTTGAAAACCGTTTTGAAAAATAATATTTTGAAAAAAAGCGTTTTAAGTTTTTGTATTGAATCGTATTGAAATCATAGCGTATGTGTATGTATTGCTTTTAAAGAACCCAATAAACCAAATGAATTCGTTTCTAATTCGAGGTGAAACCGAGATCACGGATATTCATTTAGACAACGAAGTTCGTTCTCGATTTGCTATTGAATCCAAGAGCGGGAGCAATGCACACTTCATTCTCGAAACGATATTTTCAATATAATCGAATCATTTACGAAACGAAAATTTAAGACTTAGCAAATCGTTATCGAATAATTTTAACAATTCGTTTTCGAAACGAAATTTTTTAAAATTTTCATTACATACCCAAATCGATTATTATGAAGGTTTTTGACCTACAATATGCATTGCTTCCAACATTTAGCAGACGATGCTCGAAATATTGGATCATTAAATAAATTCAGTAAATTTAAATATGAAAATTTCTTACATGAAATTAAGCGTAAGTCAAAGAAAAAATACAATTTTGTACTCAAATTTATAATAGGCAAATAAAGCAAAGCATATGTAGAACACTAAAACAAAACTTATGGCCAAATTAATATTGGTGACTTTATGGAAGGGTTATTTTCTTTACAAGCATCCCAATTAGAAAGTGGTTTTAATTTTTACTCTTCTTAGAAATGTGAAATTTTACATTAAAATGTATTCGCTATTTTAATAATTTTCGGATTCATCTCAAATTCGAATCGTATAAGAGATATCTGACCAGAGTTCTCGGTTTCGTTACTAATTCGAAACTAACCCGAGTTCGTTTTGTGTTTTATTGGGAAGAGAAATTTTGTCAAAATATTTAACAAATATCTATTCCAGAAGTTTGTCCTATAAGCAAGTGAGTAAGTTAGTATTAGTATATTTAAATAATATTCAAATCAATTATGGCTAACACATACAGAGAAAAAAGTGTAAAATTATAAAATTTTTGGGTATAATTTGCCTAAGACTTTCAGCCAGAATGGGTTATCTAAGTATTTGTATAATACAGAAAAGGAAATTTAGACAATCGCATAATTTTGCCATTAGGCAATTGTTCTGTTGAAGGCCTTTTGCTAAAATGGGTTGCCGTAGATTTTAGGGAATATTAAAAAAGGGACTTGGGTATCAAAAGCTTAGGTAAGTTATACTTACACTAGTGAAGATTTTCTAAGGCCTTTGCAACAAGCGCTTGCGTTGTTCTGTTATAAATTTTTTTTTTTTCGTCTTTTCGGGTATATTTGACACTTTTTTCACTGTTTTTGTTTTTCTGTTTTTAATTAACTCAATTTTAATTTAATAATGTCAAATCATCAGCAGTCTTGCGTGATTCTTGCTGTGATGCACAAGGCTGTTTTATGTTCTATTTGTTTCATCAATGTAACGAATAAATTACTGCGAAATACATGCACGTTAATACAAATGATAAGAAAAATTATGCAAATAATGACCACGTGTGACAGAAAGAGTAGCAATTAGAGAAAAGTTTGTAAAAACCCCAATTTGCTTTTGCCCAAGTAACTTTGGCATATTATACAATTTTGGCATGCCTAAGTTGACAAAAAACTTATGGAATTTACACTAATTTCTTAGGCTTCATACAAAAATAGTTATCAATGTCATTTTAGGTAATACGCCATAGGTATTTTTCTGTGTGCACTAAGGTCGTTTGAGATATTATATCCTGTCTTGAGTCAATACGAATTGAAAATACAGTGGCAATGTTTACCTCTTTACTTATACTTTTCTGAATCATGCTGAAAATAGTATCAGTAGTACTACATATTCAATATTGAATTTGACAAACATGTAATTTAGGATCCCCTCCCTCTTTAAATTGTTAAAAGCTAACTTTGCACAACTTGACCATTGAGTTTTAAACATAACCTTTGAGATAAACATCATATTAACTTATTAATAGAACCAATTCTAAAAAATCTCAATTATCAAAGAAATCTTCTTGTAATGTATAAGCTGCCCCATGCTTGTTTCCTCTGAAGCTAAGTCCTCTTTTGTCTATTATTTATACGATGTGAATAGTTCTTTTAAGAATATCACACCTATTTCTTGGAGTCTCTTAAAAATATTAATAATAAAGTTCTGATGAGATTTAATATTAGGAAGTTTTTTCACGCTCTTTTGCAGATTGTTGCATATACCTTCTTTTGTTTTAACTTTAGAATATAAATTTAAAACAGTACCAATTTTATCAATTTCATCTTCCTTAATTGCTGTTTGGCTATTTATTTTTCATTTTCAACCCGTATTTTCTCGGAACCTCCATTAGTTTTAATGGGTTTTTATGAGTTTTTATAAAAGTACTTATATTATAAGCTTGTTTGAAAAGTTATTGTAAAATTAAATTATATAACATATCAAAGTATATTTATAAATGTGCTTTAAAATATTATTATCTATTTGAAAGGTATGCAGCAAATGCGAATGTGGAACAAAAACTCTATTTTGATAATTTATAGAGTTCAGAGTAAATTTTTTATGTGTTATCAGGCCGGCCAGTGGCGTAGTGGGTAGAGTGTGTGGCTCCTACGCCAGAGAACACAGGTGCGAACCCCCTATCTAACACAGAGAGTTTTTTCAATTGAATTAATTTTTCTGTTCAGCCGTCACCTCTTTGCAGATAATGGCAAATCTCAGAGAGTAAAAACTGCCATGAAAAGCTTCTTGAGAACATAAGCTGTTCGGAGTCGGCATAAAACATGTAGGTCCGGTTCTCGATCATTTGTGTTCAATCATTTCACAACACACACAACACAATTGATCGTAAGAAGCACGGTCAAAGTCCTTTCAAGGGCTGAAATGGCCATTTCTTTTTTTTTTTTTGAAGGCCAGCCCTTCTGGAATTCTCCAGATTTTCCAATATGGCCAGTCCGCCACTACTTTAGAAGAATATATATATGTACATATATTTGAAACCCGAATAAACATATATAAAAAACTTGATTAAAAAATTCACGTTAAAAGTAAATAATTAAGAAAACTTCTATTTAATTCTTTAATAAAATTATTCATTCCAAACGAAGATTTTTTTTTATATAAACTAATTTTTTTTTTCCATTCACATCCATACAATTGTAAATATGTTTAAACTAAATTGATTACATGAAGCTTTAAATGCAATTGCTAAGTTTAACAGTTACATTGAAAGCAATCTACAATTTAATGCCAATTTAACACACTACCACACATTCATGAATTGTAAAGTCGGCCACACTAACACTGATGGGGCCAACACACAATGCACTACCAACAACAACAATTACAACAACAACTACACGGTCAAAGAGCGCGCTTTTAATTCAATCCGTTTTCAAACAATTTCACACCATTCTTCGATATACTATTGTTGTCTCTTTTTTTTCAGTCATGTTTTTTGTCTCTTATCTTGGTTTTTATAGCTCGTTTTTGTGAGCATTGCAAACAAAGTATTTAATTTCTGTTCTCTGTCCGAATGCTCCAATGGTTGCCCTCTTTTTTTACAAACGTTTCGGACTCTATATTTTTTTTTTTTTTTTTTGTGCCAACTACCAACAACTACTGCCACTTTTTTCACAGTTTACAGTTACAAATAGACTTTTTTCAATTTAACTTATTTTTATACTAATCTGTTTTTTTGTGTGTATTATTTCTTTTTTCTGCTCTCTTTTTTCCCCACAGCTGTGCCTCATGCCATTCATCTTGCGCCACATGCAACGGTTCATCAGAGTCACAATGCATAACATGCCGTTCCGGTCGCTTTGCCTACGATGGCAAATGCTTAAATAGCTGCCCGGATGGTTTCTATGCCGATAAAAAACGACAGGAATGTGTGGCTTGTCCGACTGGATGCGCAACATGTAGCAATAATGGATTTTGTCTCACTTGCCGACCAAATTGGTCAAAGAATAAAAAAGGCAAATGCATTATCACCGGAAGTGAAAACTGCGATGAATGTGAGTATATTGAACAAAAGTTTCCAATGTTCCACAGACAGTAACATTCATGGTGCACTACAAATGAAATGAAATGAAATGAATTTATAGAATTTTTCAAATTTTATTCACTTTGGATTTGTCACTTTGGGGTACCTTTACCGGGTTTAGTAATTTTTTTTTTTATTTTTTATTTTTTTTTTTTTTTTTTTTTTTGTGGTACTTCTTATGCGCTTTATGTGTCATGTGTGCAAGCTTAGATTTTTTTATTTTAATAATGTGTCACTTTTTTTAGAATTTTATTGAAATTTTACGCTTACTTTTTTTGATTTGGGAGGAATTAAAAGTCATGAAAAAAGAAGGCATTGAATTAAAATTTCTTAATAATAATTAAACTGGTGTTCCAAAAAGGCTTTTACCATAAAAAATAGAAAAATAAAATAAAATTGTACTTATTGCTTTCCTTGTGCCTCATAATCCACTAACCCAAAATTACAGAAAAATAAAGTCATCTTTACGATGTGTTGCTTAAAGCGAAATAGCCAATAATAAAATGGAAAACTCTATCGATTCTGCAAAATAGATGCAATGATCCCCGGTTAATTGGGCCGCCTTAATTGGGTTTTCCTATACAATCTTAACCTAAGAATACTTTCCTTATTTCACTACGAGTATACGTTATTTTTCTCGTTATTTACTAAGTTTAGTATACCAGGATTAATATTCTTCATATACTATGTAGGAGGAAACTCGAGTACAAGTATCCAAATAATATTTCCAGAAAACACAAGATCACACCAAGTTGGCCAAGTGAGGCTCAGACAGGCCTGTAGCCACGGAAGGGTTTTCGAAGTTTAATCCCTTCTGCCATTGGGCCCAGAAAGTTTAAAAAAATAGTGCTTTTAAAGATAAATTGAGATAATAATGCAAATTTTCTTTAAGTAGCAAATGTTATCATTTTCAAATTTAAAAAATTGTCCAAAGGCAAGTTCAACTTTGCTTATAAGATGGTATCAGATGGTATATTAAAAAACCATTTTCGACAATGCATGCTGGGTGTAACATACCCAAGAATTTTCGGTTGCTTATATCTCGGTTTTATTATTTATTTTTTTTTTCATCAAATCGTTAAACAATGAAAACACTAATAATTAAAAAACAAAAAACCGGAAATAAATTATTTAAAAGTTATTAAGTAAAACAACGATGAACTTGAAAATTTTATTTTATAAAATTAATATAATTTTATTTCTTCTGTTGACTACAGCTTATCGAAAAAAAAGAGGTAATTGTGTTTCCCCAATGATGTTCTCGAAATATGGAGTTATATATTCCAGAAAAATATTCAGTATTATAAAAAGGCTATAAAATGATATTTATATGTAGAAGTGAAATCAGAACTTTTTATTGAGTAATGACGCAAATAGAATTATAATAAAAAGTTATTTATTTCCAAACTATACGAAAAATATGTCAATATATTAAAAAAATTTATAAAATTACATTTTTAAAGAACACTGCTGCCAATTTGTGCAGTGTTTCAATTTCTAAATGACAGAAGAGTTCGATCCATCGGTTTATGGTCGTAACCTCATTGTCTTTGCAGAGATTGATTTTTACCTGTGAACAATAGTTTTACAACCAAATGCCTTGCGTAATTTTGTTGCATTTTTGTCCGCGTCGTACAAGTTTTGCATATCAAATTTTTGCAAGACTTCCAATTCCTTAAGGCGGGACATGACATTCGCGGCAGAGAAAACAGACCTTTTTTTTAAAATTCATAACTCAGTCAAAAACAAACATTTTCCCAAAATTTTTTTTATTATTGTGGAGAATTGAACAAATTACAAGAAAAAAATTCAAAAAAATATATTTTTCACTTCAAAATGGTTTTATAGAGCTCCAAACTGGCGGCAGAGAAAAAAACGGGGCCTCGTGGTTGCAGCGCTGGGAGTTGCAAAAATTGTCCGATCTGGAAAAAAATTACTTTTTTAAATCTTAACAAAATTGGTTATCGTATGACACGAGCTTTTTTTTAAATTCTTTTTCAATTTTTGGTGATGTTCCAAATTTAAATGTGTGTGTTTTTTCGAAAAAAATATTGACTTTAAAAATTCATAAAAAATCGAAAAAAAAATTTAGAAAAAAGCTCGTGTCATACGATAGCGACTAAAGTTTAAAAAAATACAAAAAAAAGAAAAAATTTCGTCAAAAAATGAACCCGCTAGTGCCACAACCAGTACGAAAAACATGGTTTCGAGATAAAGGCGTTCAAAGTTTGTGTACAAAGAAAAAGAAGGTTACCTTCAATCTGCCATGCCTGCTTCGTACTGTATGCCTTCCTTATCTTGTGTTGTGCTGTTTTTTATAGTTTTTAGCAATCGTCTAGCAATTTGGGCTTCACCCTTCACCCTTCAAGTAGGTACGAAATAACAACCACCAAAAGTCAGGTAGCAAGTAAAACACGTACCAGCTGCGGCATATACCAGCTGCCGTACGTAGGTAGCGCAAAAATTAAAAATGCGCTCTCACTAATCCGGCTGTAACTTTCGAACCCGTAGGAATTTTTCCATGAAATTTTACTAAAATACAAAATTATTAAAAAAAAATCGATTTCAAAAAACTGCCAACGTCATGTAACCCCTTTATTAGAGCAGACCACTTTTCAATGTATTCAACAGCATCATCTGCAAAATTCACTTTAATTGATAACAAAATAATAATGGTTAGTACAAATTAACGAAGAATTCTATGCATTTGGCGGTCAAGATCTCGGCATCGCATCCATCCTTGATAAACACTTCCTTTTCTGACGCTGTCTTTGGAGATAAGAAAACAAAGATGTTTGCAGTTCATCCAAATATTGAATGATAGCAACTGCAGTGTTATTATTCAATATTTGCAGTGAAAATTGTTCAATATCAAATGCGGTGAAAACAGGTTTTTCGAGAGCAAAAACAGGTCAAGAACTGTAGCTCATCGACACGGTCATCATCAAGAAACTCTGAACCATTCAAAATGACAATTCTATAAAACGTAGAGGAAGAATAAATAAAATAAGCTTCATCTAAATAATTCTAAAACACTGAAAGTAATCATTCCTGTGTGTTCGTACAATAGAGACCAAACGATAGATAGGCCTAAGGCCCCTCACATACTCTAAAGGTCAGAAACATAACTCTAACTCTTATTTCAAACAGAAAAAAATTTCAGAAATAGAAATAGAAACAAATAAGTTCTTAATACAATATACTCTAATCTCGAAAGTATCGAAATTAAATGTTTTCGGGATGATACAAAAGTAAGAAATCCGACTATTATGGAAAAAGTACAAAACATTATTAACCCGTCCGTTGCCATTAGATTTAATAGTTCAACAAAAACATTGGTCTTGTTTTCCAGAAATCATTTAAATCTTCAAGAAAGAAATACCTTCCATCTCTAATCTCCAAAATTAGAATTTTTATGAAACTACTTTTTAAAATTATTCAACTATTCCTCATATCTCTATCAATTCTCTTTCACCCAAAGACACCTTCTAGCTGCAGGAGCAACTCTTATAGCTCAAGCTGTCCTGATATGCTTGATTACGGTAGATTTATTAATACAACAAAAGCAGTTTCTGAGAAATATTAGTAATACGATTCGTTTTAACAAACGATACGATGTTGCGTTCGTGATTTTTGCACGAACCAAACGCACAAACATAACAACAATATAAGCAGCTGTTGAAGCACTTTATGCATGATATTACTCATACGAAAATGGCGATTTTTCCTTTTAAATTTTGTTATCTAGTGATTAAAAAAGTGACAAAATCTAAGATATTCCTTTTATTCGCCATGTAACTGATATTTTGCCATATATTTTACCTTTGTACGATTAATATTAAGGCCTGTAGGTATACCCCAAAAAGTGTTCCAAAACGTTGGATGTGCTTAAAAAAATTTTCGAAAAAGATCCTCATATGAGAAACCACGCTATCAAATGTAATTCTACGTAAAAAAATGAGTCAAAAAATTCGATTGTGCGTCTTAAAACTAAAGACTACATCTTCACCTTATCCTGTCGTAAAAAAATGTGTTTTTTTTTAATTAAAAAAATACTAAATTGTGATATTAAAAAAAAAAATTGAATATGCACAAAATAAATCAGTTTTTTGCTCTCTTGAAAAGTTCTCCTCATATACGAACCTGA
Source organism: Coremacera marginata (assembly GCA_914767935.1). Lineage (NCBI taxonomy): Eukaryota > Metazoa > Arthropoda > Insecta > Diptera > Sciomyzidae > Coremacera > Coremacera marginata. The sequence continues at coordinate 9,777,236 of OU612046.1, read as the reverse complement.
TTCTAGGCATGTACGTTTAAATAATAGACAACAAGATAAAAAATATTTTTTTATATGAAAATTAAATGACAGCATTTTTTTATTTTAACTAATATTTATATTTTTGAATTCTAAACAATGTTTATTTTAAACTTCAACATTTATGAGATTTAATGCAAAAATATTCATGAAGTAACAGGTTGCAACAACTACAATCAACTCTTTGCAAAACAAACCACCAGCATAGTAGACAGCTGTTTCGTTGGTCGCTACACCAACTCACTGCATTAACTTACAAATGCTAATAGGCACAACTTCTGTAAAACCAAAGCGGAATTGCAACTATGTGTTAAGCAAAAGCTCGAAAAAGTGACTCATTAATTCTGCAAAGATTTATTGTTGCGCTCATTGCTTACTTCTTTTTCACGATTCCTTCTAGGCACCAACAATTCGTTGGTATTAAGCCATAGAAGGCTTCACCATAGATGGTTTTTTTTTTAAAAAAAGATGTCTCATCTTAAGTCCGAAGACTTTTTTGTATAAATTAATATTTATTTTTTGGAATTCTTAAAAATTTATAGACATATATTTCAAAAAACTAAATATTAAAAATTAAATGTGTTTATTTATTTTACATTAATTTTAGATATAGAATATAAAAATATGATTTTAATATTTTGTATAGTATATAAAAATAAATATATATAAAATTTATATTTTCAAGAATTCCAAAAAATAAACAACGAATTTTTTTATTTTATATGATGACCTAACGTGACGTTTACTCTACCATATTAGCTACAAACTAAACAATAATTAAAAAAAAATTATAAGTTTAAGCCACTTGATCCAAATGAGCCATTAACTGGGCATGCTTTCATAAATGGCTCTTTTAAAATTTTATTCCTTTAAAGCTTTTGCTATAGGATTTACTTTTGACTCGGTGTCAAATAACAATACCAAGCTGAACAATAACTGTACATTTTTTAAGTTTCACAAATTAATAATGAATGTCAATACCAGCCACTGATGACAGTTTGAGTTATTTTATTTTATTTCATAAAAATTTTTTTTCCTTACATTTTCAACATGCTTAAAACTTCAACCGGAAGTGGGCATAAATAATGTGCAATCACCACAGGTTGTGTTGTAAACAATGAAAATTACAACAGTAATAAATGCATTAAAAAGTAATGTTTTTAATGCAATCAATAAAGAGTGACCAAACGAAGAAATCTTCGAAAAACCACAGAGAAAAGTCAGTGGCAATAAAAACTGAAACCTGAAACAGAACCAGGACGAAAATTCAGAAATAATGAGAGAAAAATAAGCATGATGGAGCAAAATGCAAAAACGCACAGCAATTGCAGCACGTTATTTAAAAATGTGCAAGTGTTGCCACCGGCGGCAAACGGAAGCAGGCATTTTTTTGAACTGCAAAACAATTGTATGCACGTCACGAGCCAGCAATTTTTACTTTTTTTTTTTTTGTTTTTTCTTTAACTGTTGTGCAACGAGCAACAATAATGAAATCGGAAAATATTACGTATTTTAATTAAGCTTTACATTCAAAAAGGCTGCCAGTTTTTGTAATTTTCTTTAAACTTTATTATTTTTGCTCTTTGTTTTTACAACGCTTCGACGCGCGTTACCGGAAGCAGCAGTATTGCCATATATCGTTTGTATGCAAATTATAGGTACACGCCCAAAATGAATGAATGCATCAGTTGCAACATGCGTGCCAAAAATGAGCAACAACACAATTCGAGCAATAAAAGCTTTACACTGCGAGTGCAAAAGTGCAGCGGTAGAGGGCGTTCTGACCAGTATACGCTCTACTTCGAAGTGGTTTGATTACCTTGTCTTGACGTGACGCATTGACTTTGATGACGTTCGGTTGCATGTAGTTGCTATAAATATTGTTGTTCTTGTTGTTGCTGTTGCTACAGCCATCAGAAGTGTTGTAATTAGCAGTTATGTTGATGACTTTGCAGTCGCATGCAATGTTCATAACGTTGCAATTTTTTTTAATTAATATGGGCAAACCTGACGGCAGCAGCCGGGTACAATTTTGACTTAACGATATGGGTGAGTTTTTATTGAAGTTGCTTATTGGTTGGCTTTATGCTTCAATGTTATTGCTTTATTAGTTTTTATGAAGAACCTTACTTAAATCTCCAAGACCAAGTTAAAAATGTGGCAAATCCAAGTTCATTTTATTTAATACTGACTGCCTGACTTCCAAAACTGGTTTCAAAATTTAAGCTAATTCATAATCCATTTTATCTTCCGTACAGCCGAATACTATGACAACAATCACTGTCATCCATGTCACTCGACCTGTGACACCTGTGATGGTCCCACCGAGTCCAGCTGCCTCAATTGTCCCCAGAGTCTGTTACTCCAATCGAAACACTGTGTAAGCAGCTGCGATGATGGCTACTACATGGAAGCCGGCGTTTGTGCCAAATGTCTGCACACGTGCACCCAGTGTGTGTCCCGCATGAACTGTACCGCCTGTGCCAAAGGACTGCAACTGCAGAGCGGCGAGTGTCGCACCACTTGTGCCGATGGGTAAATATTTTCCCTCAAAGTTTTAGAATAAAGCAAATGAGTTATATTTGACAAACTTTGACGTGCTATAGTTTGCATAGTTATAGTTTTTTTATTCCTCTATGCTGTCAAATGCAGTCATCGTCATTCTTTTTTCTTTTAATAAATGTTTCTCTTGCTTTGTAATTAAAACATTTCCAACAACAGTTTCAAATTTGGTCACCTACTTTATAGCAAGCAAGGTCCCACATCAGCGCATGTTTTACACTTTTTTTTTTTTTTGTCGCCACTGAAAAAGTTGGCAACTTTAAATGAAAAACTTTGTCCGCACATTTTTTCGTTTCTTTTGTTTTTGCAAACGTCAATATAGTTTGGTGTACTTATCAGATATTTTTAAATTTTCCAACTTTTATCTAAAAAAAAAAGTTTATTCTTCTTTCATCCCTGCACACAATTCTACCACTCTACAGTTACTACAGTGACCGCGGTACTTGCGCCAAGTGTTATCTAAGCTGTCACACCTGCAGCGGTCCGCGTCGTGATCAATGCGTTCAATGTCCAAATGGTTGGCAACTAGCAGGTGGCGAATGTCATCCGGAGTGCCCTGAAGGATTCTACAAGTCAGAGTTTGGCTGTCAGAAGTGCCATCATTATTGTAAAACTTGTAATGGTGAGTGTTTGGTTTTGTTTTCTCTTTTTTTTATATTGATTTTGAAATTTTAAAAGAAAATAGCATGTTTCATAGTTTAATGAAAGCGTCGTGACAGCGCGCTTAAATGAGGCAATTTATTTCAATGTAATGCAGACTAGTGTCAGAAAAAGACAATTTGAATAAAAGATACACCAAGAAAAAACTAATGGAAAGTTAACATTAAACTTAGGCAAACATATCCACTGGCAAAGACCTTTTAAGGCCTATTAAGTTCTTAGTCAAGGCAACAGAGCAATAATAGTAAATTCATCGCATTGTATGTTTATGATGAATAAGCGATACATTTACAGATTCAAATCAAATTTAAAGAAATCACTTTTATCTTGGATATATCATACAACCTTGTTCAAAAAGAAAGGTTCATTCACTCTGTGAACCGGACTTAACTGTGCGATTCGAAAATTTGTTTCTAGTAGCTTGCCACATGTGCCTATGACAAGGCTGCCAAATATCAGCGTCTCTCGTTGACATTTGGTAAAGTGACAGTGTATTGTGTAAAAAATTGAGCCTGATTCACTCGCCTGATGCCTGGCGAATGAGGCCTGATGCCTGGTTTGCGTGCCATGTCTCATCATCAGTAATGATGGATTCGATGAATGATTCGCCGTTTTCGACCATTTCCAGCATGTCTCTTTCTTGCATGAAATTGAGTTCTTTCGGTACCAACTTCGCAGCGACACGTCTCAAGCCCAATGTTCTGAACGGATCCAATTGAAATGCCGACGGCCTCTTCTATCTCTCTAATTGTCAATTTGCGATTTTTGACCAGCATTTCTTTGATTTTTTCAACGTTTTCTTCTGTAGTCGAACATGATGGCCGCCCGGTACGAGGGTCGTCTTCTACTTCGTCTTGGCCACTCACAAATCGGTTAAACCACTTGTTTGCCTTCTGATACGATAGAGCAGAGTCACCGTAACATTTCACCAACATGTTATGCGTATCGGCGCAGTTGAAACCATTTTTCACACAAAATTTGATAGAAACTCGTTGCTCAATTTTTTTATTCCATCGTAAAAATCACGAAAACACGAAAAAAGTTGTTGTAAACAAAACACTGTCACTTTACGAAATTTCAACGAGAAATGCTGATATTTGGCAGACTTGTCATAGACAAATGTGGCAACCTATTTAAAAAAAATTTTCGAATCAGACACCTTAAACCGGTTCACAGGGTGAATAAACATTTCTTTTTGAACAAGGTGGTATAACCAAGATAAAAGTGACTTTTTTTAAATTTGACTTGAATCTGTAAATGTATCGCTTATTCATCGAATCGGACAGTTCAGTATCTGCCAATTATAGGCATTTTTTTGTAACAGAATGAAATTATTTATTTCATTTTAAAATTTTTTAAAATTATATATAGTATTTTACTTAGAAGCATGCACAATTCCGTACTCGAACTCACGACCTCGCACAGTGTCGTGCGGTCATAAAAATGCTGAAATAAATAGAAGGAGTGCTCCTATGATAGTGAAATTTTGTACGCTTAGTAAATTTAAGCTATCTAAGAAAAATATCAAAAATGGTTGATGTCAGTCAGTCCTTGGAGGTACCTCACTTGGACCTATGTTAAAATTTAACATAATTTTGTATGGGAGGTAGACACAAAAGTTAACTGATCATAGCAGAACTTGGTCGGAAAGCTTAGAATATAACGTAATAAGTGTATACTTAAAATGGTTTAAAACGATTAGTTTCTAGTGCTACCTCCCTTGAACTTTTATTTTTTACATGATTTTGTATGGGAGGTGCATACAAAAGTTGGCGTATCTTAACAAAAGTTGGTCAGAAAAGTTGGAAATAAAGAGTATAGATGTGCATTACATGTAATAACGGTAAACAGAAACAGTACAAAACAAAAATAAACAATAATTCAATAAAAAGTGTTGCCGCCTTCACTTACATATGAGCTGCTCAGAGCACAAGTGGCGTAAGTCCACTTTTAGTAGTTTTGAGAAAATGGAATATTTAGAAAAATTCTTTTCATAAATTCTATGTATAAAGAACTCAGTTTTTCTTATAAGCTATGTCAAGAGCAAAAAAAGAGCTATTCATATCGTAAAAAATTAACTTAATAATAAAATTAAGAATTTCGCATACTAAACTGATCCTTTTTTTGAAATTTGTTATTTCCGCTGTAGAAATCTAATGTGAGATATTTTTAAGAATGTTTTGATGTGAGGAACGATAGCATTTAGTTCCAGAAGTCGAACAAAACTTTCACCTAGTCTTCATAATCAGCCTAATCTTCATTATTAGGGGAGATATAAAAGGAATGGACTTACGCCACTTGTCCTTATATAATTTACATATTTTGTCAGAACAAGCTAGGAGTTTCTAACCCGGAGTCATAAATAGGTTACATATTCCTCTTCACTTCTATGAACTTAACTCCTTAATTTCCTTAAAAAATGGACTTACGCCACTTGTGCTCCGAGCAGCTCATATATAGAGTTGCGTTTGGTATATCAAGCAATTTATTGATTTAGAAGTATATTTAAAATCGATTTATAGCCTCTAAGTCAAAGGTTCAAGATTACATATTAAAAAAAAAAAAAAACTGTCTAAATTTGAGAAATTTGTCGTTTATGGGATTTTTTTTTTTTTTTTTTTTTTTGAAATTTCACCAAAAATATCTTAAATTTTATTTTCATATTTATTTTTTTTTTTTTTTATTTAGTTTTTTATATATATAAATTTATTATTGATAAGAAATGTATTTTAAGAAGAATTTTTCCTGTGAGCACATCTGACACTACCTTGCAAATTACTTAACAATTAAACATGTTTTACATGTTGCCCTGATTACATTCCTTAATTTTAAGCCGATATATTTTGGGCTTACCTTAACTGAAGTATTATCTTTCGAATAATATTAAATTTGTACAATTCCGAGAGCAAACATTTTTTTATTTATTTCCACTGCTTAAAGCACTATCCTACGGAGAAAACAGAGTCAATTGCCTTTAAGAGACTGGTCCCGTGACAGTTCAAATGTATTCTATCACAGCACAGGTCGGACAGTTTTATTTTTACTCAGCACGGAACCAGTTTAATATGATACACTTCGCGACAGATCGATTAAAGCTCAAAGCTGTATTTGTATTGTGTGGAAATTCAAAGTTGAAGACCGGTCGGTTTCATATGTTGGTGGCAGAATAGGGATAGGTGCCTTTCCCCTGGGAATCTATCACGTGATAGGTTCTGAATCGGTTGCTTTTTAGTCAAAACAGGTCACCAATCTAGTCTTCTAGGCCGGTGACTGGATAGGTCCAAGCTGATGCATCAGGTGGCAATTGAACCCTGTCAATGACAACGTCTTTTAAAAGTGTCCGGTCGGTTTCATATGTTGGTGGCAGAATTGGGACTGGTCCCTCTTCCTCGGGGACCTGTCACGTGATAGATTTGAAACCGATTAGTTTTTCCGTAGGGCTATGTCTCGCGATTGCATGAGGACGTGATTGCACTACAGTTATTACTTGACCTTGTTTGTTTAATAATAAAAAATCGCAGATAAAGCGTTCAAGCCAAACTTGCCAGTTATGTGGGAAAAATCCCATGCGTGGTTATTTTTAATTGCCCTTGGGAATTTTTTTTTTTTTTTTTGGAAATTCCCATGGTATTTTTTAATTCAGCGTGGTATTTTTTAATTAGCGTTGGAGTTCAGTGTGGTATTTTTTTAATTGCCGTGGGAGTTTGGGATTTTTTTTTTAAATAATTTTTCTCACATTTATTAAGCAAAACTTCATATGCAATCATTGCCATTATACGCATTAAAAGCTCTGTTTACACCACGATTTTATGTCGTAAATTATCTTTGTAAAAATCCTTGTAAACGAAGTGTTACGACCTTGTTTGTACGTTTTCTATTTCTTATTACAAAATGCTTTCTGAACATCTCCAGATTTTCCGAAAATTTTGATTTATTGTGCTATTTCTTAGTGCGTATAGAATTTTTTTTGGGATTTTTAAATGAACATGGGATTTTTGTGGTAATTTTTAATGATCGTGGAATTTTTTGTGGTCTTTTTTAATTGCGGTGGGAATTTTTTTGCTTATTTTGACCGTGGTAATTTTGGTGGTATTTAATTTATGATACGGTGGAAAAAAGGTAATTTCCGTGGGAACTGTTCCGAATTTTGACTGACAACCTTGGTTCAAGCAAGCAATTAAATAAAAATGATCTAAAACTAGATTATGGTACAAAAATATTTGTATGCTTTATTCAATAATTTGGTATATGTCGAAATTTAAACATTTTTTTTTTTGTAAAACTATAATAATTGCATAATTTTTAATAACCCAGCAAACCCTAGTTACCGACTTTTTCGAAATTTCTACTAATTTGTAACTATTTCGAGCTGTCTTAAAGAAATCGTTACAATTTCCTTACGCAAATATCGGAACAGTTTCAAATTTTATACGAATTTATACAGAATTTTGTTATGCGAATTTGTTATGCAAATTTCCTTTCTTTCGAACTGTTACGAAATCGTTTCTACATTTCGTTACGAAATCGGAAAGATTGTGAAATGTTTGATACGATTTCGTTATCATTGTTAATCCGATTGCATTGCGATATCAGAAAGAAAATCGTATGAAGGCGTTGACACGACTTCTTAACGAAATTTCGTAAGGATTACGTAACGAATCTTAACAAAAATGTTACGAAAAAGTTACGATTTCGTTCAGACAGTTCGAAGAAATAAATTTTACTCTGTTCGCATTTAAGATGTCGCACAGAGTGTGTTTTTTTCGAATCTGGCGTAACAAAATTCATATTACTAATATTTTGGCTTGAAATTTGACATGCAGCATTGTATTGCCTTTAAAATACATTAAAGATAGGTGGGCATAAGCCGCGGGACCCCAAGGCCCATGCTCTCCTCCCCATTTCGTAATTTGATTTGACTTACAAATATTTTGCGTATGTGTATTTAAGAAAAACCACTAAAACCATCTAGCTTCTTCCCTACACACCCTTCGAAAAAATGTTCAACTATTCTGGACCTGCCACCTATATATGCAATGGATTATTGCGGCAAAAAGGGAACTAGAAATAGTCTTTAAATTTTTATAAAATTGTATTAAACGTTAAAATTGTTATAACAATGTTTTATATATTTATGTATTTTATGTATTTTTGTGGGTTATGCGCTGATCCGGCAACAGTAGTTCCCTTTATCTTTACTTTTCTTCCTGTTGTTATTTTTTTACGTTTTCTTAAAAGACCGCCTAACTTTCGAACACTAAGACAAGGGAAAATAGGGGGAAAAAATAAACCCTGTAAGAATAAGTTAATTAGCTTGCATTAAGTTTAACGAAATAAATAAATAAATTAGGCAATTCACAAGATGTTGAAATGTTGTATGTTGTAAGTGAAAGGTTTTTCTAATTTTCTCCCTTATAGGTGAAGAGATTTTTTTTTAGCTTGGATTAATTTTTTATTTGGTTCTATTTATTTATTTTTTTTTTTATATTTTGTAACTCCCATACAAAGTGATTTTTTGCACATCACTAAATTTTATTTATCCTTCATATAATTTCCTTTCTTGGTATTTGTCTCACATTTCAATTTCATCAAGTGCAGAAGGTGGTGAATCTTCTTAAACTCCCTTATAATTGTATCATGAACTCAAGCATGAATTGAAATTAATGAATTTCATATTTAGGTAATAATGAAAATGTTTTTGCAAAAACTTTCTATGATATGTTTATTCAAATTATCATAGGAATTGAATAGTGAAATAACTATCAAAATCGGTTCAGTGGACACTAAGCCGATAGATAACCAACTTCTATGATTCTTCATCTATATAATAGTATATATATATAGATACTATAATATGATATTTAGTATGGCTTATAGTATAAGTATAGTACAGATAAATTTTCATTATAGGGCTAACTTCTAACAACACAGATATTTATATTGAACTTTTTGCTTTGTACTAACACTAATAAGCTTTACACATAGCTATTTTAGATTTTCTTTTTTTTTTTTGTATTGCTTTAATATGCAGTTATGAAGCACCAATATGAATTCATTATTTTTTTTTGTCGATTTTACTTTATAACAGGAGCTGGACCTTTGGCATGCACATCTTGTCCTCTGCATTTCATGCTGGATGGCGGCCTATGCATGGAATGTCTTGGCTCACAATTTTATGATTCACCAACACAAACATGCAAAACATGTCATGATTCGTGTCGTTCCTGCTCTGGGCCCGGCCAGTATTCATGTCAAACATGCGCATTTCCCCTGCATTTGGACCGTTTGAATAATCAGTGTGTGCCTTGCTGTCCTACAGATGCATCACCGGAGGATCAATCGTGTTGTCATTGTGACAAGGATACAGGTAGGATGTTCGAAGGAAAACACAAAATGGTATTGAAATGTTGAGGTATTATTTGGCTTAAGCAAGTCAAATGCAACAAAGAGCTAAAATGTCAAATCATAAAGTTTCAAATTTGTGCACAATTGTACACAAAATTTTCAAAAAGTCACATTATAGGCTTAAAGCTGCACAAACTTTGTTGTCTTTGTTAACAGCTGCCATTTTATAATGAGCAAAATAATTAACAAAAACTTGACTTTGTCATGTCAAAAAATGTTTAAAAAATAAATATGCATATGTTAATACGTCGTGTTTTTCATTTTTTAATCTTTCTAGGTGGCTGCATAAATGCTTCACCCGCTGGCAAACGTCGCATTGCTGCTGGTGCTGAGCAACAGCAATTCGGCAGCTCCTACGGCAACAGTGGAGGCCTCTATGGCAATCTTCTCGAGGACGATGTTGCTGCAACAGGTGGCGATGGTGCCTTTGGGGGTTTCTTCTCTCGTGTTGGGTCACCGCTTACAACTATTACAGCAATTGCGGTCGCCGGATGTCTACTGATTGTCACTGTGTTTGCTGTCATCTTTGCTGTGCTGCAGGTAAGTAGAGAAAGAGAGAGAGAGAGAAAGATTAAAGCGAAACGCTAGATCGCCCGACAAAGCCAGTATTACAAGCACATTAACAACTTTGCATGCTCAGGCTTAAGCAGTTATAATTTTGAGTGCATTTGTGTTTGTGGGAGTGAGTGTATCTGTATGTTAGTTGCTGTCCTCTGTGGCAGTCAAAAGTAGTTAATTATGTCGAATAAGTACACATTCTGAGGATTATTACGACAATTTGCAATGGCAACATCTTTATTCGGGAAATGTCATAGTGTGTCGGCAAGTTTTACTGCATGCTACTGCGGTTTGGTTACCGTCTACATGTGGTGTAGACACGCTCCCTTGGGTGTGTGTGTGTGTGTGTGTGTGTGGTTTGTCGCAAAGTGCATTTCCGCTATTGTATTCACTTTGGCTTAACCCACAAAATTGAGTGCAGACTTGATAATTGTAATTTCGAAATGACCTATTTACATATATGTATGTTTAAGAAGAAGTTAGTGAGATGTTGCTGAAAATTAAGGTGCGTATTAGGAATTTAAATTATTTGAATATTTCACATAACTTTATGTTTAAATATTTTGAATGAATATTTTAAAAAATTATACTCACGACCAGGCATGTAGCCGGAATTTTCTATTGGGGTGCTAAATGCAATCAGAATTAGTATTTTGTTTAAATCCACACAGAGCAAAAAACCACCACATAAAATCAAGAAGATCCCCTTATTAAGCTATTTTATGTACCAAATAAGAGGAATTTTCCTTAGAGAAATCTTCTTATTTCTATAGAGAAAATCTTATTATATGGGGCCAGTATGTTGTCAAACCACTGTAATAATGGCAAAAAATACTTACACTATGACCGTTATAGCTTCCAACCCGTATTCAATATATTTTAAAAGATGGGCTCAAAGGAAATAATCTATTCCAGTTTAGAGTTTCCCAATATTTTTATCAGTTCAGAACTTTTTTAAATTGTATTTTGATTTTATGCTTTGTACTGCATTTTAATAATTTTTGCAAAAGCCAGTATTACCCTTTTTTTCTTAGTTTACTAAATGTATGCATGTGAAATTGTATTAATTACTATTAAGCTCCCGAAGTCTAAACATATAACATATAATAAGGAGTTCAGACCTGTGTGAGCTCATCTTAAATTGTCATGTGCATAACCTACTTTAATGAACTCAGTTTTTGCAATTTGTCAGAGTATGCTCGGTTTTTTTAAGTGTTCATTCATGTTATTGGAATATTCTAGAATATTCAGGTGAGGCAATAACTTAAAGATATGAGGCCAAGAGGCTTGGGAGTGCAACAATAGTGCAATAAAAATCATATATTCATGACTTGTATATTAAAATAAATATTTGACATATAATGACATATAAAATATAAAAAATTTCGTATATATTTTTGAGAATTTATAGTACTATTTAATTAAAGCATTCTTTAAATAAACAGTAAACTAGATTATATTTACAAACATGTAAATTATTCCGTTTTAAAAAAATTTTTTTTTTTTTGTATTTGTATTTGTATTTATATGCAAATAAATTAGTACTGTAAGATACAAAAAGATCTTTCAGAAGCACATCGGTAAGACGTAGATAATCAACTTATAGCATATAGCTTATATTTGAACTCTAAACTTATACTAACAATAATGAATTTATAGTTTAAAACAAGAGTAAAAATAAAAATAGAAATAGAGAGTACATGATCAACAGTGACACTTGTAAAATCGTAAAGATAAATCATTTATTACTATTACTATTTTTTTTTTTTTTTTTTTTTTTTAAATATTTACAATTTTTATTAGATTGTTTTAGTCGTTTGAGAAATAAGACATAACAGAAAGCTTGAATTTGTTCGTTCTAGTGATTGATTTCATACTAACTGGTAGTGAATTCCATAGTTTAATGGCATTGATGAAGAAAATGCGTTTAGATTGTAGACAACTAAATTTCGGTATGATAAGATTACCAGTTCGATTAGGAACAGAAAAACGCAATTTTTGAAAAAGGTTTGACGGAGTCCTGTAGATAATATGAAAAATACAATTTTTTGCATTCAGATAGTTAATAATGCTACAACCCAAAATGTTCTTACTTAATGTTGAAATATGGTCAAACCTGCTCAATCCGTAAACATATCTGGTTGCATCATTAAAGGCAACAAGTATTTTGTGCGCTGAAAGTGAATCTAAATTACTATATACTAGTTCTGAGTATGTGATATAAGGCACAATTAGTTGTTTAACGAGTCTCTTTTTAACTTCAATTGGTGTAAACCTAGCAGATAGCCGTAGGCAACGCAGCGTGTAATAGATTCTTTTGACAGTATTATTGATGTGATCAGAATATGACAGTTTTGAATTGATAAAGAACCCAAGATTTTTAACTTTATTCACCATTCCCAAACTGCTGGTATTTAAAAATATGGGCGGGATCCTTAGGTCGTCAAGTTTTCCCTTGAAGATAGGCAGAACATAAGATTTGTTTGCATTAAGGCAGAGATCATTGGCAGATGCCCACCTACAAATTGCACTTAGATCATCATTCAATCTGCAGCACAAGTCGTCAAGTAGTCCTACACGGTTTGACAAATACAACTGAATGTCGTCAGCATAAGCATGCATCATCACATCATTGCACACGGTGAAAATATCATTAATGAAGACACTGAACAGCAAGGGCCCAAGAATTGATCCTTGAGGCACACCAGTTGCATTATCTTTCAATTCGGAAAATCTATTTTTAATCTTTACCCTTTGCTTTCTACCATCAAGATAGTTGGCTATTAAGACAACAGCATCATTGTTGAAGCCAAAAAGCAGCCTAAGCTTGTGACAAAGAATAGTGTGATTCACACAGTCAAAGGCTTTGGAGAAATCTAATAAACAAAGCAGTGTTATATGTCCTGCATCAAATGGAATACGGATATCGTCAACAACTTTAAGCATGGCCGTCGCACAGCTATGCCCAGCTCTGAAACCAGATTGGCATGAAGATAGAAGGTTATAAGTATCTAAATGATTATTTAGCCATGAGAGACTCACATATTTTTGAAAATGTAGACAGAAAACTAACAGGTCTAAACTCTTTCATGGTAGAAGCATTAGTAACTTTTGCGATCGGGATAACAGTCGCAATTTTCCACGATTCAGGGAAACACGAAGTAGTGAAACAATGATTAACAATATGAGTCAAAGGTTCAATTATGTAGGGTAAAATTAATTTTATAAAGCGTAAGGAAATACCATCATCACCAAGAGCATTTGATTTAATATTCATAATCGCTTTAGTGACGTCATTTATGTCAACATTAGAAAATGAAAATGTATCACGTGAAAACACGTTCACTACATTGAAATACATAATTGCCTTGTGTGTTCTTGGAAAGAAAGAAATCATTAAGGTTTTTTTTTGATATATATAAATGCTTAATAAAGTGCAAAAATCACAATGCAATTTCAAAATCTTACTGACTTGAGAGAAAAAATTTAGATTTTTTTATTTTTAAATTAATAGTATAAATAATAAATAAAATAAAATGGCTTGGATAACTATTTTTGTATAAAGCCTAAGAAATTTGTGTAAATTCCATAAGTTTTTTGTCAACTTAAGTATGCCAAAATTGTATAATATGCCAAAGATACTTGGACAAAAGCAAATTGGGGTTTTTACAATTTTTTTCTCTCATTGCTACTCTTTCTGTCATACGCTGTCTTTGGTTTCCTTTTTTTCTTATCATTTGTACTAACGTGCATATATTTCGAAGTAGTTTATTCGTGACATTGACAAAACAAATAGAACATATAACAGCTTAGTAGATCACAGCGAGAATCACGCAAGACTACTGATGAGTTGACATTATTAAATAAGAATTGTGTTAATTAAAAACAGAAAAACAAGAAAGTGAAAAAAGAGTCAAACATAACTTAGAAGATGAAAAAAACAAACAAATCATAAGAGAATAACGCAATCTTTGGAAATTTTCATAAGTATAAGAGTATTACGTACTAAGATTGTGAGGCCTTAAGTCTGCGGCAACCCATTTTAGCAGAAGGTGGCCTAAATTTCCTTTATTGTACATAGTATACAAATACTTAGATAACCCATTCTGGCCGAGGGTCTCAGGCAAATTATACCCGAATATTTTAAAATTTTGCCCTTTTTCTTCTTCGTGTGTGAATTCTCAATAAGTTGAGTAGTATAGGCAGTTGCTCGGTAATGCAAATTTTTAAATTAGGATATTATATTTTGAAACATTTATAAATTAAATGGTTTTAAATTTAAAGAAAAAAAGAAAGTAAAAGATACTCATGAAATGTATGCAGAGAACGGATGCCGTAAGGGAGTTAAGAAAACTCAACTTCGACATAACTTCTAATTTATAAAGATTAACAAGTTTTGCTTAACTCCTGAACATTTTGTAATTTCGTAGTTGGCCCCATCTCAAAATGACCGATTCAATTATTAATTCTGTGTTAAAATGTAAAATGTTAACCTAAAACTTTTCTAAAAATTTACAAAATTTGTTGGCGCTTTTCCCACAAAATCAATTCACACTGAATGTCAACGCATAAATAATGCAATTTTTGAGATTTTATAAACGGCTGCGTGAAACCAATTTTGAGAAATTTCAAAAACGGCGCACACTGAAAAGACTAAATTTATGGCTGCGTGTGTGTCAGTGAATGAATGCACACCGAATGGTTTTGGTATGCATCCTTGTGTTTGTGTGTGTGTTTGCAGAAAGAACTTATCAATTTAAGCTTAAAACCATTTCGTAAAATTTGTCGCGCGCATTTATCATGTTCTAGTTATCCTGTTGCTGCACTTTTATCCTTTTAGTGCTCGGCCAAATATCTATGAAATTTTCAAAACTAACCATGACAGTTTGCTAGTCTAACCTAATAGATGCACGCACACACATTTACACACACACACACACACACATAAACATAAGTATGACCACTCATAAATTCATGCTGTTTGAGTGCTTGTGGCGCATTTATGTTGGTGTGGTTGTATTAATCGCTGCTAAGAGACATTCTTGTAGGCAATTAATTTCCAACCATTATTTTTGTGTGTGTGTGTGTTTAATTTTTTTTTTTCTTTCAACCATTATTATTGCACTGTATGTTCAAAGTAAAGCTTTCACTTGCTGTGCCAAGCACAGTGGAACAAAAATATAAATTTTAAGCATTTTAATAATTTTTTTGTTTTCAGTCATTTTATGATACTTTTTATATTCTTCAAAACATTTAACTACTGCAACTTTGTGCGCTTTTGTGCTTAAAATTGTCTCGTAGCTTTGCAATAATTTTGCTCCCTTGTCCGGACATCAGCTTGGCTTAGTCGTCCACAAATACGCGCAAGTTCTTTTTGCTGCACGCTGCTCGTTTAGTATCAATAATTTATGATGCAGCAACATTGTCAGCAACAACAACAACAACATCAGCTACAACAAGCTTAACTAGCTGCATTTAGTATGTTTTGGTATGTTACAGAACGTTACGTGATGCTGTGCTACTAAAACCATTCAATGGTCATTTGTGGTAAATGTGATTGTTTGTTTTTATATTGTTCGCATTGCAAACATCCACATTAACTACTATATAAAGGATTTTCTGCAAGAAAACTTCTACAACAATTGTTACAAGTCGGTAACGGAAGCAGCAGCCTGTTGAGGGAGAACTCTAATAATTCCCGATACTTTTAAACAATTTAAGCTTTGTTTTTTTATCAAAAAATTTACAAAAATAATTCATTAAATTAAATATGATGAATATGATTACATTTTAAGAAGCAAAGCTTTTTCGCAGTTTCATAGAGTTGATAACTTAATGGTTTTTTTTTTAATTGAAAACTGCTTTAGGCACGTTGAGCACTTTTTAGTAGAGAGCAAAACTATAGATTTGCGATATCATCACGCTGTTAGCAATATAATCATGCTGTTAGCGTAACAGAAATTATTGCTGTACAGCTTCCTTTTTAGTGATTACCTAGCATCGACCAAGCCGAAGGCAGAAGCGGCTACCAATTACCGGCCAATTACCGAAGCGATTACCAACCAATTACCGAAGCGATTACCGACCAATTCTCAAACCAATTACCGAAGTGATTACCAACCGATTACTGAACCAATAACCGATTATCGAAGCGATTACCAACCGATTACCGAAATATTTACCGATTACCGAAGCGATTACGAACCGATTACCGCACCAATTACCGAAACGATTACCAACCGATTACCGAAGCGATTACCAACTACCGAAGTGATTGCCAACCAATTACCGAACCAATTGCCGATTAACGAAGCGAGTACCAACTGATTTCCGAACCAATTACCGAAGGATTTTCAACCGATTACCAAACCAATTACCGATTACCAAAGCGATTACCAACCAAAAACCCAACCAATTACCGATTACCGAAGCGATTATCAATTACTAAAGCGATTACCAACCGATTTCCGAACAAATTACCGAAACGATTACCAACCGATTACCGAAGCGATTACCAACTACCGAAGTGATTGCCAACCAATTACCGAACCAATTGCCGATTAACGAAGCGAGTACCAACTGATTACCGAACCAATTACCGAAGGATTTCCAACCGATTACCAAACCAATTACCGATTACCAAAGCGATTACCAACCAAAAACCCAACCAATTACCGATTAACGAAGTGATTATCAATTACTAAAGCGATTACCAACCGATTTCCGAACAAATTATCGAAGCAATTTCTAACTGATTACCGAAGCCATTACCAACCCATTACCGAACCAATTACTGGAGCGATTACCAACCGATTACCGAAATGATTACCAATTGTCGAAGCGATTACCAACCGATTAACGATTACTGAAGCAATTACCGACGCAGTTGCCGATTACCGAAACGTTTACCAACCAATTACCATACCAATTACCGATTAAAGGAGCTATTATGAAACGATTTTCGAACCAATTACCGATTACCGAAGACATTACCAGCCAATTACCGAACCAATTACCGATTACCGAACCAATTACCGACTACCGAACAATTACCGCACTAATTAACGATAACCGAAGCGATAACTAACTAAATACAGAAGAGACTACCAACCAATTACGGAAGCGATTACCAACCAATTATCGATTATCGAAGCTATTACCAACTGATTACCGAAGCGTTTACCAACCGATTACCGAGTGTTAAAAAATAGCAGCTCTTACATTCAATAATGCATAAATTGATAAAAAGAGTTACAAAAGTAGAACGCGTCTGTTTTGTCCATCGGAAATTCATAACAGCTATGTTGTTTAATTTTCTTTATGTTTTCACTTCAATCGGCAGTCCCCCCCCCCCCACTGCCTACTTTTTTAATATAATACCTTTTAAACTCAAAAACTTATTGACCGTATTTTGTAAAACGCAAGCGACTTGGAGTTACTTGGGGTTTTTGTGTCTTCCGAAAACAAACTTTCTTTCGAACAGTGAAATTTTCTAATGAAATTTATTGCCAGACAAAGAAACCCCAAGTGACGTGAACGCGCTATGCAAAAACAATAATAAAACATGTACCAACAACAACACAAACGCATTCACAGCAACAAAAAAAAAACACCGATGCTGATGACATCTTGTAGAAAGTAGAAGCAACATTTTTGTTAGTTTTTGTTGTCTGAATAGCTACTAAATATGATGTATATGACGTTTTAATATATAGATTATTGTCATCTGTTGCAGCATAGCTTTCGTTACACTTAATATTAAATCAACAACTCTGTGTAACTAAGGCTTTTGGTTTGGTAGGTAGTGTATAGAACTATCAATCGATAGAGTACGCGTTCGATTCCCACGGCGGGTCAAGATATAATTTTAACATTTAATATTACATTTTCTTGTAATGAATGCAAGCAAAAAAGATACATAAATTCGAAAAAAAACGGTGTCGGATAAAAGTGTAGTTTTTGAAATTTCACTCAAGCAAATCATAGAACGAAGCGTGAGAAGCTTTTTCGATATGCTTGGACGATAACACTGGTATAAATGACCGATTTCAAGTACAAAATTTTTTCAGTGCAGCTTCTCTTCTCTCACCAATACAGTCTTATCTTTCATTTTGCCGGCAACTGATTAACATGCATTTATATGTCTCTTTTTTGCCTTGAGCGAAGCTCATCTGTTTTTTTAAGTTGTGCTCTGCTAGCTGAACAGAAAAGGAGAGGAGTAGAGACTAACATGGAGTTTATTGAAATTCTCGCAACACAAACACGTGAAAAGTAAACGATCGAGCAATTCGTGGTGCAATTCGTGCACTTCAATTTTATATAATAGTAAGAAGTATAGATATAGATATATGACAGAATTCATTACCCAAAACATAGCCATATCGGCCATGCTTCACACTCCATGTTTCAGATTTGCTTCAAATTTGGAAAATTGATAAACAAACATAAAATAACGAATAAATCGAAAATTTTGGTATTTTTATTTTTTTTTTTTTTTTTCATGCATATTTGAAAAGGATACATTACAGAGAAAAATATGTTCGATTATTTCGAAACTAAAACAAGGGAAAATTCGAAAATAGTACGCATCGAAAGCTGGTCTATGAATGTGCGACCGTTTTTTACAATGTCCGAAACATTACAGAAAAAGACCCGAAACTAAACTCCAAGCAAAAATTGTGTTTTGAAATTCAGAAAAACCCAAAAATATTTAAAAACTTGAACTTGAAATTTTTGTTTATTTTTTTTAATAATTTTGTTCTGCAAATTTTCCATAATTCAATTAAATCATTTTCTGAAGCTGTTTAATGAAAGCTTACTAAAAATAACAATTTTAAAATGTTGCATATTTTAAGGCAATCATCAAACCCAAGGGCTTCAAAAACTGTACTTTTCCCCAAAAACCAGCGCAAGCCGCAAAAAGAATAACAAAATTGTTTTGTCCACCATTTCCAATGTTTTGTTCAGATACATTTTTGCAATCACCATAAGTTCCGCCATACTGTTGCTATATTAAAAATCTGTTTGTCATATTTATGAAGTGTGAATAAAACAATAACAAAACTTGTCACAACAATAAAACTCTTGCCACTACAACCAAAATGCGATGTGGGTTCGTCTAATTTACTTCCCTAAAAAATTGTTGGCCATGTCCCTGAACCAATGAAAGAGAATCTTTAATTAACATAAATTTCCATAAATATACGACAATAAAAAATGGGAATTGATTGCATGAGCAGCTAAATGCCGACAGGAAAATAATGTTGACAGAGGAGGGATCGAGAGGTGCACGTAACAATGTGGTTGGGTTGGTTGGAAGCGGGGTAGGTGGGGATGTAGGGGGCTCATTGTGTGCTTGTTATGCAAGACGCAGCGACGCATAGCGGCTCCATCGAATTTCATGGCTTCAAAAGCACGACAAAATAAATAGTGTTGTGAAGTGTGAAGGTTGAAGGGGACACGCCCACATATAAACATAAACGAACTGCTACTTGTATAAATATAAACTTTGAATTTGTTTCTGCTTCCGTTTCCGCCACGGATTGAGGAAATATTTGTTTATATTATTTGTGAAATTGTATTGCATACAATTTGGCTGCTTTAAATCCTGCGGCCAGGAAAGTGAATATTTAATGTATGCTTATTGATGTTAATGTTGCTGTTGTTGTTGTTGTCGCTGTTTGTGTGTGGGTGTGTGTGTGTGTGTGTCATATTTGCCGCTATTGTTGTTTTTGAAGATAAAGAAATTAGTGTCAAATAAACACACTTCCATACAAATATAGCTGCCGGCTAAGACGCAAAATTTGTATGGTTAATTTTTTTGTTTTGTTTTCTATTTGAACTTCTTCCGGGTCGCATCCTCCTGAAAATGTAGAGAGTGCTTCGTTTAAGCGTATCCTTATTATATATCCTGATGTTTATTGGTTGTTTGGCAAATCTGTTTTTTATTTATATTCAATCTGCTCGGCGAAAATATTTAGCTGCTGATTGCTTCGAATGGAATATTAAATTAATTGTTGCATATTTTAAGGCGTCAGACAAACAAAACAAATATTAACAAATAAAACTTTTTGTTCACAAATGACCAAGTTTTCTTATTCTCTCTTTTCCTCTCGCTCCACAGCGTTCCAGCGCACGTCCTACACGCAATAATATACGCTACAACAAGCTGCCTCACAAGAAAGCAAAACGAACGCGTCGGTCCTCCACATCAAAATTGTTGCCACATGATGCCGAGGCCAATGATGCCTACGATGAAGACGATATTGATGAGGATGAAGACTATGATGATGATAATAATCACAGCCATAAGGATGATCAACTGCAGCAGCAAAGCAAAGAGTTGAATGAAATTAAGTGCTACACAGGTGCGAAACGCAGCAAATCTCAACAGCAACAACAGGCAGCTGATGAACAGCCACTGATCGCCGAAACCAATGAACTGGAGCCAATCGTGCTGCTTTCAAAAAAATCATCTAAATTTAAGTTTAGCAATAACAGCAGCAGCGAAAAAACCAGCAGCGAGAGAACATAATAAGGCAAACATACGCCGGCTCAGCAGTTGGTAGCTCAGCATTAAATGTTGTAAATTTTTTGTACATTTTTGTAGTAAACGAAGTTAGTTTGTGCGTGAAAAAAAAAACAAAACAAAAATAGTAAAACTTTTGTAAAGCAAAAATGAAAGAAAACCTATAGAAAACCAATTAAAGTACCCCCTTTCCAACCCCCCCCTCCCCCCCCCCAACTTATTCTTCACTCTAGTTAAGCAAATCTTTGCAGCTTCTGCCACTTTTAAGAAAACAAACAAAAAAAAACAACCTATAACATAACTTAGCAATTTTTTATATGTGCAAATAAAACATTTTTTTAGTCGTCTCTTCATCATCTGCAATTTTTATATATTTCTAATAATTTTTTTTTTTTCATTTCTTGTTTTTGCCGTTGCCTTGATAATAGCCGTATTTTAAGCCATCCTTTATATTGTTTATTTATACATATATATTTTAACTTTTATTTGTTGTAATGTACTTTATTTTTAATATATTTCAATAGTTTTCTTTGTTCATTCTCTTGTATATTGTTGCCTGCGCAGAAGAATTCTTATTTTTTTTTTAAAAAAACTTCTTTTCTTAGTGTTAATAAAAAAGTAGTGTGACATTTAATGCGCTCCTTTTTTAACTACCTATTGATTATTTGTAAATTTATTCTTAGAGCAAGAAAACAAAACAAAACAAAAGCACAGCGTATATTTTAAATTTTTATTTAATGATCATTTGTTGCTCAAAAACCATACAACTAATAAACTTTGTGAACAAGTTAAGGTTTTTATTTTAATATTACTTGTTTTGTTTTTAGTACCGTAAAAAACATGCTCGCAATATCAAGTTTATTTACAATTCTTCTAATATCTTTCCGGAGAAATTTCCGGGGATAAGATCACATAAAATCACATTTAACATACACTCAAAGAGTTATTTGCTTATATTGACAAATACCTGGGTAAAGTTAATAAATTTTTCGTCAATATTGAGTCAACAAAAACTTTTGTCAATTTAATTTCAGTTGTGAAAAGTTGCAACCATATATCGATGATTCCATATCAATTCTACTATTTTTGAGCAAAATCTGACCTTTGTGATTCCGATTTTTTTTTTTTTTTTTTTTGTAGGTTAGTAGTGCTCGTGAAAATAACTTAAACTGTGTTTTTGATTTTGCGAAAACAGCTTCTTTTTTAAGTTATACACTGTAAAAAATTTAAAAATATCTCCAAAAATACAATTAGTGCATGTATTCAAACAGCTGTAACTTCGAAATCGTAAGTCGTACAGCAAATACTTGCATATATTTTAGAGACCTTGAATAGGTATTTCTTGTGGTGTCCTCTTTTTGAACTGTTTTTATGAAATTTCTTAAAAATTTTTTAGACTGATGTTATTTGTCACGTTTTTTGTAATGTTCGCAGTAAATTTTTCACCTTTTGAACATAGTATCGTTATAATACATTAATTCTTAAGGCTCACACAAGATTTTAGTTTGGAATACCAATTATTACGATTTTTTTTAAAAATGCCTATAAAAGATTTCTTACATTTATACCAAAAATTCCATATCTCTATATATAAATTCTTCTGTAGATGGCTTTGCCATTGACCTCCTCCTGAATGGCTGGACCGATTTTGATGAAATTTAGAGTGTGTGTGCGGCTGTTTCTGTATATGTTTTAGGTCTAAAGTTATTCACTTTCAAAGCCAGCACTTTAATTATTGATTGACTTTTTTTCTATTTCACCAAAAAATAAAATTAGTGGTATTGTCTGCAGAGAGGGTGTAAACCAAGGTCCTTTGACGCCAAAGTCAAAAACTTTCGTACCTGAAACACACAAAAAGTTTTTAATACTAATTTTATTTTTTGGTGAAATTTCAAAAAAAAAAAAACAATCAAAAATTAAAGTTAATTAATTAAATTAAAATTAAATTAAACACTTGCTTTGAAAGTGAATAACTCGGTCAAGTTACAAAGGATTGCATTAATTTTTTTTTTTTTTTTGTTTAAAATTTGGAATTGTCCTTCCAATCGTGTTTCAATCTCTTCTATTTTCATTTCCTTTTTAATTTTTTCAAAAAAAACCTTAACGAAATTCCTTATTTCGCAAAAAAGCTTGGTAAAAATATTTGTTGTTAGAAAAATATTCAAAATCAAATGGCTTTTTTAATATTCTATCATATGATGTGCATAAATGTAGGGTTTGCTTAAAGTTTCTATCGTAAAAATTTAAAAACGTTTTATTGATCGAAAAATCAAGCCCGACTATCATAAAAACTTAAGTTTTTTTTTTCTTTTTATTTATTTATTTTTTATTTGTTTATTTTTATTCGTTTTGTATTTTTATAATTTTGTTTACATATAAAGTAATGGTGTAGTGAAAAGATCATGACCATTTTTCAATTCGTTTGTGAGTTATACTTTCAAATACCATTTTAAACACTGCCACAGCAACTGCAGCGCCACCTACTGGATCAAACTTTAGACCTAAAACATCTACAGATCCAGCCGTACAGACACACCAAATATGATCAAAATCAGTCAAGCCATTCAGGAGTAGTTCAGTGACAAAACAATGTGCAGAAGAATTTTATAAATAAAGTTATGGAATTTTCGGTATAAAAGTAAGAAATCTTTTGTAGGCATTTTTTTAAAAATTCGTTAAAGATGGCAATCATTGGTATCCCAAGCTAAAATTTCGTGTGAGTCTTAAGAATTAATGTATTATAACGATACTATGTTTAAAAGGTGAAAAATGTACTGCGAACATTACAAAAAACGCCACAAATATATTCAGTCTAAAAAAATTTTTAAAAACTTCATAAAAACAGTACAAAAAAACGACAACATAAGAAAACCCATTCAAGGTCTCTAAAATGAGCTGCTCAGAGAACAAGTGGCGTAAGTCAATTTTTTAAGGAAATTGAGTTAAGTACATAGAAGTAAGGAGGAATAGTTAACCTATTTATGACTCCGGGTTAGAAACTCCTAGCTTATGTAATCTCTGAATAAAATGCAATACTTACTTATTGTTCTGACAAATTATATAATTTTTTCAAAAGACAAGTGGCGTAAGTCCATTCATTTTATATCTCCCTTAATAATGAAGTTAATCACTAGGTGGAAGTTTTGTTCGACTTCTGGAACTAGATGTTATGATTCCTCATCAAAACATTGTTAAAAATATCTCACATTAGATTTCTACATCGGAAATGAGAAATTTCAAAAAAAGTTCAGAGAACAAGTGGCGTAAGTCCATTCATTTCATATCTCCCTTAATAACGAAGATAATCACTAGGGGAAAGTTTTGTTCAACTTATGGCACTAAATGCTATCATTCCTCATCAAAACATTCTTAAAATATCTCACATTAGAATTCTACAGCGGCAATAAGAAATTTCAAAAATATGTTCAGTTTAGTATGGAATATTCTTCATTATTTTTTTGTTATCAAGTAAATTTTTTACGATATGAATAGCTCTTTTTATTCTCTTGGCATAGCTTGTAAGCAAAACTGAGTTTTTTATACATAGAATTTTTCATAAGAATTTTTCTAAATATTCCATTTCCTTAAAACTACCAAAAGTGTACTAATTGTATTTTTTTGGAGATATTTTCCAATTTTTTACAGTGTGGATCTTTTAAAAAAAAATAAAAATAAAAAATTAAGTATGTGGATATAATACGATTCAGGAGAACTATCAACCTAGAGAGTTTCAAAATTTACAAAAATAGTGATGTCAGGAAAGTGGGCGTTATGATATGGAATCACCAATACATGAAATTGTATTTTATTTATTTCATAAGTGTATTTTTCAATTTAAAAAAAAGCCTTTATGAAGAAATTATAGCTTGCATTATAATTTTGATAAAAGAATTTGTCAATATGAATAGAAAAATGTTCTGTTGAATATACAATTTGTAACACAATTGAGCAAATAAACATAGTTTTCTAAGAGTTTAATTATTATTATCTTAAGGGGGCAAATGACATTCGAGGCAGAGAAAACAGACCTTTTTTTAAAATTCATAACTCAGTCAAAAACAAACTTTTTTCCAAAATTCTTTTTTTATTATTGTAGAGAATTGAACAAATTACAAGAAAACAAATTCAAAAAAATATATTTTTCACTCCAACATGGTTTTATAGAGTTCCAAACTGGCGGCAGAGAAAAAAAGGGGCCTCGTGGTTGCAGCGCTGGGAGTTGCAATAATTGTCCGATCTGGAAAAAAAATGACTTTTTTAAATCTTAACAAAATTGGTTATCGTATGACACAAGCTTTTTTTTACATTTTTTTTTTTTTCAATTTTCGGTGATGTTCCAAATTTGAAAGTGTGTTTTTTCGAAAAAAATATTGACTTTAAAAATTCATAAAATATCGAAAAAAAAATTAAAAAAAAAAGTTCGTGTCATACGATAGCGAATCAAGTTTAAAAAAATACAAAAAAAAACAAAAAAATTTCGTCAAAAAATGAACCCGCAGTGCCGCAACCAGTACGAAAAACATGGTTTCGAGATAAACGCGTTCAAAGTTTGTGAACAAAGAAAAAAAAAGGTTACCTTCAATCTGCCATGCCTGCTTCGTACTGTATGCCTTCGCTATCTTATGTTGTGCTGTTTCTTATAGTTTTTTGCAATCGCTTAGCAATTCGCGCTTCACCTTTCACCCTTCAAGTAGTTACGAAATAACAACCACCAGAAGTCAGGTAGCAAGTAAAACACGTACCAGCTGCCGTACGTAGGTAGCGCAAAAATTAAAAATGCGCTCTCACTAATCCGGCTGTAACTTTTGAACCCGTAGGAATTTTTGCATGAAATTTTTTTTTTTTTAAATCTATTTCAAAAAACTGCCAATGTCATGTCCCCCCTTAACATGCGGCCGATTTGCAAAAATTTTTTCATTTAGTCAAGCAAAGACTATCCTCCATGTTACTTACTATTGTATAACTGTAATATATTACCGTTATCATGCTTGGTATGCTCTTGGTAGGCATTTGCACAATAGTGTTACAGAGCTTGATGTACGTGAATGTGCATTCCAGAAAAGCATCAAATAAACAGTTAATTTCTGTGGCATTTTAGAAATATTTGCTATTCAAGACTTGTAAGATAAAATTAATTTGTAATGCTTAATATTTGCACAATATTGATAGTAATAAATTTTATGTAAAATGTGGAAGATTGCTCAATAAATAATTTGGTTATCAAAAACTAAATGAGAACCTATCATATCGTCTTGTAGCATCATCTGTAGGTGTTCCTTACGGCTATAGATATAGAGGCTTCCAAGCAGCGTGCTGGTCGACGTAGCATTTAAAACGGCCTTGATCAGAGAACTATCCAAAAGCAGCGTTCAAAAATAACTTGAGGAAAGAAGTTTTAAGAATGAATGTTAATTCAGAGCTAAGAGAAATGGGATACAAGGCACGGCAAAAGATAAAGAAAGCCCTACTTACAGCACGTCACAGAAAGTTGCGGCTAGCGTTTGCAAAAGCTCATGCAAATTAGGCTTTGTAGGAATAGTTTTCCCGTTATTTGGGCTGACGAAAGTATAATTAATATGCACGGATCAGACGGCATCGGGTATGAGTTGAAAAAGCCATCCAAAAGGATAACAGGTCGCTATGATATTTCTACCTTTAAATTTGGAGGTGAAAAAAATTTTATTCTTGGGTTGTTTAAACAAAAACGGTATCAGAAAACTAATTTTGATTGAAGGCAAGATGACGGCTAATGTCTACATTCATATATTAGAGCAAGGATATTTACCTTCTCTCAAAATATTGGGATTTAATGCAAAAAATTATACATTGATGCAAACCAACGATCCCAAACATATGGCTAAGGATACCAAGGCGTTCTTAAAAACCAATAATATCAATAACTTGGAGTGGCCGCCGCAAAGCCCCAACCTCAATCTGACTGAGAACCTATGGTTTTAACTGAAGAAGAGATTCTATGACTATTCGAATCTGCCAGCAAACAAAGAGGAGTTTTTTACACAATGCCAAGAATTTTGGAACGATATTGCCCCCAAAGAATGCGAAGACTTAGTCAACAGTATGCCAGCCAGAATACAATAAATAATTACTGCCAAAGGTGGTTATACCAAATACTCGAAATTCTCAAATTTATTAGTGAGGTCCTTGTATTATAATTGAGCAAGTGCAATGTAATGTATTATGCATTAAAGCGTTTTTGTTTATTTATTTGCTCAATTGTGTTACACATAGTATATTTTTTTAACAAACATACAAAAATATTTGTTTTTCTGATAAAAAAAAAAAATATTATTTTAGTCCGGGAAGCAAATGATTGTCGATGAAAAGGTTGAAGGCAGAAAGTTTGACTTAAAAACTTTTAGTTTATTCAAATCAAGTATATATACACTGGTGGCCAAATCTAAAGCAACCAGAATAATGACCACCCAAAAATCGAGTCAATTTCGTTTTTTCGTTTGTAAAAAAATTTTGTAATGAATTAATATTTTAATTTTTTTTTTAATGTGAAATACATAAAATATCATTTATAAAAATTTTAAAAATTACCGTCTTTGTGTAATATATACCAATTTTTTTTGTCTAATATCGATATTTTATTCTGGTTGCTTTAGATATGGCCACCAGTGTAAGTACACTAAGAGCTATGCTCTTTTATAGTACAGCATAAAATATTAAAACAATTAACTTACTGAAATCGAAGTAAGTAACTTTGTTTGAACTATGTAGTTAGGTGACAAGCATATTGAAATTCCCCACACCTCGGAGATAAGTCCGGTCATAAGGAAGGTCCCGTTTTTTGGTTTTTTGCTTACATCTCGAAAACGATGCGTCATAGGATATTTTGTTACACTACAGCATGAAAGCCAATAAAATTTTCTGCAACATTGATCCCATACACTTTATACGTATTCCCAATCGTTGTCTATATATGAGCTCCGAATAATGATCAATTTTCAAAAATGTGTTTTTTACCTCAGTAAAACATTATCATTTTCTAGCATGCGATGAGGAGGGGTTCGAGAATACGTCAACGGCTTGACAGATATCAGGATTTTGTAAGTAGATTTAACAGAACCCAACTTTGCTTCTCCGAACTGCAGCAGAAGGTGTCGCATACTGTGAAGATGTGTAGAAATAATTCATTCATTCAGGTCATTCAGGCCTAGCTGCTACAACTCCTGAGTTGATTAATAAGTGATAAGCACTTTGACTCTGTTAGGTTTGACGAATATTATATCCTGGTCAGGCGGAGTTCTTGCCATGAGCTAAACAGCCAAGTCAACATCTTCTCCAGTCACTACAACTAGAGAATCCTTTGATTTTTCAATAGCAGTAGAGAACACCATGAAGTCAGCCTTGAGTCAGCTGTTTGAGAGAAAATATTCCTTGATGTTTGAGAGGACATCGATCGTTGTTTCTAAATTGAGATTTATGTATATCGGCAGACTGCTTTAGTTGATACCTACGCTCTTGTTCAGTCTTTGTGCTGTCTGCAGAGTTGGTGTATCCATCGAAGATAACAGTACACATTCCGCTTGGGTAGGTACGCTTTATGAATTTTATGTTGGTCTTACATATAGTGGCCACTGTGCCTCGTCTCGGCCAAGCCACTTTATGAATGAGGAATCCACCATCAATAACAATGTCAAAGTACGGTAGATCATCACAATGCTTGGAGTAGAGGGCTGGTTTTTTGGCTTTCCGCATCCCATGTACATTGAAGGGGACTAAAGGGAATGGGGCCAGTTCATAAACTAATATATATATATATATATATATATATATATATATATATATAGATATAATATATATTAGTTCTATAATAGCTGATAGAAATCCTTTGAAATAGTACGAGGAGGTCTACGGTGAATTTTTCATTGCTGACCTTAATGGATGAATTTATTGACGAGTGAGGTTGAGCCCAATTCTGATGAGAATGCTTGACTTTTGCAAATGATGTGCCCTTGATTTTCTCTATCATTTGTAAGCCGATTGAAACAGCATTGTAGCAATTGATGGAGGAATATCCCATTAGTCCAGAGAGATAATGATCCATAACTGGGAAAGGATGGTGGTTATCCAACCATGCACTGACTTTAGTTACGTCTAATGCATTTCTCGTTTGACGTGCAGACCCAAAATCAACGTGCTGTTCTGATGAGGCAAATTCATTTATCTATAACCGAGAGAAACATTGTTTTCAAGATGAAAAGAACAAAAAACCAAAATAACGGGACTTTCTTTGTGCTGTACATTTTAACCCGATGACGTACTGGAATAGTGTAAAGTACTCACTTCCTTGGCTAAATGAAAGCTTGCTTGCGTTATTTATGATGTACCCACTAAGCAAGTGAGTGTCGTAAGATCATGTCAGCTTTGAAATTGATCTTTAGCGACGTCAGATATAATTTGTCAGAAGACAATCTAAGCGCAATAATAATGGTCTAGTTAAGTCTGAATATTGCATCCAACTATTTTGTTTATTTTAACAACAAACTTTTACAAAACAGCACCCAACGTTTGGATGATGAGAGCTTTAATATTTTCTAAGTTATCGCTTAAAATTTCTTTATTGTATTATTTAAAATTCTAAACTGTCTACATTTCAGCAGAAACCCGTTTTTTTAAGAACTTATGTATAATGAATATTAAATAAAAAAAAAAAAAAAAAAACTTAAATAGTTGGTAGGTATAGAATTGCAAAGAAGATTTACGAATATTTGCGCAACCTAACGTTTTGTAGATAAATCCACAGAATCAAAACAAAAAAAAAGGGTGGCCCATCCATTCACCACATATGATAAATATTGCATTCTTGCTTTCACCAGTCAAAATTCATAATCCTAGCATGAACAGTTTTTTAGATACAGTGATTTATGGAATACTATATATTGTGTTTTTAGTGCAAAATAAAGAAATGTTAAAATGTAACTGGTATTTTTAAAATTTTATTTTTAAAGTCGAAATTTAAAACACAACCAAAGGACGATAAGGGGATGTCCGGGGTATCATAATGGTGTCCTCCAAAATGTCCTGCGACTATTCCATCCCCTTGGGGCTTTCATTTACAAAATTGAACCGTGACTGTTATTAAAGGCTATCCAAATCGAATGAAAACCATGCCTACCTTTCATACAAAATGACTTTATCAAGACGGAAAATCTCGTAAAATTTCACAAAAATTAACAATTATGTTTTGAAATATTACACATAAGTTTTGATCTTCACAACATGCACTCTAAGTTTAAATTTTATTCAAATCGAATCAAAAACTTCAACGGCCTCTAATACAAAGTGACGTCATTAAAATAGTAAAACATTTATTAAACTGACAAATTTAAAATATTGACTTGATATTTAACACAATCTCCGATTTCGAAATTTCTTTGAAAACGTGTATTAAAAACACGCCCCTCATGAAGAGTAACGTCATCAAAATAATAAACAAAACATTTCTATTTTTGAATATACTTAATATAAATACTATCAGACGGTCCTATGACTGCTTGACTTAGTTTTGTATGAGTGCGTGTCAAAGATGTACACCAACAAAGAGAAAATACTTCAAATTTTACAGTTTTTCTCCGATTAAGGCTAAAACGCAATCCAGGCGGTTTGAAATTTGAAAAGTTTTATAGTCCTGATACTGTAACAGTCCGGTAATTTTGATGTCAAAGATGCACCAGGTTCTGGAAGGCTTATCGAAGAAAATGTCGATAAAATCATGGAAGTCGTCGAACCTGATCATCGCGTAAACACTATTTTGATTTCCCAGTAACAGTAACATTGCACAAAAAACCGCTTGGAATCACTTGAATTAGACTGGATACAAAACGAAGATATATGTATGGGTGCCTTACAAGTAAATGCAAGAAAACCTCATCGACCGCACTTCTATCTGCTAATCGCTGATAGATCGTATTTCTAAAGTGGATGGTGACTGGTGATGAACAGTGGGTCACTTACGGCAACGTCAAGCAAAAACGGTTGTGGTCAAATCGCTGTAAGACGGCGCAAGCGGTGGCCGAACTAGAATTGACTTTCAGGAAGGTTTTGCTGTGTGTTTGGTAGGATTTTCACAGAAGCATCTACTATGAGCTGCTCTTCTACGACTAAATGCATAATTCACACCTGTAACGTCAACAATTGTACTATCGGAAGGAAATAATCGCTTAGAAGCAGCCAGCTTTGGTCAATATTAGTGGAATTGTAGTCCATCAGGGCAACGCTAGATAATACACATCGAAAGTGGCTCACCAGAAACTCCGGCAGCTTGGTTTAAATGTTCTTATGCATTTACCTTATAGTCCGGACGACGTGGCACCAAGTGATTGGTGCGAATGATTTTGCTGGTAAAATATTCGCCACAAGAGAAGCTTGTGAAAATCGATTTTGAAAAACTGTCCCAATTTTTTACCAATAGGTATGAAAGTTTTTATGATAGAGCCACAATGAAATAACCTTCAAAATGCCAACAAGTTATCGAACAAAATGGTGCACATTTCAACTGAATTGGATTATTCTAACTTTGCTAAAAAAATCCTTCAAATTCTAGCAAAAATAATGTATCGCTTTTCACTACACTTGATATGAAATTTTATAATTTCTATTTACGCGTAAATTTAATAGAAGAAATCAAAAATAATATTGCATTTCATGTATGTATGTACGTATCAATGTACAGTTTTGGTTTCAGTTTTGGCAAAATGTAACAAAAGGGGTTGAATTTTTGATTCAGTTTCGATGGTACACTACCAATAATTATATAAAATACATTCTTCTGCGATAAATTTTTGCAGAATAAAAACTTGATATTGCGTTCAAATAGCTCAAAATCACATAAGTATAATATTCATAATCAGAAACTTAAACTAAAACTAGTAAAAACTATTTTTTTTTTTATTTCAAAATTTTAAAGTGACAGTTAAGAGCCTTCAAAATCTAACAAATTTTTGACAAAAAAATTATCATTTTGAGAGGAAAACAAAATTTTTATTACAGCAACAAAACATTCCTAAACATAATTTTTTTTTTTTTTTAATTAATTAAAACACTTGTTTTAAGTTTATAACATCATTTACAAAAATCTTGTAATATAATGTAAAATAACTTAAAGTAGCTAGTATAAAATTTTATAGCAAAAACAAATAAATTTTATATATTAAAAAAAATACTAATAATAAAATGTATACTAAACGCCTGCAGCGTTTATAGCGTTAATTATATTCAACACTTTTGTAAATAACTGTATATAAAAAGAGTTTTATATGCTTTTACCATACAGACACACACACACACACACACAAAGAATTACCTTAAAATTTATAGATAAAAAATATACATCACTTTTGAAATGTGCTCTATATATATGCATAAACTAACAAACAAACTTATATTGATGTGTTATGTTAATATAATGTATGTATATTCAAATGTCAACAACTTTTAGTCATAAATAAAAACTGAACTCTACACTAGACAACAAGCATTTTTTGCAAATTAAGCAAAAAGCTCTCTAAAAACTCACAGCTGAACCAGAGGTAAAACAAAAAAAGAAAAAAAAACAACAACAACCGTTTATGATAATTGTAAAAAAAAAATATACAAAACCAATTTAATAAAATGTTAATCAATGTTGTTTGTTTGTCCTTTTTATATTGATTACTATAGTAACAAAAAAAAAACAATTTTTGTTTTAATATGAAATGCAAACAAAAAAACTAATAATTATATTTAAATATATACCTATAAAAAATAGCATTATTTGTATAAATATAGCATACGAAGGGAAAAACATTGTATTATTTGAACTTATATAAAACAATTATTTAAAAGTGACGGTAATAAACAAAAAACAGTTATTTTTATTATAAACATACATATAATATATCAATGAATACAAAAAATATACAACTGCATTAGAGTAAAAAAAAACGATCAAGAAAAACATAAAAAAGTAGGTACGCAAAAAAAATAAAAAAAGAATATAAATTTTAAATGTTACACCAGTTAAATGGCAAACAGTTATAAATTTAAAACTAAAATTATTATTAATGACGATTCAAATTAAAAGTGATGAAAATAAAATAAATAAGCAAAAACTTATATAAAATTCCAGCGATATTGTTTTTATTTCGGAATGGGTGGTTTTGGGTGTTTGGTATTTTAAATAAAATATATTATAGCGCTGGTGAAAGCCGCACGCACAGTGGGGTAAAAATAGTAAAAACGCTAACATCGCCTGTTTTTTAGCGCTAGTTTTTTTATTATGAATGCCAGATGCTTGATTTTTTTAATATTATTTACAGAATTCTTTAAGGAATAGATTGACATATATATATATATATTTTTTTTAAGTTAAAATTCTTTTCGTGCATTTCTCGCTCGCACTACAATTATTTGCGGGGAATGCGGAAAGTGTCCAAATTACAAAACGATACTGCATTAATGCGGTTGGTAACAATAGCTTATTATTTGGTGTGAAATGGCTTCGGTTAATGGAATTCATAAGAAAAGAGTTTATTGAAAATAAAAATATTGAAAATTAGATAAAAAGAAACGCGACAGATTAAAATCTTCTGTGATATATAAAGACATATTAATTTTTGGCGAATTTCATCATCTGTACCCGCAATACTGAGCGCATGAATTAGATTTTTATCAATATATAACAATGCAGATAAAATCATTTGAGTACATTTTTCAATATAAAGAGTGTTTTTTTTAGAGGTTTGTTTTTCGAATAGAGATAAAACTGGCATTTTGTGGTCAAATCTGGCAACTCCAATGTCATTTATGTTCAGTTTGGTTTGCCATTTCATCATGAACAGGTTGACAAAAGAACAACGCTTGCAAATCGTGCAAATTTATTTCGAAAATAATGGTTCAGTTCGCGAAGTTTACCGCAAGCTCCGTCCATTTTATGGTCGACATAATCGTCCATCAGAGCAATTAATTCGGTTAACCATGGATCGTTTTCGCACTACGTTTACTCTATGTGATAATACGCATCCGCAATGACGTCGAACAGTGCGCACCGAAGAAACAATTGCCGCTGTAGAGCAAAATGTTGAAGAGGACCCGAATGAATCGATTCGCCACCGTGCACAGCAATTGGAGCTTTGTCCATCAACTTTATGGAAGATTTTGCGCAAAGATCTTGGCTTGCGACCTTCAGATGATCCAGCTTGTGCAAGAATTAAAGCCGCGAGACCATGCAATGCGTCGTGATTTTGGTGTATGGGCCGAAAATGAGATTGATCTCGATGCTGATTTTCATCGCAAAATTTTGTTCAGTGATGAGGCTCATTTTTGGTTGAATGGCTACGTCAACAAGCAAAATTGCCGCATTTGGAGTGAAGAGAATCTACATGAGACCCTTGAGACGCCATTACATCCACAAAAACTGACTGTTTGGTGTGCTCTATGGGCTGGTGGAGTCATTGGGCAATTCTTCTTCCGAAATAATGCTGGAGAGTCAGTTACCGTTAATGGAAACCGATATAGAGCCATGATAACCGACTATTTTGTTCCCGAATTGGATAGCATGAATGTGGATGAGTTGTGGTTCCAACAAGACGGCGCTACATGCCACACAGCGCACGTCACAATCGATTTATTGAAGGAAACATTCGATGAGCGCATAATTTCGCGGAATGGACCTGTCAATTGGCCACCAAGATCGTGTGATTTGACACCATTGGATTATTTTCTTTGGGGATATGTGAAGTCGCTCGTCTACGCCAGCAAACCAGAAACGTTAGGGGACTTGGAAGCCAACATTCGTAGCGTTATTGCCGATATACGGCCCCATATGCTCGAAAAAGTGGTTGAAAATTGTAGAATTTTTAGACCTGTAGAATTAGATTTATTCGAGCCAGCCGCGGAGGCCACATGCCCGAAATCATATTTAAACATTAATGGCATAAAATTATCCTTCCAATAAAGCCAAATTGATGGACATTAAAACTATTTTCTTGTGTTTTATTTCAATTCGAAGTTCTATACCTCTAAAAAAGACACCCTTTATATATGATCTTTGTAATCATAGCACAACAAACTTACAGAGACCTATTTCCGTTGAAGAAAGGTTTTATCTAACATAAAGTTAATTAAAAATAAAGATTTTTAAATTTTTGCAAGAACATTTCCCAGAAGGAAAATTGGGGATGCATCTTATTTTTCTTTGAAGAATTCTTTATTGAAAATGCTAAAGAAGAAATCATGCATACCAAGGTAAGTGAAGAGGTAATGTGTGAATTATAACTACAAACGTTACTTTCCCAAAGTACTCTTGGCGATTGTCGATGAAAATTATCGTTTGTTAATGGTCAATGTGGGTGCATATGGAAAAGACAGCGACACAGGAGTTTTCGCAGGTTCAGCCATTTATGAAAATATAGAGAATATTAATTTAGTTGTACCAAGTGAAAAGCCACTACCCAACTCTGAAATGAGGCATTTCCTTTACGAACATGCCTGATGAGACATTTCCTGCAAGGCGACTTGTAGAGCATAGATGCCCAAGGTAGTAGTATTGGTGAGAGTGACGAAATAACACTGGAAGAAAACAATTTGCTATTCATTTTATTTAGTCGTCAACGAGATTGCGACGAAAGCATATGTGTGGCGGGTGTTGTCATTTTGTTTTCTGTTTCTTTGTTTAACAAAAGGGAAATGTAAAATTATGATGAAATGTATTGATAGATATATATATATATATATATATATATATATATATGGAACAAATTTTATTGAAACCGCGCGATTTTTTTAAAAAAAATTTTTATTTTTATGATAAGGAAAGCGCCGCATGCAGAAAAGCACAACAACAACAACAACAACAACAACAACAAAACGAAAAGAAGGAGTTAAAAAACTCCAATATTTCGAAATAAAAAGATTCTTCGAAGTGTTTATAAATTTTCCCTCAATTAATCATTGTTCAATTTGCAATTAAAAAGTAATGAAATCTTCTATGTCTTTAGAGTTCGCACCATCCGTACAAACTCCGGCTAATTTCAACAAGAATTTCCGGCTAAGAATCAACAACGGAAAGAAGTTTTTCGTTGACGACATCGAACAATAATTTGCCGGTTACATTGCCATAAAATGTTTCAACAGAATATATTGACTCGAAAACATTGTAATCTGAATCAACGCATCGAATGCAGATTACAAGTTGACAAAGGTCATTAATATCTGGGCTCTCATCAATACAGAATTAAAAAAAATTCGCAATTTTTTAATTTTTCCCTTAATGCCGATTCCACAATAGCACCCAAATAAAGAGCACGCCGGTTATACTATTGCGGGACAAAGGTCATTTTTCAATAAAACTAGTTTTATAATGAAGTTTTCCAAAAACTTTACTCAATATATTTTTGACAAATGGCCCATCTGAAAATGGCCTTCCCTTTTTTACAAAATCTTAACTTACTAAGTTAGATAAAACCATTTTTAAATTCTCCTCCACCATATCTGCATCATTTTCTTTAGATTGATTTACCCATTCCTTCAACTTTTCAATAAAAATTTTCTTATAAATTTTAAATTGTTTTTCTTTTTCTTCCCCCTGCAAATAATTCATGTCTTTGTGAACATCTTCAAAATGTTTCTCAAATTATATTTCTTAGTTTTTTTAAATGTCTTATGACAAATAAGACATTGCATGTCATCAAAAGCATTTTGTAACATATAATACTTTTCGGCTGACATCATTAATATATCGCAATAATTTCAATTTATGTGTTCACTGACAGCAGTTTCGATGACGATTAAAATGTAAAATAAAGCTGGAAGTTCATTAACTGCGTTTGCATTTGCGTCCGTCTACTGGCGCAATTTACGCAAGAAAATTATTGCAGAGTACAATAATTGCGTTTTACGTTCAGAGTAAGCAGGGCTACAAAATTATTCAATATTAACTTTTCTGTGCAAAACGATTCCATTTTTTCTTTTTTCTTTAATAAATACAAAAATATATTTCACTAACAAGTAGGAAGACGCAAAATATAACAAGCAGCACGAAATAAAAATGACACAATGCCCGAACTAGTTGCTTTTCTTTCTTCTCGCTATCCTTATAAGTAACGAGCTGTCAATAAACGTCACAAACGCAACCATAAAACTCTCTCTCATAAGCTTACACACATTTCTATTGCATTGCGTTGAGCGAATTGACGGAGGCATATGCAAACGCAGTTAATGAACTTTCAGCTTAAAACACAGAAGTTCTGCAAGTGTAGTTTGTCTCTCCCACTCAACATGCTGATTTCCTATTGGTTGATTGACGATCAAACAAAAGAGCGTAAGTATACGTGTGAGTTTAATTTGCTGATATCAGCCACTACTGGGCATCTTTGTTGTAGTGTTAGTTTTGTCGATCGAGAGAGAGCTCTGGAACTTAGTTGCTTACTGAGCCCGTAGTAGCACCTATCAGCAATTATTATTCTTCGCTTTATCTCCAGGCTGACTTCGTTGTTTTTATTAATGGCGGTGCCGAGGTATACAAACTCCTTGACTACTTCAAAGCTATAGCTGCCGGATGAAACGTGGGAGTCTAAACGCCGCGCTCCCTTGTTTGTAGACAGCATATACATACTTTGTTTTACCCTCATTAATCGTCAAACCCACTTTGGCTGATTCCTTTTCGATAGCGGCGAAAGCAGCGGTAACACCTCTCTTGGTTCTGCCGACAATATCAATATCATCAGTGTACGCAAGGAGCTGGACACCTTTATAGAAAATGGTGCCATTACGATGCACACCGGCCTTTCGTACGATCCCCTCCATGATGATGTTGAAGAGATCGCAAGAAAGTGGATTGCCTTGTCTGAAACCTCTTTCAGTATTGAAGGTTTCGGAGAGGTCATTTCCTACCTTGATAGAGCAGCGTGTGTTGCTCAACGTCATTGTGTAAGGTCTAATCAACTTTGCAGGTATACCGAACTCAGACATTGTTGCGTATAGGCAATCCCTTCTCGGACTATCGAATGCAGCTTTAAAATCGACAAAGATATGGTGTGTGTAGTGTCCTTTTCATATGCAAAATTGTAATTACTTTCATTTGTACCTTACTATTATTATACTTTATATTATTAAATACTTGTTTAATTTAATATTTCCATCTAGAAATATTTTAAAAGACTTTCTTTAAAAAACAAAAATTTTGATAGATAATTTTCATTCGAATGTTTATAATTTAAGAATTGTGTTTAATAATAAATATTGTGCAAAATATATATGGAATTTTGACTTCTATATTTGGCGATCCTGAAGAACCAAACCATCAAAAAGAACACCTAAAAATTTAAAACTAACCAAACTTTCTAAAGTTTTTGCCGATACTGCGTCGTTTATGAAACCTTGGCGCTTACAACAACAGAAGCATACTCAACTGCAACGCATAAAAATATAAGAGGACTTTTAAAAAAAAACTCAATGTTTGAAATATAACTAAATCCATTTGCAACAAAACGGAATGAAGCACCTATATAGATACCATTCTTCAATCAACTCATGTTCATCAACTTCATGAACCCCATTTTATGCACTATTCTTCAAAAGAATCAAGTCTTGATAATTAATTAAGTATACTAATTTAATTTTAAATAATCCTTTTATTTATCTTTTGATTTTATCAATAATTAATAATATCATTTATTCTCGTTATACTGCCATCGCGTTATCACTTAACACTCATAATTTTTTTAATTCACCATTCTCTATTTATATATTTTTCTTCTTTAATTTTATTTCACACCATTTTAACACACATTTGTAAACAACTCTCCAGTGAAAATAATTTAAATTATACTTAATTGAAATTAACTAAATTTTAATGCCGATAACACGATCATTTACTCGCAACAACCCTTTATTTGAATTTGAACATCCCAACAATAACATAAATATATCTGCAACATCTACACCTATACACAACACAACAAACCAAAACATTAACATGCAACAACAACAAGAACCCAATATTTACCCATTTACAATTCCTTTAAATCCAAACTCTTTCAACTTACCAACATTCATGACAAGTTGTCCTGATGCTTGGTTTTTGCTTATAGAAGGACAATTTATCATCCAAAATATATCTGATGATTTCCTGAAATTTCATTACGTTCTACGCGCACTACCACAAGATGTCATCAGTAAAATAATTGATATCTTGAATCCACCACCAACCGAAAACAAGTACCAGTGTATTAAAAAAACACTTATAGAACGGTTTTCTCTTAGTGAAGAGAAGAAGTTAGACCAACTATTATCAAATACGCAATTAGGGGACCGTAAACCATCTGAACTCTACAGAGATTTAAAATCTCTTGTAGATTCTGAATCAATCATCGGTCGCGAATTACTTTTTAAACTATGGTTTCGTAAATTACCTCAAAATTTACAAGTTTATTTGACGTGTAGTTCAGACAAAAGTGTTGAAGAACAGCTCATCCTTGCTGACAAACTAAACGATCTCACTTTTAGTAATCAAAACTCTTCAGTAGTTGGAAGCACGGACACAAAATCGGTGGAACAGTGCATACAGAATCTTACACAACTAACATCAAATCTGTGCCAACATTTAGACAAGATTAACTTAGATATTGCAGAGCTTAAAACAGAGCGTAGAATTGATCAACAACACAGAGGCAGAGATAGAAGCAATTCAAGAAATTCAAAGCAATACCAAGGTGTATGTTGGTACCATCAGAAGTTTGGAAATAAAGCTTATAAATGCATTAAACCTTGCAATTTCTTAAATAAAAAAAAAAAAAAAAAAAAAAAAAAAAAAAAAAAAGTAACTTCATTCATTCATTCATTCATTTTCTAAATCAACTCAATTAAATTTTCTTTGTTCGTTTCACTGGAGGGGGAGTAATGTAGTGTCCTTTTCATATGCAAAATTGTAATTACTTTCATTTGTACCTTACTATTATTATACTTTATATTATTAAATACTTGTTTAATTTAATATTTCCATCTAGAAATATTTTAAAAGACTTTCTTTAAAAAACAAAAATTTTGATAGATAATTTTCATTCGAATGTTTATAATTTAAGAATTGTGTTTAATAATAAATATTGTGCAAAATATATATGGAATTTTGACTTCTATAGTGTGTGTCAATTT
The DNA here is from genome assembly GCA_914767935.1 of Coremacera marginata. Classification (NCBI taxonomy): domain Eukaryota; kingdom Metazoa; phylum Arthropoda; class Insecta; order Diptera; family Sciomyzidae; genus Coremacera; species Coremacera marginata. Next base: position 9,737,347 of record OU612046.1, on the reverse strand, counting down.
GATTTTCGTGGGTTTTCTCCAGGATTTGTCGTTGCGTGAAAATCTGGTCTATGGTAGACTTTCCAGGTCGAAAGCCACACTGATATGGTCCAATCGGCTTTAATCTTTCACACAGTACGCTTGAGAGAACTTTATATGCGATGGAAATAAGACTGATACCTCCATAGTTGGCGCAGATTGTTGGGTCTCCTTTCTTATGTATAGGGCAAAGTACGCTGAGATTCCAATCGTTGGGCATGCTTTCCGCTAGCCATATTTTGCTGATGAGCTGATGCATGCTCCTTATTAATTCATCGCTGCCAGTCTTAAACAATTCAGTCAGCACCCACCACGAATCAAACGTAATATATTTTGTAACTTCTTTTCAGTATAATAGTCCATGATAGTCACCCGGGCAAGGGTTCCACCAGATGAGGCTAATCAACATCACCGACAGAGAGATCAAAAGTTTCTGACCGTGTACATTTTTTTATGCACTAAATCGTGCATGACTTGCACTTATGCTCATTATCTGGTCAAGATGCACGTAATCATAATTCATTACACAGTACAACACATGATTTTGGGACTCAATTCTGAGAACTGCACGTGAAAGTACCAACGAAAAGAATAAGTTCTGCATCATTCGCTTTGTCAAGTTACATGCCATAATAATTTAATATCGATTTCAGGTTAGTAAGTATCGTATAGGGGAATTTTTCACGTTTTATGCTTTTTTGTTTGACATAACTCGAGAACCACTTGACCAATTTAGCTAAAACAAATTTAAAAAAATGAAAAACTACAATTCACGTTCACTTACTGCCATGATATCCCAGGTTTAGTGAAAAAATTGGGAATGGATTATATCGCTGGCGACTGGTGTTTATTCATCGATGGTTCAGTTTCAAGTTTGAAGGCACAAAACAAATCAAAAACCGTCCATTCCATTGGGATTCAGCACAACTATGAAGGAAACGTATGAGACATTAAGCGAAATTTTGAAGAAATCAAATACAATGCACACAAATGGAAGATTTGTTGTGATCTGAAGGTTGTCAATATAATACAAGGCATTATATTAAAGGGCGGTTTTCCAAAATACTTCTGCTTCCTTTGTAATTGGTATTCACGATACACAGGGAATCAATATGAATGTAGAGATTGGAAAGCAAGAACTCCCGAGCTGGAGAAACAATTAAAATTACGTAATAAGCCTTTGATAAAGGATCTAGATGATATTTTGTCCACATGAAATTAGGAATAGCTGGAAAATTCGTTGAAGTGGTAGTCAAAGATCTTGAGGACGCCTATGACTGTTTGAAATATATCTTTCCAAAACTCAGTGAAGCTAAAATTAGAAACGGTATGTATCGTTGTCTGTATCTAAATATTGTCAAATCTAAAATTGTTCACTTCGATATATTCGCATTACCAATAATTTTTACGCTTTTTTTTTATATTTAAAACAGGTATTCTCAATGGACCGGATATACGAAATTTAATGAAAAGCGAATCTTTCACAAATGTGCTTTCGAACTATTATAACCACCTATGTGCATGGGACGCATTGAAACAAGTCATCGAAGGTGTTTTAGGAAAGAACCGTGTTCAGCGAGATGACATACAGACACGAGTGGACAAGTTGCTGTATTATTTTGAAAAAATCAATGCATCCATTACGTTAAAATTACATATCATGTATTTCCACCTTGATACCTTTTTGGCACAATTACCTCAGGAATCAGACGAACAAGGAGAGAGGTTCCACCAGGTGACCATCGAAAAGCGATTCAAAGGCAAAAAATAGATGCATTGCTTGCGGAGGTTTGTTGGTGGAGTTCTAAAATTATGCAGTTTGAAGATGAAAGCAGCGAAGTTTTTGGTGAACACACTGAACAAAACATGCCCTTGAATATTATATTTATCTCGGATGATGATGCAGACTCAGAAAATGAATATGAGCAACCTATGAAGAAAAGAAGATGATCAGAACCACAAACGTCAACTTTAACGAGGATGGATGTTGACAATAATTGAAAATGTTCTAAATTTCGTTTTTATGCATTGATAACATATAAAAATGTCATATTTTGTGTGTAAGAATAGCTGTAATATGAATCGCCATTTTTATTTTCATGCAAAATAAATTTTATAAAGAAAAAAAACATATTTGTGGATTTGTAATCCAGTTATTGAGCAAAAAATGAAGCAAAATGAATGGGCGCATATTTTAAGGTTGGCTATATACCTGGTTCAGGTGTGCTTTATAAATATTTCGAAACGTTCGAAACTCATAAATTTGGGTGAAATTTTTTTTTTATATCTGAGAATCACATTTATTAGAGTTAATTACTTTGGTGCCGCAATCATAAAAATCAAATAACCTTTTGTTTATTCCTTTTTTTTTTTAATTCCGAGAATCATAAAAAAAGGCATCAATGTTTTTCATGAACTATGTCTCATTTTGTTCATATGTTATGTGACTTTACGTGAAAGTAATAGGACTTGACTCTTTTTTCAGTTTTGGATTTTTTACGAATTTAAAAAAAAAAAATTTTAATTTTCAGGTAAAAAATAATTTTTTTCTTCATACATTTATTTATAACAGCGAAACTGTTGCTTATGTAGGGAAACGTTATATAAACAGAATAAAGGAATTGTTATTTTTAAATTTTTTTAAATTCATCGATTACTTTAATTTTTCAGCTAAATCGAACTAGTGGCTCTCGAGTTATATCAAACAAAAGAGCCTGAAACGTGGCAAGTTCCCCTATACGATACTTACTAACTTGAAATCGATATTAAATTATTATGGCATGTAACTTGACAAAACGAATGATGCACAACTTCTTTTTTTTTGGGCTACTTTCACGTGCAGTTTTTAGAATTGAGTCCCAAATCAAAGAGCTGAAAAATGTTGAACTGTGTTATCGAAAACTCGGAAGTGTATAAAATGCAAACTCCCTTAGATTAAAGACTACTATGTCTCATGCTCTTCTGCATAGAACCCTTTTATTCGGTCGCTTTTTCGGTGAGAAATCAGGTCTATTCATCATTTTAGTAGAAAGACTATCGACGTGCTAACAAGTTCAATTAGACTTTTGCTACTCCATTCACAGGCGCAGGTTAGAGTTATAAAACAACTGTACATGCCTGCTCCAAGGAAAGGCCGCCAACGCTGTTCATGTTGGCTAAGCATGACTCGTCTCAAAGCATCTTATCTGCAACCATCTGATGCCATCCAGCAGCAATGTCCTGAGCTGGTCAATCGGAAGGGGTTAGTCTTCATCTACGATAAAAATTGCTCAATTGTGAGAAATGGAATGTCTCCAGCCAATGGAGAACCAACAGCAACTTGAGAGTTTCTTTGCAGAGAAAAGTAGAGATGTATTCCTGCGCGGAATAATGAAGGTACCTCAGAGATGGGAGACGATCAAACAAAACGGTGAAAATTTATTTGATTAATGCTGATTGCATTTATAAAATAAATGATTTATTTATTTATTATGTATAACCGTTCTGACTTTTTGAACAACCCAATATATACTCTCAAGTTTATAAAATAGGATACCTTAATTTTGTTGCTCTTTAAATGCATACATACAACAGATCACAGTAAGACGAATATTAAATATTTAGGGTGTGTGCGAATTAAACTAAATTGCTACCTAAACTAAATTAAGGTAAAGTAGTTAAGTTTTATATAAGCTAATTAAGGCTAGTTACAAATAGGTTACAGGTTAAGAAATGTCATTATTCTCTTCTCTTAAGAAATGTCATTGAATTTAGCAAGCATTTAGGTAGCTCGGAATTTTTCTAAATTAATTTAGGAAACACTGCTTTATCGACTCAATTTAGTTTAGGTAGCAATTTAGTTCAATTCGCACACACCCTTAATTTTCTCAGCTGGGTTAAAATGAACTCCAAAGTATTGAAAAACATCTACACCCCATAAACCACAAAACGAACTCGGCTTAGTTTCGAATGAGAAACGAAAACGAGAACTTGAGTCAGATATCTCTTGTTCGATTCGAATTCAAGATGAAACCGAGAATTTTTATAATAGCGAATACATTTTAGTATAAAATTTCACATTTCTGAGAGGAGTAAAAATTATAACTACATTCAAAATGTCTGTAACCATGGTTTCACAATACCTTCATAATAATCAGTTTAGTTAAGTAATGAAAATTTAAAAAAAATTCCTTTCGAAAAGGAATTGCTAAAATTATTCTAAAACGGTTTGCTAATTTTGAAATTCTCGTTACGTGAGTGATTCAATTATATTGTAAATCTCGTTTCGAGAATGAAGTGTGCATTTCTTCCGCTCTCGGATTCAATAGCAAAACGAATCGTTTCGAAATGAATATCCGAAAACTCGGTTTCCCCTCAAACTCAAAACGAATTCGTTTGGTTTATTGGGCATAGGAACGTCTCAAAAATTTATTTTAATCGTTTCAACAGAACAGTTTTCTTCATAGATATTTTCGATTTTTTTTTTTGTAAGACGTAAATTAAGTATGTAGAACGCTTAAAAAGATAATATTGTTCTACACAATTCAACATCAAGACATCAAAATATGTTACACACAGCTTAGCATGGTCGGACAGCTATTGAAATCCAACAGTTTTGTGGTTATGTCAAATACTAAAGTAGAAATATAAAAACAGGAAATGAAAAAAAAAAGAAAAGATGAGAAGTTTTATTTTTATTTTATACAAGCATTTGTTTAATTTGACATCCAAGTTGACATTTGGCATATGTGTGTGTGTGTGTGTGTGTGTGCGTGTGTGTGTGTTTTACCTGTGTCCGTGTTTGCGGCAAGTCAACACATTGACAAGGGATCGAAAGCAACGCCGGGAATGAATTCAATTTGCATGATTACGTTGCGTAACGTGACATTAAAATGAAAATCTGTCTGTGTGTCTATCTGTGTGTTTATCTTTCTTCTAACTGTCAATCTGTCTGTTTTTGTCTGTCTGTATCTTATTTGCTGTTCTTTTATTTCTAACATTAATTTTCGTTCTTTCTTTTTTTTTCTTTTAATTTTATCAACTGAATTTTTAATCGCAAAAACTGATTTTACGCTTCGTTAAAAGCTGTGTATCCAATGTTGCCGATGTAACCGACTTATCTGGTGTAGGTAAATGTTGGGCGTGAAACACCTTTTCTCAAGTTCAAACGAAACAATGCTTCACTGACAACCTCATTTTAAGCTCGTTAATTCTACTTTATTCTGCTCATTTTTATCCCTCTTTTCAAGGCCTACTTTATTTGCAAAAGTGGAATTAATGCTAATATAATTTTCTATTTTGTTGTTTTTCGTTTTCCTTTCTATTAATTAAGTATTCTTTTTTGTTTTTTTTTTTTTTTTTTGTTTGCACAGCCAGAAAGGAATGTAGTAGGTTAATTTCAATGTTTTTCCGTTGTTATTTTTTTTCGTTTGTTTGAAAAAAAAGGTTCTACGTTCAACATTTTAGGCCAAAGCAGCTAAAATTTAATACACTGCACTGCAAGATACCCTAATTCAGGATTTCTTATTTAATGAGATGTAAGACTACGAAATTTTAATATAAAAATATGTTGTTTCAATGTTGAACTTAGTTGGTTCTTGGTAGTGGAAATCGTTTTCATTTCACTTTTTATCTTTTATTCACAAATAAGTTAAATTTGTTTATTAAGTTTTATTTATATCTTTGCGGACTTGTTTTTCATTTTCCAAGGACGCAAAAAAAACAAAAAAAAACCCTACAATATGTGCATTGTTGTTGTTGATATTTATAGATTGCTTCTACTTAATGCTTTGCTCTAGTGTGCAGTTCTTAAATATAGTCTACAGTATTTTTAATTTGTTTTTTTCTCGCTCGCTCGATAGTATCTACAGGGTCAGGCACGAATATTGCTCCACTGATATTGTGTAGTAAACTTGTATATTTTACATTTTGAAAACATCTAAATATATATACGTCCCTAGAACTTACCTATTTACGTACGCTTTTATTATGATGATGGGTAACCAAGAGAGAGGTTCGTCTGAATGTAGAATATACCTACTATATACATATATGACAAATGTCTCTGAAATTTATTTTTTTCTTTTTAGTTCACGTTTTGGTTTTAAATAAAAGAGTATTTTTTAAAAACTATTTTTTTTTTAATTTTTTTATTTTTTACTTTTTAGTCTTAAAAGTTTATTATGAACATCTTTTATTTTGAAAGCCTTACATATAGCATTTTAATTTTTTAGACCATTAACCTTAACACTACATATTAACATTATTTATACCATTTACATTATTTATTGCATTATATACTTTATTATGATATAGCATTTTTATTGATTTGTGGGCGGGAATAGGAGGTGTGGCCAAATTTAAGCCCCTATCTCCAACTTGATGTTAATGTGCTGCCAAATTCTCAGCTGAATCGGCCTAGTAGTTTTGGAGATATATCATTTTTATTGATTTGTGGGTGGTAAAAGAGGGGGTGGCAACATTTTTTTCTAACCCATGCAATACTTGAAGGACATTTACTGCCAAAACTTTAGGTGAAACAGCCCGGTAGCTTTGGAGATATATGCATTTGTGGGCTGCAAAAGGGGGTGTGGTGAAATTTTTTTTAAGCCCCGTTTTCTACTTGAAGGGCATTTACTTCCAAAATATCATCTGAATCGGCCAAGTAGTTTTCGAGATATAGCATTTTTATTGGTTTGTGGGCGGTAAAAGAGGATGTGGCAACATTTTTTTCTAGCCCATGCAATACTTAAAGGACACTAGTAGTATAGCATTTGTATGGATTTGTGAGCGGTAAAAAGGGATGTGGCAAAAAAATTTTCATAATATTGCATAGTCACCGGGCTTACAAGTGTATGCTAAATTTCAGCTTAATCGGAGACCCACAAGCTTTCGAAAAATTGTTTGCAAGATTTGCGGACATACATACATATATACGAACGAAGCAAGTTAAATAAAAGCTTATAAAAATAAAAAATTTTAAAATTTTTAGCATAGAACTAGTTTCTAAAAATAAGTTGTTCTATATGTCCTCCACCTTCGTTAATGCAAGCCTTACATCTGACAAAACCTTTGTTCCAGTCGTACCAGGTTGTTCAATAAGTTTCTAGAATAAAAATATAAAGCATCATTTTATGGCTTGAAACGCTTTTTATTTATTAGCATATTCTCCCAGAAGCTCAATACACTTGCGACAACGGTACTCTAATTTTCATTTAATGAAAATCGTTTGTCCTGATGGAAAATTACTTATTTCTTCTGCAAACCGGGTAATTTTTCACGAATCTTTGCACCGAGCTGATCCAAAAGGTTGCAATAATATCCAGAATTAATTCTTTTTCTGGGTTTTTTTTTTAACTACACCAACGCTCAGGGGATGCCCCCTATAAATGCGAAAGCACTATGTTGATTCGGAAGACCACAATTTTACTGTGCGATGGAAGAACAAACTATCTCGGTATTGCGATGTTCTGTTGGGTAAAGAGCCAATGGTAAAGGGATGGGCTTGGAAAGCTGGCCGAGTGGACCTAGGAACACACGTGCTGGTGACGTCAGGCCATGTATCTCCCTTGTAAACTTACCATGGTAGTACCTGTACAAGACGGCTTAGGCAACCAACATTGCGTCGATGACCAAGAGAGCTTAGAGAAGATGAAATATTTTCATCTCCTATCAAATATATCGCACGACGTTGAACTCGATCCAGAAGCTCCAAATATGATCTTGAAGTCCCTGCCTAAATAAACGAATTGTACTCCATTTTAGGCCTTATATATGAGGTATAGATCACGCGAAGATCAGATGAAGTGAAGTATTTCTTGCTTGGTTTTGAAAAACTTAGACATTTCATTCAGATCATTCAGATCATTCCAAAGGAGATCTGATTGTATCGATATGCCCAGAACGTCAAGAGCATCTGACTCTACAAGATCTACACCGTTCATATTCAGAGGGGCTAAGGGACAGTTTAGTCGTTTGTGGGTTAACAGGCAACACTGGGTCTTGCTAGCATTAAATTATAATCTATTAGCAAGACCCCACTTGGAGATTTTTTCAAGTCATTGTTAATTGTGTCATTCATAATTTGCCTTTTTCTCTCAAGCTCCAAAGAGTCAGTGCGTTTTTGAAGGAATATGAATGACAAATGCTGCTGTCGTCCACAAAAAAATGAATTGGTTTGTAGGTCAACTACAGAAGGTCGTTGATAAATCCCAAGAACAAAGTTGGCGATAGGACTGAACCCTGCGATACTCCTGCGTTGATGGCGTGCTCACTGACAAAATTCCGTCGACAACAACACGGATACTTCTGTTCTTAAGGAAACACGTAATCCACCGAGCAAAGTTACCACCGACATCATATGCAATAGTTTTGACACGAGCGCTTTATGCCACAATAGGTCAAACGCCTTTGAAATATCCAGAGCAACACTCTTGCTCTCACCAAATAAGTAAACGCCTTGATTCCATTTTTCAGTGAGGAAAGCCATCAGGTCACCAGTAGAGCGGACCCTACAAAAACCATACTGGCGATCACTAAGCAATTCATTGTTCTCCAGATAGTTCATTAGGTTGAAGTTAATTATGCTCTCCATAACTTTGACGAGTGTGAAGCATATCGCTATGGGCCGGTTGTTTTGCAGGGTTCGTGGCATCGACCTTTTTTGGTACTGTATGGACATTTGCGACCTTCCAACAAGATGGAAATACTCCAGTCCTGTAAGAGATGTTGAAAAGGTTGCGCAAAAGCCGAGCCAATTGGTGGTATGCCATCAGGGCCAGAAGCTGTGATTATGTTGAGATTTGTAAGGATTCTTTTTTCTGCTCTCGTTCAAAAATATATTTCTTGCATTGAATAAGAACCATTTTCAATATAGAGCAGTGGCTGATTGCTATCCAAGATTGTGGAATTTTGTGCAAACAATCCTGTCAATAGATTTGCTTTATCAACCGATTCAGTGATCCGAGTCAGTTTGGAGATAATTCACTAACAAAATTGTTTTTTCATCCCAAAAAATTGATGCCATAACCATCTTTGCAGATTTTTGAACACGAACTTGCTTAGGAGCCAAAGTACCAGGTTCACATTACTCTTTAGCTTCATGTATTGATTCAGAATCATGGTGTTAGACTCAAGGCTCATCTATAGAGAAAAATCGAAGCATAAAATCCTTTTCAAACCGCTTTTTAAAACGCTGCAAGTGTTGCTGAGAAAGTCTAATTCAAATTTGTTTTTGTTCCATTCTTAGCAAATGTGGCACCCATTGTGCACACACCTTTCTGAAATTCAAAACTTCACTTAAAATATGGCTCACACTGCCTAATGATATGTTAACGGTTTCTACTAAATCTCTCTCAGTCAATCGATGATCTTCCTAAACCATATCCTGTATATATGCTATGATTTCTGGTGTTGCTGCACTTTTTAGACGTTCATGACGTACATCATCTTCAAGACCTGTACGAACACGTTTAAACTCAGCAACCCAGTTGTTCACTATTGCAAGTCAAGGTGAAGAGCCCTTGCATGTATTTGTTTTTTGGTTGTACACCTTTTAAAAATAAAAATTCAATTACTTCACGATACTTGATTTTTCCATATAAAAAAAAAACACTGCGACACGTCTACTTTGAACAGCTGTAAATATAAGACTGAGTTGTCAGATCAACACGACACTTTAAGCGTGTTCATAAGAAAGTAGTACTATTTTTAGAAAAACAAAATGTAATATATTGCGTAGCTTAGTTTCACACCTCTCGCTTACCCCTGCAAAGGGTCAGGCTACCTTGGGATACTGCAATGCGCGGTATTTTGTTAGATTATGTTTTCTACCAGATATTCACGTATAGCCGCCGTTACTGCTTTTATAATGTGACAACTAGCTTTATCTTGTTGAAAACGTGTATTTTGCGAAAAGTATCTATCATCAGCACAATTCAAAAATTAAAAAAAAAACCTATTATAGTATGCTTAGATAGTAAAATTCACTACAGCAACATTTATGCCCCACCCTGTATATGCGTACAGTTTTTTGCCTGCATATAATCCACTGCATTCAACAGCTTTGCACATTGGGCACACATACTTTCATAGAGACATGCGCACAAAACTGCATCGTTCAGTCTATAAATACACTGAGCAGGCCCGTAGCTAGAATTTTCTATTGGGGGGGAGCTCTTTAATAAATCATTCTGTATTTTCAAGCAATATCGTTTCTTTTCAAAAGTATTATTGTATGTGCCTTTCTTTAAATAACCAAAAGAAGAGGTCACCAGAGTTTATTGAACTACTTAACGAACTAGTTTTGAGAAACAAGGTAAAATCATTTGAAATCAAAATATGACTTTTTTTAAATGGTTTCTCAGATGAATAAACTTTTGTATAGAGAACAAACAGTAATTTAATTAGGAGTTTAATAATTTTCTTAGTCTTGGACTTAAATTTATAATTATTAAAAAAAAGTTAATCCAAAATTAGAAATTAAATTAACACAACTTTAATTTTAAACATTATTAAATATAAAAATTAAAATGACAAAACTTAAAAAATTAAATTGTAAATTTTAATCATAAAAATTTGACTATGAATAAAAAAAAGTCATTGTTCGATTTTGGGTGTTTATGCGAAGACCGCTAATCGGAAAATAGACTCTGCACAGGCCAAATTTTTGTACACGAATTGGAAAGTTAAGATATCTATCACATCAAAAAAATTACAAAATCGAATGGGCAAAACTTTTACTGTCCTCTTAACTTGAAATATTCATAATATTGTGATAATATTTTGTGATATATAAATTTTCTGAATTATAAAACTTTTAAACATTTAAAAAAAAAAAGAATTCAAATGATTCGTTTCTCAAAGGACTGGTGTCCAATATGCTTGGAAATTGCATTAAAAATACCAGCCTAATTTTATGCCTTTATAAAATTATATTTGTTCTAGTTATAGTTTTATATACAGTAGTCCCTGGTTATTTTAGTTCCCTGGCTTAATGCGTTGAAAACCAAGCATTTTGCAGATGCACGTTAGCGCGGACCACTTCAAATACCAGAGACTTTTGGAGCATTAAGGGGAGCTTAAGCAATTTTTGTTTTTTACATTTTGTATTAAAAATAATAATTTGGTATCTTCAAGTAAATTCACTTCATTATATCACTGTTTCATAAGTTGAAAAATCACGTTAAGATTAAAAAAATCTCTTGTAAAATTTGTTTACACTCTCTTGACCCTATGGAAGGCATTTGAACTCCAAAATCCCCCCCTTGGCTACGAGCCTGACACTAGCTGTTCTTTCGCGGATTGTCAAAGAATTCACAGAAACTTTTTGATCATTCTAACGAAACATATACAAGTAGTTTTGTTAATATGGTACACATAGACAAGCGCGGTTTACTATCTCACAGTAACAACGGTTGGCTACATTCCGTAATTGTGGCGTTATATATCACTTTGATATATGTTCGAACCCGGAAAAATAACCTGTTCAACGTCGTCGTCAATGCTCTGCAAGGAGTGTTTGATTGCGATAACGAAAGGTTTAAATTGTATCATACAATTTCCAATGATGGGTCGAGCATTGCATACTGTTGAGCCTAGACTCATAACCGCTTTTTTGTGCCATAGAATTTTTTTTTATTTTTTAGTAAGTAGATTTGCAGCAGTTCTTTTTTCTCACTTCTTATCTTCAAGACGGCAGTGTGTTGGCATTCCTGGTTTCAAAATTACGGAAATATATTTCTGGAAATCGGTTTTCACCCGCTCCGCTCACTCCTTTTGTACACTGCACAAACTAATAAAAAGACCAAATCTCATAACAACTTTCTTGAGCTTACAAGGCAGACATTTTTACCCACTAAATGCATCTATTAATAGCTGCATAAATGCTGCTGCCCAGTCATTCGGTTACTCCTTTCTCGTTTCTTGTAGTGCTGTCCCAAGTAATGCTCTAATTATGAAATTGAAATAAATTTCAGCGATCCCTTTCACGTCTTGATTAAACAAGCGGGTATAGATTGATCTTCATCGAATGGACCAAAAAGTTTTAAATGTCCTATGATGATGATTCTGTTATACATGGCTTTTTTTTTTTTTGTCTTCTCCAATTTTGATATATTTTAGTAGTTCTGATTTGTTATTTGCATTTTTTATGAATACCACACCTATGAATAAAATGAATGATTCATTATTCTGAAAAATGAAAATGAGATTTGAAATGCTTTAAACTTGGCGTTCTCTCTTCTTATTATGATGAGATTCTTAAACCATCTTTATGGCCAGCAGGCGTTAAGGTATGCCCTTTTCGGTTTATTTTGAGAGGGAACTCATCCGGATAGACAACATTATTCAATTATTATACAACTCAGCTTCGAGCCACGATTTCGATGTCATTGCATTAGTTGAAACGTGGCTCTCTCCCCAGTTCTTATCCAACGAATTGTTCGATGCCGGGTACGAATTATATCGCAAAGATCGCTCATCTCTTTCTGGAATGTCAAGAGGAGGTGGTGTTTTGATCGCCGTATCTACTATCCATGCTAGCAGAGATTGCTGTTTCAGTCAACAATAGCTTATCTTGTATCTTAAATGAAGTAGTATTTATAATAAGTTATATACCACCAAATAGTAGTATAGAAATTTTTAGCGACCATTTATTCAATATTAATCATATTGTAAACTCATTAAATGATCATCAAACACCTTGTGTTCTAGGTGATTTCAATCTGGGTGACCTGGAGTGTGTTTTTAGCTTTGACGATCAAATGTATCTTCCTTTCAACGTAAAGAAAGAAGTCGAGAGTCTTTTTTGCGACTCGCTGTACGCTCTAAATCTTTTTCAAATCAATAATCTTAAAAATGATATAAATCGGATTTTAGACTTGATTTTCGTCAACAACCATTCTCGTTTCAAGATTGATAAATGTAACATCCCCTTACCCCAGAATCAGTGCACCATAAAGCTCTCATGCTCAATTTATATTTCTATAAACTAGACATTTTATCTGGATTTAGTTCTGAGCTCTCGTATAATTTTCGAAAAGCCAACTACGAGGCTATAAACAATTATTTTTTTTCGATAAACTGGGAGTCAGCTTTCAAAACGCAAGATATTTTCACAATGTACTCAACACTTAAAATATATATTTATGAAGCTCTTCATCTATATGTGCCACTTAAAAGAGAAAGTCGCCAATTTAATCTTCCTTGGTACAGCAGTAGGCTTCTCCATTTAAAAAACGTAAGAAATAAAGCCCATAAAAAGTATAAAAAAACTAATCTGCCAGAGGACAAAAACCAATTTCTTCTTCGTAGAAGAGAATTCGAATTCCTTTCGAATTTTCTCCACAAGCCATACCTTTTTAATATAGAAAACAATATTAAATCTAGTTCTAAATCCTTTTGGGTTTTTATTAACTCAAAACGAAAGTCGTCCGGTATACCAAAGACAATGGAATATCAAGGAAAAATCGCCAGCAATAATAAGGACATCTGTGAACTCTTCGCAGATTTTTTTGGATCTATCTTCGATGGCTTTTGCACGACAAATAATAGACACGACTTTTTAAACATACCGAGTTCAGTTAGTATCGGCAATATAACTATTTCAGAGGACAAGGTTTTAAACGAGATTAAAGCTCTGGACTGCAATAAAGGTGCAGGCTATGATCTTTTATCCCCGGTTTTCCTTAAGAATTGTGCATTTTCTCTTTTCAAATGCCTTACCTTAATTTTTAATAAATCATTAATATCAGGTGTTTTTCTAGATGACTGGAAAATATCATTTATTTCTCCCATCCACAAATCAGGGCAAAGAGGGCTTGTTACTAATTACAGGCCCATTGTCAAACTTTCAGCAATACCTAAATTACTTGATAAGCTTGTTAACAAACGGCTTTTTTTCGAATTTAAAAATATTATATCTACGAAGCAGCATAGTTTTTTCCCTGGTAGGTCTATAACCACAAATTTAGTGTCGTTTACAAATCATTCGCTATGTGCTATTGAAGGTGGGTCTCAGGTAGACGTCTTGTATACCGACTTTGTTAAGGCGGTCTTCTCATTCAAAACCCGTTTTTTGGACCCTTTTTAAAAAAATTCTTATTTGAAAACGCAAAGAATAATTGAAAACTTTTTTTATTTATTGTATTACAAAAGGTTCAAAGTAAATAAAAAAATTGTTTGCCTCGATACGTGGGCTGTTCAAAAAGTAATGAGACTTCAAAGTTGGTGGTGAAAAAAAAAGGTGTCGTCACGGCGGCCACGATTCCGGGTCTCCGGAGCGTCTGAAATGAAAAAAAAAACGGGGTTATTATCAGTATAGATGTAATTCTCGGGTGAACCTCAAGCTTAATTTTGTGATTTTTTTTGACAAAATGGCGGCCATTCAAAAAAAAAATTTCAATTTCGGGTTTTTTTTTTGTAGTTTAGTGTAAAAAAAAAATAGTAAAAAATTTTTTAAAATTATGGTCAAGGTTCACCCGAGAATGGTGACAATTCTGCGTCGATTCCATTTTGTTTCATGAAATCGGTTCAGTTGAACTGGAGATATCATGGCCGCCAGTTCGAAAAACGTGGGTTCGAGATAAACGCGTTTAAAGTTTGAAGTAATTTTTTTGGGAAAAAAAAAAAAAATCAAAAATGTTTAAATGCAGTTTTAAAGAGCTGACAATTTTTACTTACAAATATTAGTCGGCGATGCCAGCTCCATACAGGCCACCTTCCTCTTTTTCGTAGAAACTGCTTTCTGCTGCCCTCTCTGCTCTGCGAGCCGTTCTGCCAGCTTTTGATGATGCCGCAGCTCGAGTCTCTGATCGGTTCAATCTGTCTTCATTGCGAGATAGTGCGTATTCGTATGCGTTTTTGCCAATCGCAATACCCATCAAACCCATAATTTTAAGTATGGGTATAAAACCGTCGTTGAAGAGGCACGTTGCAATGAAATTGGCCACTTCGATGATGCGTGCGCCTGAGTTGATGTGTTTGGGCGAAAGTGACCAAAGAATAGAATTGTAGGACTCATTGGAATTCTGAGTTTCAGATCCAAGGCATCTTTCAAGCAAATTATCTGCCGACAGCGCTTCGTAAGCTGGTTTTATTACCTCCATCACCTTCTTGTCCATCAGACCTTGCTTCACAAAAAAGGCTGTATCTTCTAAAGTATTTCGAATTTCTAAAAATCCTTTTAGGGGCATATTCACAACTACCCAAGCTATACATGCAAAAAAAAAAGCTATAAAAAAAAAAAAGTTGAAAAAAAAAGTTGCTCAATGAGAAGACCCCCTTAAAGCCTTTGACAGCCTTAACCATACGCTATTATTAAAAAAGCTAGAAAAGCTTGGCATTCACTCCAACTTACTTATTTGGATTAAGTCCTATCTCTCCGATAGACAGCTCTTAATCAAGGTGAAGGAAAGTTATTCCAGAGTCAAAACAACAAACTCCGGTGTTCCTCAGGGAAGTCACTTAGGGCCTCTGCTTTTTTTATTATTCGTCAACGATATTACTTGTATCTTTAAGTCATGTAATTATTTACTATATGCCGACGACCTAAAACTGTTTGCAACTGTAAACAATTCACATAACTGTTGCCTATTTCAGGAAGATATAAATTCTTTGACAACGTGGTGCAATCAAAACGATTTATATCTAAATTTTAGTAAATGTAAGATCCTAACTTGCATGCGTAAACATTCGGCTATCATTCACGAATACAATTACGACTTAAATTGTTTTTTCCAAAGAGATAGAGTCGTAAAAGACTTAGGCGTCCTTGTAGACGCTAAACTATCTTTTGACGCGAATATAGATTATATGGTTTCTAAGGCTAATTCTCTTCTTGGTTTCGTCATCAGGAACTCGAAGGAATTTAATGACCCAAACACCTTAAAATCTTTATTTGTGTCATTAGTAAGACCGACTTTAGAGTATGCCAACATAATCTGGTATCCTTTCTATGAGATAGCGGTAAAACGAATTGAAAAAATACAAAAGCGTTTTACTAAATTTGCACTTCGTCGCAGTTTTTCTGGTGAGAATATGTCCCCATATGAATCGCGCTGCGAATTATTAAATTTAAAGAGTTTAAAACAACGAAGAAAGGCTCAGAGCATTATTTTCATTAAGGATATTCTAGACAATAAAATTGATTCGCCTGAATTGTTAGCTCTTATCAATTTTTATGTGCCACAGAAAACGCTGCGAATTAGAAATTTATTTTTACCAGAGTCCCATAGTTCTAACTATGGTTTGAATGAACATATTTCAAGATGCCTAACTTTGTTTAACTCAATCAACAGTCATGTGAATTTTGATTTAAACAGACATATATTTTTAAACAATCTGTATATTTTTCTTAATGATTGATTTCAATGAAATCATAAATTTAATATTTAACATAGTTAAATCATTATTAGTTAATTAGGTTAAGTTATATCTGTAAGGGTTAAACCCAGTTGATGAATTTGAAATAAATAAATAAAAATAAATGAAATAAATTTTATTTATGAATCAATTGTGGATTTATTGTATGTATTCTTCTGTCGTTATTTAGTTATAGTAAAAATTGTGAATACGAATGCACAGTTTACAGCTCTACCTAAGGCCGGCAATTCATTTAGAAGAGAGTAAGAAAGAGTGATATTGAGCTGATGGTTTTTATTAGAAGAAACTTGTTTAGAGTTTTAAAATTTTCAAATTTGGTAAAATATAGATTTATATTTAAAAAAAATGTTTTGCTTTTTTTTGCAAAAAAAAAGATGGCGCTGGCTACAACGATAGACAAAATTGTTTACGTTAAAAATGATACGATAAAAATTTATACGTATTTGGACAAAAAAAGAAATGCATTTTTTACTTATTTACTGTTTTAATTTTGAATAAAACGGTTTTAAAAGGCAATTTTAAAAATCAGTTTCATTCAGATTAATTAAAATGTTATAAAAATATATCCTTCCAAATATTGTAAGGATCGGTCATGCAGTTGTTGAACTAGGTTGGCTGCAGTTTTGAAAAACGAGGTTTTGATAAAAACTACTTTAAAGTTATACAAAACAAATAATACGAAGACGTTTGTGTTTAAAACTTAATTAAATCACTATATATACACACAAAGGAATTATTGTTAACATTCTTAGGAATATTTCCCTTCTCAAATATACCGGGTTGAGCAGATAAAATAAATGATATAATAAAATAGCAGCTATAGTAACATGATTTTCATATTATATTAAACTCATGCGAGGGTCTCTTTTCAAGCTTATAACTTTTTTAATATTGAAGATATATTTATAAAATTTTTTTAACATTTTTCAGATGTTGTTAAGTCATTTAAAATAAAAAAACAAAAATTGATTCTGGGATGTCTCTAAATATATTCCCGGCCTGTAGCGTTACTTTATAGATCTCAATCTGACTTAAATTACAGTATCTTTCTATTAATTAGAGCAAATAAATTAATTTTATTTTTTTATATATTGCTTTTTCAACGTATTAAAAAAAAAACAAAAATTACACAATACCAATTTTAGCCCTCAAAAGTACTTTGAATGAGCTTCTTATGATCTGAAGTATTTTGTGCGTGTTTTGAAATGTTTGAACACAAATGATCGAGACTGAACAAATTATCGGCTTTTGTTATCAAAAAGACTGCTTTATATGGCAGTTTTTACTCTCTGAGGAAAAAAATCAATTCAATTGAAAAAATATTTTGTGTCAGAAGGGATTTGAACCCAGGTTCTTTTGCACACCAGTCAAGCACCTTAACCAGTATGCCACGGCTGTCGCTATATCACAGCCGTCACTTGATAGTATCCACCCAGTGGTAAATGAAAGCTTTACAAACCCGTCTATTTCTTCATTGCTGCCATGAAAGTACATATGCTGCTGCTTACGACACATAAGACAGAAGAGAACAAAAAAAAATTAAAAAAACTTTCACTCTATGACAAGACACAACGAAAACGATAGATACCACATTAAAAAGAAACAAACGAAAGCAAAACTGCTGAAAATTATTTCGACAATAATTTATATATTTTATATTATTATTTTATAATTTATTTGTAAACTAAAATATAACCTTGAGCTCGAAAATATAACTCTTAGTTAATAATTGAAAAATTATTACATTTATAAACATAACATTGTCTTATAATATTATATCTTAAAATATTTTTTACGGCTGTATAACCTTTTGTTGTTACATTATTCTCTTTTTATCAGTAATAGTTCAATATCAGTTCACTTCTAAAATACTTTTTAGAATACATGTTGTGCGACTATGTCGAATGAAGTCAAAATGTTGCATAAACAATCAATGCTTTAAAAACACAAAACTGACTTGTGTCAGATTCCGCTTACAGTTCTGCATTACAATAGTATGAATAATAAAATATTCGGATGTTATAAGTAACAACATGGAATACATTTGGAACACTGACAAAGTCTTACCAGCGGGTTTATTCATTTACTTTTCTGCCTGCACATTCTTCACTCTATACTACTGATAAGTACATTTAGCACACGTACATTTATAGAGGCATGCGCACAAAACTTGTTTTGTGAATTGTATAAATAGACGGGTTGTTCGTTTCTAGAAAGTCAAAAAATTCACAGAAACTTTTTGATCATTCTAACGAAACAAGTACAAGTAATTTTGTTAATATGGTACACATAGACAAGCGCGGTTTGCTATCTCACAGTAACAACGGTTGGCTACATTCCGTAATTGTGGCGTTATATATCACTTTGATATATGTTCGAACCCGGAAAAATAACCTGATCAACGTCGTCGTCAATGCTCTGCAAGGAGTGTTGATTGCGATAACGAAAGGTTTTAAATTGTATCATACAATTTCCAATGATGGGTCGAGCATTGCATACTGTTGAGCCTAGACTCATAACCGCCTTTTTGTTTAGGATATTTTTTTTATTTTTTTAATAGATAATGTAATAAATAGTGTAATTTTAATAAAGAAAATAATAATGGGAACATCGTCGTAATTAATATATCATTTTAATTTTTCATTGTACTGTACTGAACATTAATTTACATTCACAATTTTTAACTTATAGATTTATTATTATTATTTTCATTTTTATTATCAATTGTATTTTTTTTTTATTTGATAACAAAAAATGGTATTATTTATTTTGTTTCGTGAGCTTAATGTTGCGAAAAATTGGTTCGCTAGACTCATAAGATATACAAAGACCGCCAGATAAGGTTGTGCTATAAAGTTATGTATATGAATATTTTTCATTATATCAGATTCGTAGGTGGAATTTTTCACAGTTCCCATTTTGATAAAAAATGTAAAAGTACATATATTTATATATAAACTAGTACTAATTAACCGACTTCAAGGAGGTTCTCAAGTTCGTCGGTTTCTCTTCTTTTTTTCTTTTATGAATACAATTCTATCTAACTGCGAACATTTTCTTAATGTCTATACTTAACATTTTTTTAATAAAAATAATTTTTAAAGACATCCCTTAAGTGGCAAAACCAATATAAAAGTTTTTTGAAAGATTATTAAATTTACGAAACGTTCGAATTTTTAAGGAAAAATTTGTGCGGTCTGTTAAAAATGTTTAGTAAAACAAATCTAACAAGGAATGGTTTGAATGATTAATGATCTAACACGCCAATTTGAATGATTTTTAGATATGTGATAAAGGACAAAAAAACTAAGGTTGACGTATTTTTAATACATGCTCAATCATTGGCTTACGGTTTCAAAATGGCGTTTCAAGATTAAACGAAATTTAATTTTTTCGCCATAATTTCACTATTTTTTATGATGAGATACAGTGGTGCACGGACGGAATTCAGCGGTCAAAACCCGTTTTTCGCATTTCACTATTTCAAAAATCTAATTATGCAGTTTTGTTAAGCATACTTTCGTTAAGAAACATGCAAGTTTTCAGGCTCATAGGTCAACGGGAACGTATTGAATAGCGTAAAAACAAAAAGGTCCATTTTCATTTTTTTGTGAATACAAATTTTTTATATATTTTGGTGAAGTTTGAAGACGTGTAACTTTTTAATGGTGAAACATTTTTGAACAATGTTTTTTAATGGAGGTCAGTAAAATGTCTTATAAAAAATTACAAATTTTATTACAATTTATGTTTTATAGTATTTTTTTTAGAGTCAATTTTTACACAAATTTTGAGAAAACTCATACATCGTCGTGCAACGGCAGAGGTTAGTTATATTTTTTAGAAAGTTTAAAGCATTTCAAAACTTTTTCCCGAATATAATATAACCGCTATTCGCCACCGGAGATCACTTTTTTACAAAATAAGGTAGGCACCTTATATGAACTGAACTATGTATTTTTATACGACACAGGCATTACCTGTGCATGTCGTTTGCTAAAGTGTTCACATTTTCACGAAAACGTATAAATTATGCGTTTTTATTGCCATAAATAAGCATAATCATACAGTTAATGATTGCAACCACATGTAATGCCATAGGTAGAAATCTGAATTGGTTAACAGGTAGAATCCTTTATGTGCACATTTTTTATATATAAAGCCGCGCATCTGCATAGCAAATATATTTCCCGCAAAAACTCTTATGCGTAATCAGTATGGAATAAAACAGCAATGGAAAGTTTAACCACTGCTCGAAATCGATACCGAAATTTAAGCTGGCAAACGAAACTTGGCTAAAAAAACCTCTTGAATACGAATGATAAGTAGACGAGGAAAGTGATTCTGATAGCGATCCTGAAGATGAACAGAATACTAAGAGAGGAAGACCTACGAAGCCTTTCACAGAGAGTTCTGTCCGCTCTCAAGGAAGAAAACTTCAGAATATCTCGAAAACTTGTGGCAAAGAGTTTGTCGAAAAAAACCAATATGCAGCATTTGAACTCCACACGAAGACACTTGCAATCTGAGATTGTTGAAAGTACATTCAAAGCTAGTCCAAATCGCCTAAGAAGGGTATTAACTCCCTTTTCAACACCTCAGCAAACACAGGAGTACAACAACGCCACCAAGTGCTTATCTCCTGATTCAACATTGGCACTCTTCATAAATACTAAAATGACATAACAGCAATATGAAGAGGTGAGAAGTTCCACACTGGACATCGGTGTACACTGCTACTCAAATTACAAAACCATCGTAACTGCGAAAGACCGCTGCACGCCTCAAATAGAAGAAGGAAATATAACAGAAACATCAGCTGATCATCTTTGTTGGACCATACTGGTTATCAGGCTCTGCATTAGAAATTTACAGCAGATCTCTAAAGGGGGCTGCGAGGCTCATCGGCACAAAAAGAGTGCAAGCAAACTCTTGAAGAAGGCATAAGCGACGTTCATATGGTTATGGTGTCTTTAGTACCCCTTTCGCTGGTGGACTGCATTACTACTGAAGGAGCCTATGAAGAACCATCAACTTCCAAAGCAGCAAGTACGAACAGGCAGACTGCGAATATATGGAAAAATCCGAGTCCTTCATCTACAATATACAGCAGACAAGTTAATTTACCTTCACAAGAAAACTGCGGAAATCATTAAGGAAGAAGTAGTGGCCATTAATACGCAAATAGACACTTTGGAAGATTCCGTCATCATTTTGAACGGGAAAAATATCACCATTCACCATTAATTGGTTCTCACAATGGTTGATGGTAAGGTAACGCAGGTATTAACTGACTAGAAATACACTCGATCGTGCATTATTATGGAAGCAAATTGAGCGAACCTTTAACTGATGAGTGCCAAAAACTGGGATATACATTTGATCTTTCACCGCTGCATGCTAAAATTCGCTTTATGGAGCATATTTTCAAATTCTCGTATGACTTGGATTTTGGTGGAAAGGCCACAATTAAAAACTCTGCATGCAAAACTATGCGGGAAGAAAAAAAACAAATTCAAGCTGAGTTCCGCACAGACTCATTGTTGACACCCCGAAACTTGGAGCTGGCAGCAGCAACGATGGTAACACAGCCAGCAGTTTTTTTACTGATGCCTACACTACATCAAAAATCACTGGAATTGATGAGGTCTTCATATCAAGGTTGCGAACCATCTTACAGGTTATTAGCTGCAATGAACATAAACGAGCAGAGCGTTTTGGACGGTATGCAAAGGAAAATTATATCCTTGGCGTGCCATGTCTCCAACACTGAATAATGTTTTAATGCATGGCGAATAAATCATAAACTATCATATCCTACCTATTGGAGAGCTTCTGAAGAAGCGCAAGAGAAAACAAATAAGGATTATAGGTTCTATAGGGAACATAACACCCAAAAGTTTTCAAGGTAAAAAACATATGAGGACCTATTTCGAATGCTTATGATATCATCTGATCTATTTATATCTAGATTCAGAAATTCAAAGAAAATTGCGCATAGTTCCTTAAGTAAAGAAGCAAGATATTAAATTGTTCAACCAACTGATGTATTTTTTGAAGAAAATTGATATCAAAAATCAATTTATAAATACTTAGATAAATTATAATTTTTATTAATACGTATAAAATGTTAAAACAATTCAATAAAACATTTTATATTGTTGGAAAGGTGATTTCATCGCCTTTAAAATGAGCTATCAAAATAAGTTTTATGCAAGTTCGTTTTTTTTTTGCTAGAAACAATAACGTAAACAAAAGTCGTGAAATTCTAATTAACCCTGTAGCGCCTAAGAATGTGAAAATAGACCCCCTCTCCCACACGTTTTTTTGCTCAGCTCGACATAACCTTTTATCTCCGTAAATAGTTGCACTCAATTTCGGGACACCCTGTATAGTAAAAGCTTCATAAATGCCATAGTTTTTGAGATATTGCCTTAAAACTTGGCACACGCCTTTTCCTTTACAAAATAAAGAACATCTTTGCAACTGATTCAAATCGGATATGAACCACTCCTACAATGCGTTGCACGGCATAACATATATAAACATATTTAGAAAACCATATTCCCATCCAAAAAAAATATAGCAAACGAAATTTTAGGAGCCATTTTGATACCTCATATTAAGTGGCTAAGATTTTTCTTTCATATGCCGAAACTGCTTAAAAAAAGTTTCATTCGCTTAGAAGTTATAGATTTTTTACCGCCAAATGCCAAAAAACTCGCTTTTTGCTCCTCTGTGTGACATATACAAATTTGGTATCAACCAAAAGGTACTTAGAGCTACACATGATGGCATACAATATGTATGAGATAGGTTTTTTGTAATTTTGTTTTCGTAATTTTAAACAGTATTTAGTCAATATCGTGAATATTGCTTCATTTTAACTTATGTCTTATAGGGATTTAATACAAATGAGTGGGCGTGTCACAATTAGCTTCAACAGCGTCCTTTGTTTGAAAATTAAATGTCGAGAGCCAAATTTCATCAGACTTGGTTGTACACAGCCTTAGTATAATCAATTTTTATTTGGTACTTCCAATTTTGTAAAAGTCAACAAGTTTTCCAAAAAGCTGCACCCATCAGCTCAAATTTAAATATTTATGCGCTTGTAGCAGAAATAAGGTTCCATTCTTCCTTCCTTCCGTTTTTATTCTTTTGCTTATACTCTTGAAGTGGATTCACACTAGAAGCTTATGTTAGTTTTCAGCTTCCGTTTAAAATACCATCTATGAGTCGAATTAAGCAACTCACCACAGTATTTCATATTGAACACACCTTTCAGCTACTTACTTCCTTCCAAACTTTTATCATACTTCTTTATTGATTTTTAATAAAATCCGTAATGTTAAATTTTTGCGGTAAAATTGTGGCGTGATCGAGCTTTCTTGTCAGTAAACGTTTCTCGATCTTTTATAATTGTGGCTGCATAGAATGCACACTTGTGAAAATATTTCTCTTAAAAGAAAAAAAGATCTTCAGCTAAACTATGCTAAACATAAAATTTGTGATAAAACATGAAAGCATTACCTTTTAAAAACAGTTTCAATATATTCATTTTTTTATTTTGAATTTTACTATTCTTAAAGTGAAAACAAAACATTAAAAATCAAACAAAATCAGCGAATCGAGCGATCGAATTGATCACGTAAGTTTTTCTTATCATTTTGGTAAAGATGCATAATTTTTACAGAAAATCAAATCTCTAGATTGATAGTTTGTTTGAAGTTTTAACCAAAAGCCGCATTTGAAAATTTTTCATTCATCTTATTCCAAATTTATCGGTACCAATCCAATTTTGGATTGAACACAAAATCTTCAAGGTTTAAAACCAGAATCTTCAAAAAAAGAGAATCTTCAGAATTTGCTACCAGTTGATTTAGAAATCTATAAGAAATTCGTCATGATATTCGTCAAAAAATCCTCATTAATTCGTACAACAAATTCTCGAAGAAAACCTCTGTAAAAATCTTTCGAGATATGTATCAAAAATCTGCATAAATTCAGCATAATTTCAACCTAAATTTTCTTTAAAACAACAGTGGAGCATGCGATACAAAAAAAGTAATAATTAAATTAAAAACATCTACAACTGAAGATTAAAACTAGTGATGAAGTTAAACTATAAGTTTAGCAAAAATTTAAAGTGAATATTTATATCAGTGCTCTTAAAAAAAATATCTCATACAACTTAATTTTAAAACTTGAGTCCACAGCGAAGAAGAGATCTTTCTTCGCGAGAGCCTCGTGACAAAGCACTCAATAAGGAGAGTATGTAAGTTTTTTTATGATTTTCTTTATATATATATATATATATATTTTTTTTTTTCTCGATAATGTGTGAGAGTGAGAATCACTAATTAGAACTAAACTCGTTCTTGAAACTAGGTCAGTGTAACCTTGAACTTGAATTTCTTTAAATTGCAAACAACTGCTTTTCTATGTTTTTGCTATTTCAATTAAACTGAAATGCATGTTTAACCCTTGCACTCTCACATATATTTATTTTACTTATTTTACGCTAATTACTTATTTTTGCGAACTTTCCTTACTTTATCGATTACATTATGCTTAAAAGTAAGCGGATATTATAATAACTCTTTTTTATGCTATTTTTTTTTTCTTATGTACTTTTTTTATTTTTTTTTTATATCATATTCAAGAAATGATGTAAGCAAATCTACTTGAACCCAATTAAATGATATTTAT
Organism: Coremacera marginata; assembly: GCA_914767935.1. NCBI lineage: Eukaryota > Metazoa > Arthropoda > Insecta > Diptera > Sciomyzidae > Coremacera > Coremacera marginata. The sequence continues at coordinate 9,712,261 of OU612046.1, read as the reverse complement.
GACGAACAGGCAAAAAATTGTGGTTTCTTTGTTTTATTTAAAAATAAAATGGGCGCTTCGAATATGGACAGCCCTGTACATTAAAATTTTTAATGACTTACTATTTTATTAAATTTTTTCGATATGTTCGATTTTTGATGAAATAAAGCTTAGCATTAGTATTTTTAGGTGATGATTTTTCTTAATTTCTATAACCTAAAAATTGGTTTATTTTCTTACTTACCTTTGCAATAAAATGGAATCAAAAGCTTTAATGAATAGTTTTTTGGTATTCATTGAATTAATTAAATATTTTTAATAATATCTTCTTTCCACATCGGATGTTTTTAAATTCTTGCTACTAACCATTTTACATTGTGTTATAACTAAATTTAAATATTGTTTTTGCTTACATACCTTTATAATCCCATGGACTTTAATTAAAGCATTTTTTTTTATAATCTCCATTTTTTATTCATTAAAAGAAATGTATATTAGTGCTAAAAATTCTGTTAATAGTAATACTAGTTATAATAACATAATGGATTATAATTTTGTAGTTATGAGTTAAGATACTTATGTTAAATAAAACAATAATAATGAATACTTAAATTAAGAATATTTGTCGACAGTGCTCTATGTAGTTGGTAAAAAGTCTGATCATGGCCGGGTGGGCAAAGTATTGTTGTGATGTCATCTCTACAACAAACATATTATTTTCTTGTCACTAATTTTATAAAAGCAATGAGCCTTTTTTTTGTGTCCTTTCTTCTCCCCTTTTTCTATCTTCCTCAGCATGCTAATTTAGAGTAATGATTTCGTAGTTTGGGTATCTTTATCGGAAAAATGGAAAACGAACTCCACCCCACTAGCCGACGAGCAAGAGCCGCGACTCAAAGCGTGCTACCCCTTCCTTCTGACCTGATAAGAACTGTTGATATCTGTAAAACTGAAAATACCTACCCTTTAAGATCGTTATATGCTACATTCTTTGATATACTTCCGGTTAATTCTTAAATTCAATGTATTTATTCTATATCGCTTTAAATAAATGACGACTACTTCTAGCCCGTAGGTGTTCATTATTGTAAACAACCTTGTGTGAAGATTTTCTCCCTAATCTATCTTTTCTTCAAACATGGTAAGATATGTTATATGTTTACATATAAACAGATGGTTTTCTTAATATTTCATTATTTTTTTGAAAGCCAAATTTGCAATAAGATTTATAGTATCGAATACGCTAAAGTATAAATCTCTTCCATTTGAACGCCATTTTAAGGTATTGCAACTAATCATCTCTGAGCTAGGCAAGACATCATTTGATTCAACCAAAGTATATTTATTTTTTTTTTTTTTTTTTTGTAAATTTGTTTATAAATATTTTTTAATCAAATTTAATGATATGCCTTAATTGGCCTATAATATTTATATATTTTGATCCAAATCTGAATCCGGCTTAAAATGGAATTGTTTTGATATTTATTTGTGAGATCCTAAATTGCCTGTAAAACTGAAAAAATTTATTTATTTTGATGCAAATCCAGTATAAAATATATTTATTATGTTATTTTTTTTTTTTTTTTCTTCAAGTCAAAACAACATATCGTTCATTTGGATTTTGCACTGAGATTATCTCCATAAAAATTTAAATCTATGGAAATGACTGTCTTTCAAATGGAAAATCCAATATTTTACCACTACATACTTTAAGCCAGCTTGCTAACTCCTCTAAAGTTAAGCCGATTGCAGCCATAAGGCTAACTGATGGAAAGCACAAAATCCCACAACAAAGCCAACAATCAAATCATAAACTAAATGCCAAGAATCTACCCCCCCGCTACACTTGGGGCTTGCACTTCAATTCTGTTTGTGCGACATTTAAATACAACATAAAGTACGACAACTACAACAACGGCAACAACAAGAATAGAAGATTTGAATAGAGTCCAACGTCAAAGTTAGCCTGTGTCAACGCAACCGCACAAGCCAACAGAACCAGCACGGTCTCCCATCGTCATACGGATCAGCACTAACATCACCAACAGCACCATCACTACTGCCGCCTCCCACCACCACCAACAACAAACTATACAAATCAAGCGAAGCCTCCACATAAAGGGAAGCATCAAAAAAAGCTAATCCTTTCAACTGCATTTAACCATTTAGCAAAAGTTTTAACGAGACAACAAAATACCATAAATAGAGAGGTGCTGTTGTTGGTAGAGGGTGATGTGAGAATGTAGGTGAATAGTATTATTTTAAGGTCCCTTTTGAGTGGGCTTACTTAGGTTTTCTTTGGCTGGACATGCACACGGGCATGGACACGGCAATAAGTAAGCAAGTAAGTAAGTAGGAATCCTTAGTTTCGGCATTGATTCTCCTAGTCAAGCATTGACTATAAATATATCTTTTGTTGTTGTTGCCCATTGTTGCTTGTTTGTCCCCTAACTATGTAGGTCGACTGGCAGTCAGAGACTAGCAGGCAGTAATGTTTGCACTTATTGTGATCCTCAAAGTATGCAATTTATTTGTGGATAGCATTGTGGACATGTTTCGGGTTCATTTAACTTTGACAATTTTCTTTTCCGGTACAACCTTTACCTACCCCGAACAGAATTAACAATATTAAAGTGCGTTGTGTAAGGTTTCAAGCTAACAGCCTGAACAAAAAAAAAAATCATCCTTCTGAGAATTTCAAAAACGACAAAGAGTAGCATATTTTAACAACGAAACTTTTATTTTCTAAGAAACTTTTATTCTTCAGCTAATTATGAACCTACATAAAATAGCCATTGACTTAAAATAATCCCCTAAATCAAGAAAGGTTTTATTTGTTTTTTTGTTAGTATTTCTTAGTTTGTTTGTTTTTTATTTTTTTATTCTCTTCCTTTGCCCAATTTTCTTAGTTTTATTTGTATTTCATTTTATTTTCTTCTACGCTTGAATAGTTTGTGTGGCAAATTGTATATTTTATTATGTAGAGTAGGCATGGGTAACGCAGCATTGTGTTGTGTTATTGAATTGTATCACTTAACTGCGTCATTGCGTTGATACACTTTTTTATTGAAAGAAACACAATGGCGCAGCAGTAATACAAATAGTTGAATGCTCGTTTTTCTTTCTTTATTGGTTCGCACGTATTTTATTTTAAAACTGCAAGCAAACATTGAGCTCACGTCACTACATAATTCACTGCACTAGCAAACTTAACACACTTAAAAAATTTACCTCATAACTCAACGCGATATACAAATCAGAATCTGAGTGTGTTGATTTAAGTGCTGTTGATACAGGAATCATAACATTTTAAACTACATAATGGCGCAGTTGCACTAAAACAATAAAATGTGCGTAAGTTGGTGTATCAGCGCAGAATTTTTTACTGCGCTAACCATATCTAATGTAGAGGTATGAAAAACTTTTCGCATTCAACAGATTAAGTGCAAATGGGGAGCAGGAAGTGAGATAGGAGATCTTAGTGCTTCTTGGGAATTTGGTTTCGGATTTTGCTTATTTATTTTATTTCAAACAACAATCAAATCAATTGTTAAGATTTAGCATATAAATGAAAAAGCACACAATTGGTACAGTTCTATCATAAATAAATGTTTCAAACTATGTTTTGGTTTGGCTGTTAATGTTCTTAAATTAAATTCATTTAAAACTTATAAAATAACAAGCTATATAAGCAGAAAACTTGCTCAGGCCTCTAATAGTCAAACTGGAATTTAGCATTGAATTTCAAAACATAATCATGCTTCCATTATTCAAGGCTCAAATTAAAATATAATTCAGGCTTCCTTTTTACAGACCTGTATTCTAACCTGTAATTAAACAAAAAATCAGTACTCTTTAATTCCGGGCCAGATTTCATATCTGAATTTGAAATAAAAATTGATATTCAGACCAAAAATCATAGATGAACATTTAAAATAAGTAATACCAAATTTTAGGTCTGAAGAGGCAGACACTTGTATGAAAAAATCTGGGCTGTTTCAAGGAACGGTCAGACCTCCGTCCTGCCTGTCAGGCCTGAATTCTTGCCTGATCAAGCATGACAGTTTCTGCTGGGAATTTGAAAATATAAAATTTTGTTGTTTTTTTTTTTATTGAAATTTTATAGAAATTTTATTGATCTGAGGGCACATTATACTGAACTTCCATTGCATTCGGAAAAGAGAATAAAAAATATAGCAGTCAATATTATTGAATAGTGAAAGCTGATTTAAGATGGGAGGGCGGCCGTGGTGTAATGGTTAAAGTAAGTGGCCAGTAGACCGAAAAACTGTTCTGTAGTTCTCTAGTTACTTTATTTAAAGAAGATATTTTTGGGCTGTGAAATAAACATTCATAAAAAATTGACGTACGTTCAGTATTCTCAGAATAAAAAGTTTCTTAACCAGCCAGTATTAACGTATTCTTGAACTTCTTAAACTCTGCTCTTAGCATATTATTACTGTCAAAGAATTAATTTTTTAAATCAAGGAATGTTCCTACTTCCGAAGAGAAACTTAAAAATTTTATTATGTTTTCGAATTTGTTTGACTTCGTTAGGGCGGTTCGTAAGGATTCTAGTCAAGCGCCTGTTTAAAGTTCAGACAGCCTTCAAATATATTCCACCCCGAGAAACCCATCTACTTATGCTGACCTATCTACTGGTATTGATGGTTTTGAGCCTATTAAATACTTGGTTAAGACAACAAAGTCTTCATTTTTGATTCATCGCATTTTATGTGAATGATAAATTATCTATACATTCACGGAACTGGCGATGCTATCAAAACATCGCTTCATCTAGCCGTAATATTACGGCATTTAAAATATTTAATATATGAGACTGTGACAACCTCACACGAAGTTGTTACAACATTCAATGGTGAGAGGAATTCAGTTTTGATAGCCGAATTATGGAAGCTATGACAACCCTTTTTGCGGTTGCCATTACTCGTGATGTTCACGTTTTCAGAACTTCTTTTATTAATGCAATTGAACCTCCGATTTTGAGGTTATAACCGATTTTTTAATTTCATTTGCTCAATAAAACTACTAAGTTCTTATTTTTTTTTTTTTATTGAAATTCAAATTAACATATAAAAAATTACCAAAAGTTAAATGATTCGGATAAGTTTACATACTAAGTTACTAATATAAATACTTTGTTAATATTCTATTTTCTTATTTTCTGACATACCTGGTGCACTCGAAAGTTGGTTCTTTAACCTTGATGTCTCCCGATTAACTATTGTTTATCAAATTTTCTTATTTTACTCATTTTTATATTACTCAAAATAATAACGAAATAACAATATCAAAGCTAAAATGGAGTATTTCTCTCTTTGTAGTTTCATTAACCGCAGCGAAAGCGAGAAACCCGCATTGAGGGTAATATAGCCGAATTGAATCTAGACGCAACAATTGAAAAAAAGTTGTAGTAGCTGCAATACTGAATGTATCACAACTGTAACAACAGCTGTTATTTTCGAAAGACTCAGAATAATAATTCGGTTTTTTTTTGTGATCATTACAGCTTCAGTTGCGGTTATTAGAGCTCTCATATGGTTCTCGCAATTAACTTTAGGCCAAGACAACTTCTTTTCGAATATAATAACTCTAGTATGACTGTTATAGCCTCAACTTTTCCATGGCAGCTGTATACTAAATTCAATAATTCCCTGAGTGTATATTTTGAGTTTCATACAAGTAACAAGCGTAATTTTTTCGCTTTAAAATTAAAAAATTTTGTTATAACTTGGGTATTGTATATTTTTAAAATCAAGCAGCACTTTTCCATTATTAGCGGAGTGATTTACTACAATATTAAACTAATTATATTATTTTTAAATTTTTTTTTTTAATTATAACGCCCATTTCACATCGAAGTGTTATATAAGTTGCACTGACCATCTTCGATTTGGTTGAAATTTTGTTCTTAGATTGGTTTATTGTTTAGAAAACCAAACCCCAAATGCTCTGCACCTAAATTGCTCGGTAATTATTTTTTGCGATTATTACAGTTTCTTCCCAACATTTGCTGTTCTGAAAAAAATTCAGAAAATTAATTTGATATTTATCAGTGACATGCTTGCCTTTTATTTATGTGCATACTTTCAGGCTGAACATTTTTTAGAACAGTATGTTGTAAAAGCACTGTAACAATGACAAAAAATAATAACAGTTTGAACGTTAATGCTTCCAACCCGTCGTAGGACGGGATTTAATACTAGTGAGGCAACGTAGCTCCGTCAATTTAAATGAGATTTTCTTAAATAGGGTGCCATTGAAGAGGTTATTTTTAAGGAAAACATACAAAACTTTTTGAAAAATTCCAGTAAGTTTACCCATTCCTAATTTCAAAGTTTAGTAACGTGCCAGCACCAGACGCTCTAATTTTTTTTTTATATTAATTTTTTTTATTTTTTTTTTTTTACGTTTCATTACTTTTCCAACAATACAAAGTTAAGGTATGCTCTTGAAGGGTTCAGAAGCTATGGCGCCAAATCGGAGATGGTCAGTGCAACTGATATTACACTTCAATGTGAAATGGGCGATAATTAATATACTCGCTTAGAAACTTGCCTAATCCTATACGTTTTGACGATTTCAAGGAGGGCATGCATCCTTTGCACCATAGCAGCTGCTTACGAGTAGGGTAGAAGGGGGACTATTCGCCACCTTTTTTTTAAACTGCTGTAAAAAATATACCGAACCAATTTTATCAAAAAATCTTTTTCAGTCTGAAGCTTATATTGATAAACTTCTATATTTTAGTCTTTAGAGGCGAGTATTTTTTTCTGCTTTTTACTTTTTTTTATAATTTGCAAAAAAAGTCAAACTGGCGAAACCGCCTCACCCATGGGGTGCATATGCCACAGCCATGGGGTATATAGTCCGAAAATAAAACTTTGAATTTTTAGATAATTAGTCGTGAATAGAATATATTCGGTGAGAAATAAATGAAAGGAAAATTAATATTATTCATTTATGTAAAATTAAATTTTACGTTATGAACAAAAACAAAGAACTTAGTGGAATTTATGTTTCATTAGTTAGTTTAAGTTACCTTACATTGTACTTCTTTAAATTTATTTCAAAAATAAAAGAAGCCGCTTGCCGAGATGTTATGTATGATGTTACGGCGGCGATACTGCACCAATGCACTGCGGCGTATGTGCCCCATATGCAAGCACTCATACAAAAAAAAATTTATCTTTTTTTCTATCTATAAAATTAATTGAGGCTATATATGATTGTATGCACTAATAACTCCGCCAAGGGAGGGTCTTCGGACGCAAACCTGCCTGTCCCAAGCCACGTTAAGGAGGAGTGTTGGTAATGGGATACGTCCCATACCGTAAAAAGCTTGGAGCCAACCAAGAGCTCGGGGTGGCGCCCATCTTGGTAGCAGGTCATATTCGGTATATCGATATTAAACAAGCCTGCGAAGGTATAGCAATAGACCTAAAAACTTGTTGGCACGGGGATAGTCATTCTAGTCAAAGAAGACGACCCTATCTATTCATGGTGAGGAGACATCTGAGAGTGTAAAATTGGGTGAATGAATTGAGATGTATTCGTATGTATAATACACATATATTCGATTTATTGCTTGGGGTTGTAAACAGGGGCAATAGGCACTTCTTCCATGGTAAGTGAATATAAGTTTCATGCCTGGATTGAAGTTGCCGGTCAAGTACAATTAAGTGCTCTAATTGGGCACGGCCAAATACAAAAACTATGAATATGAGTTTTTTGTATTCTTGCTGGGATGTTGTGGACCTTCTTTGACGGGATCAAGTCGCCCAGGTGACTATCATGGGTTGGCCCTTCGGGGAGACTCGTGCTGGCTGTGGTTGTGTATATGCTACACAGGTCTAGATTGACCGGCGGAGTCGAGCTATAGTACGACCGGGAGGGCATACCTGCTTAGTATGCAAGAGATTGGGTAGGTCTCGTCTCAACCAGTAGATGACAATGAAGGTACGTCACTACTGGTAGTTAAACTGATACTGCTATTGGAAGCTTTGCGGTTCCATGGCTATACAATTGTATGATATGTTGGAGTCGTAGTGCTTTCAATGGTAGGGCACTGGGTGATGCTTATTGTTTGTGGAAAGGTTTCCAGTTCGTGCTAGCCTTGCCGGATGACCGTGTGAGACCTATACCCTCGGTCTATAGACCCAAGTACTGAGACCTACAAGGCAGGCGTACTTGTTAATGCTGGAGTATGCAATAATATCACTGTTACAAGCTCATGAATTTTCAACTTCCCAAACAAGTATCAAAATTTTTAAAAACAAATTTACTTGCCCAACAATGTTTTCGCAGCACACCAGCGGAGGGGGGTAACGTGAAAAATGTCTGACTTCTTACAGTTTTTCTCATATATCTCTTAAACTAAGCACATTTTGTGTACCACATTGCATGAAAAAGTTGAAGACTGTTAAATTGCCTAAGCATTCGTTGGCGAACCAGATTTTCAGGCCCAATATTAACGGAGAGATATTATAATACTTAGCTTAAGAGATATAAGCAAAACACTGGAAAAAGTCAGAACATTTTGACTCTCCTACCACCCCCCGCCCCCCTCCCCTAATTCAGCACAGGGTCCTCGAGGTTGAAAACTTAGGAAAGCCTTCCTAGTGTACCCCCAAACAACCCGTTAAAGTTACATTAACTTTGGAATATTATTTAGATGAAAAGTACATAACTGCTGGACTATATTCGGAATCAGTGATCATAAATCTATTGAAATTGACTAAAATTTTGAAAAAAGATTAAATCTTCTTAAACTCCATAACTTTAAAGAACAAAGGACCCATAGTTTTTCATTCCACTTCTTAGAATTTTTTTTGAAAAATCGTTTAAAAAATATCCTGGTTTTGATTCCTATCTTCACCCCCTCCCCCCCTGAGCTATTTTCATACAAGCGTACTTTTTTCATATAAAATCATTCCGGACTTCTATATATATATATATACATATATTTTTTTTTAAAGAAATAGAACTGCAGAAAGTTAAATATAATTATTCTATACATTGTAACGCGCTGTTTCAAGGTACGAACGCATTTGCTCCTTGTATATTTTTTTTTTTTTTTTATTTAAGAAGGTGACGATTTTATTATTAAAAACATTTATTTACTATTTTGAAAACAAAGAAAAAAGCGGTGAAACTAAGACCTAAAAACAAGGAACACAATTAGTTTGTATACAAAAAAGGGCGAATACTTCACCCTCCTTGTTGAAAATTCAATTGCTTTTTGGGTAGCTTAAAGAAATTAAATTTAGTAACAATTTTTTTCAAAAGCGTTACTCTTAAGGGAATACAAATAAACTACATTTCAAACACTAAACCTTGGATACGGCAAATTTGTCACCTCCACTCCCCCAACAATAACTTCTATTATCATTAGGCATCAAAAGTAACAAAAAAATAACACGCAGCCGATGATGCCAAATCAAATATTTATGTTATTTGCAAATATCTCAAGAGATGACAACAGAATAGATGTTAGAATAAGAAAAAACACAAAAAAAAAAAATTTAAAAAATACAAACAAGCCGCACAGCGACACCGGATGAAGGCGTCACAACGAAAGGTGATTCCCAAGCGAATGTGGCTGAAGTACGCATAGACAGGATAGTGGATACGGATCATGTTTAGCACGACCAACAACAAATGACATAATTACGTGAGCGCTGATGGGCATTTTGTGGTTTCAAGTGGATTTCAGGAGATGTTAATGGCAATATTTGGAGTGGTGAGGGGGGCAAGGGTGGTGTCGTAATCATTGATTTGAAAAAGTGCTAATGGTGTCGTGTTTTATTTATTTATTCTATGTATTCTGTGTTTTTATACCAACACAACATTAACAACTACTACTACCACCACAACACGACTAATACAAACTTCAAGATTCAGCCAACACCGGCGGCTACTTATTCTGCCGATTCGCTTGATTGAATTAGAAATTTTCGCCTTGGCTTCACTTAGTGACATTGAATGGGCGGGGTGAATGAGGCCTGAAAATGCTGCTCTGACATCTCGAATGGCTTGGATGGCACGCCGAGTAGTGCCTTGGTTGAGTTACTGTTAATTATAATGCGTAGTAAAATAAAATCGGTCTGCTGAGCAGGTGGTGGCAGGGTATTGGAAAAATACTATGTCCGATAAGTTTGTGCATAATCTTGTCTGTGTGTAGATGTGATAAGTAGTGTGGTGGTTAGTGGTGGCTGGTGCATGTGGTTAGGGTAAATCTTCATTCTGCAACAGGAAACAAATGAAAATTTTGTGTTCAGCAAACAGCTAATTAGGTTATTTACTAATTAGTTAATTAATTATTATATAGTGGTTAAATTTCTAACGGTGGTTATTCATGGTTGCGAGGGGGTGGAGAGAGTAGGCTAATTGGAGTTATTGTTATTATTATTATTATGATTTCAATATAATCAATTTATGTTTTCTATAACCATCAAAATTAAATGAAAACCTACAGGTATAATTGTAACGAAATTAAAGTAGAGGACAATAGTAGAGGCGTTGCTGTGTATGAAATAACAATGAACATTTTTTAGAACTAAGAAAATAATATGTATCTTATAACAATGGTTAATTACAGCAGCTTAAACTTGGTTGAATCCACTTGTATTTCTTTAAATTCAAGAAATTTAGTCAAAACATTCAACATTTCTATTTGTAATTCCCCCCCCCCCCCCCTCTTTACCCAGCCAACTATTCCCAAGTGCGCATCCTTCTGCGTTTTACACGCTTGAATCCCTGTTTAATCCTTAGATCTTGAAGCGCACAAAATGATAATTTTTAAATTCCAGTCATGTACATGGCAAAACTTTTGCTCTTTGAAGAAATTCAGCACGAATGTAAAATAAAATTTTCATAATTATATGAAAAGAAACGGCAAAACTTTATCGTTAATAAAAAAGAGTTTTACGGTTTTAACTAATTTAATTGTTATTAAAAAAAGAAAAAGTAGGATAAAACGAAAAAATGAATTCATAAAATTATCTTATATCTGCAAAGTGTATTAAGTGCACAAAAATATCTAGTCAAACAAAAGAATACAAAAAAGCACTGGCAGCTTGCACAAACAGAATTTTTCACTTCACTTCTAGACAATTTGGTTATTAAGATGCAGTAAATACATCGTTATTAATTTTATTGTATTATGTAAGTCAAAATTTAAATGAGTTTTTTGGATGGGCAAAGAATAAGCTTCTTTGCGAGGCCAACAGACAAAGGAACTCAATTTTTAATTGTATTTATAATTTAATTCTTCTACATATTTGACAGTTTAAAAATGGTAAATGGATTGTGGCGGCCGTGGCGTAGTGGGTAGAGTGTGTGACTCTTACGCCAGAGAACCCAGGTTAGAATCCTCCATCTGACACAGAAAGTTTTTTTAATTGAATTAAATTTTCTGTTCGGCCGTCACCAGTCTGCAGACAATGGCAAACCTCAGAGAGTAAGAACTGCCATGAAAAGCTTCTTGAGAACATAAGCCGTTCGGAGTCAGCATAAGAAACATGTAGGTCCAGTTCTCGATCATTTGTGTTCAAACATTTCACAACACACACAACACAATTAATCATAAGAAGCTCGGTCAAAGTCCTTTCAAGGGCTGAAATGGCCATTTTTGTTTTCGTTTTAAATGGATTAAGTAAAATGGATTTGAGTAATTTTATTTATGGCAGATATTGAATATTATGTATAAAGAGCGGATGATTTTTGTACGAATCATTGATTTTTCTATTCTACATTAAATTCTCAGAAAAAGCCTCTTAGGAAGTATATTGGTACGTTGAATTCATATTCCGCGAAATTTTGCTTAAAAAATTTCATTATATATGAAAGTATTGCATAATATACGAAAATGCACGTGCCGTTTGTGTAGCGGAAAATAAATAAAGTTCTGTGCAAAAATTTTATAAAATTTTCATGATTTTTTTAAGTTGTTCCCGTGTCAGTCTTTGTATGTTTATTTGTCAAATAATATCGAACATAAATGTCAAAGACACATGCCTAGTGTAACAGCTGGTTTGACAGATATCTCTATCGAAAATTCTTATCTCTTAAAAATACTATACACATTTAAATTATGATTGTTTTTATAGATTTTGAGTAAGACCCGACGTCGGATTTATATATTCTTCAAAATTTCAAAGAATTTTGGCAAAATATCGGGACTAATCCGATATATTGGACCATTTGGCAACACTGAACAGGACAATAACGAATAAGGCTCAGCCAGTATTCCTAATTGACTCCGTATCGTATTTACTTTTTTTTTTTTAAACTACTTTATAGTTTTTTGAGAGTTGTCATAAAACTTTAGCTTTTAAGAAATATCTTGATTTTTTTTATTCTATTAGGTTAGGTAGAGACTGCAGCTGGTGTACATACATACACCAGCTCACTTAGGCTAGATAGGTCCATTGTGATACCGCTGCACACAGGCCTTCATTCAAAATGGAACCACTTTGAGCTCCCTATAAGATGCCTGACATTAGTCGTTGACAGGTTGTTAAGCTCATGAAAGAAGAAAGAGCCTAAATATTTGTGCCTTCTTCTGGCTAGCGCAGGACAGGAACACAGATGATGCGAGATGGTTTCTTCCTCTTCCTAGTCCCTGCAGCTTCTACAGAAATCATTTGAGCTAACTCCTAACCGGTCGGCATGTCTGCCTATCAAGCACTGCCCTGTGGTGACAGCCACTATTGTAGCTAATTCTGGTCTTGCCAGTGAGAGAAGAGCTCTCGATCGCCTGGGATCTAGAGTCGGCCAGATAAGCCTTGATGCCCTGCATGACGAGAGTTCAGCCCGCCTTTCGAAATAATATTGTTACTGATTAGCAACTCCGCCAGGTTAGCTTGCGCCTGCCTGTTCCAAGCCAGGATAAAGGAGGAGGGTTGTTTGTAGGATACGTCCTGCAAACGTAAAAACTGACAGGGCCAACCAAGAGCTCAGGGTGGCGCCCATCTTGGTAGCCGATCATATTCGGCATATCGATATGAAACAAGCCTGCGAAGGTATAGCAATTGACCTTAAAACATGTTTGTACGGGGACAGTCTTTACCTGTCAAATGGGGTAGACCCTATCTATCCACCGCACTGAGACCTTAATTCGGGTGTTTTGCAACAGATGTGAAGTGTTTGGCATGCGTGCATAATAGTGTCGACACTTCGGTTTTCCAAAGTGGTTTGCTTGTCCAAGTGTTTGACTCGCACCCTCAAACTGGCACGGCAGTCACTGAGGGATGTGTTGAAATAGTTGGAAAACTAAGGGTTCTCATACTGAGCACGGCAGTCCCTGAGAACAATGGCCAATACTCTATGTCTGGATGTTGAAATCCGAACGGCCAGAGTAAGAGTGGCAATTGCAAAGGTCCTCCAGAGTAGGTATTAGTCATGTGCAATAGTTTCCAGTTGTGTCGGCAGCTGAAAATTGTTAGCCTAGTCCTTTAAGTGCTCATTGAGCATGGTCATGAATAAGAATGCACTTCTTCGTAATTGCATTAGTGTATTTTTGGTCTTTTTGCGGGGATGTTGTGGATCCTCATTGACGGCATCGAGTTGCCCAGATGACTGTCGTGGGATGTCCCTTCGGGGAGTCTCGTACTGGTTGTGGTTGTGTGAATGCTACCCAGGTGTAGATTGACCGGCGGGGTCGCACAGTGGTACGGCCGGGCTGGCATATCTGCCTTAATATGCAATAGATTGGGTAGGTCTCGTCTTCACCAGTAGATGGATTGTAAGTACGTCACTACTGAAGTCTAAACTGGTACTGTTATTACGGGCAGTATGTAATTTATTACATAATGCTCCTAATCAGCAGGGCACTGGGTGATGCTTTGTGTTTGTGAAACAGCTTCCATGTTCGTGTTGCCACACCGGATGCCCCGTATGTTTTACTTGTTTTAAAACATAAACGGGTCCGTGTTGTGGTACAACACAAAGTTCATGGTTGTCTGTTTCATGAACTATTACCCTAGAATTTAGATAACCCAAGTTGCTTAAGCCTTACGGCAGGTGCAGCTTGAAAAATCTTAAAATCGTCTGTTGCTGATTAGCAGCTTAAGAGTCACTAACGGGATACCCGGTGGGTTCAGCACCGACTGCCGCCTTAGATACCATATTTCATCTTCTACCACTATACCTGGTTGGCAAACAGACAGCAACGGGATACTCATTCATACTTATAGAGCACCACTGATGCATATAGATGACATTATCTGTACTTTTTGGAACTGTTTCACATATGTGACTTTGCCTACCATATTACAACTCCATATAGAAGAATAGGTCTAATGACCCCAGTATACAGACAGTGAACGATACGGGGCGAGAACCCCCATTATGTCCCTATGGCTTTTTTGCAAGTAGATATATAGTGCAGATATATATAGTGTAGATATATATATACCGTGGCTTTTTTAGTGCGCTCTGCTGTGTTTAATTTACAGCTTAGCTTTCTATAGAGTATGAGTCCCAGGTACTTTGCGCTATCGACAAGGGACAGAACAGACCCATTTGGTGTGATTGGTGTTAAGGACGTAATTTCGTATTTCCTGGTAGGAACAAAATAGGACTTGCTCTGTTTTAGCCGGACTAACTCCAAGAATTGGCCCATTGTTCAAGTCCACAAAGAGCTATTTGCATAATGTCGCATAGAGTAGCAGGAAACTTGGCTCTGACTGCGATTGCTCGGTCATCAGCGTAGGCTACCACTACACATCCATCTCTCTCAAGAGATAGCAGTACGTTGTTAACTACCAAATTCCAGAGGAGAGGAGATAGAACACCACCTTGAAGTGTGCCTCTGGACACTGATCTTGTAGCGCTGTATGTGTACTGGTCTGATAGAACTATTCTACTGTTAAGTAGCTTGTCTATAAGATCTATAATGATCCTGTTCACGCCTAGTTCGACTTGTGCTCCCCGTATTGATTGTGGCGTTACGTTATTAAAGCTCCCTCTACCAGCGTGTGTAGGGCTGTTTCCACGGCTCTTCCTTTGTTGTTGCCATATTGTGAAGCCGATAGTAGTGCAGAATCAATGTTACTGTGGAGGTACAGATCTAAAAGGCGTTCTAACGTCTTTAATTGAAAGGACGTTAGGCTAATGGGCCTGAAATCCTTAGGGGTGGTATGTGCTGTCTTCTCTGCCTTGGGTATAAAAACCACGCTTGCTTTATTCCAAGCTGTGTGAATATATACTAGACTTATACAGCCTTTAAAAATTATACGAAAAAAAAAAAACGAAATGGCCATTTCAGACATTGAAAGGACTTTGACCGAACTTCTTAAGATCAATTGTACTGTTCGTGTTGTAAAATGTTTGAATACATATGATCGAGAACTGGGCCTCTGTTACAAGTTGTATGCCGACTCCGAACGGCTTATGTTCTCAAGAAGCTTTCAATGGCAGTTTTTACTCTCTGGGGTTTGCCATTGTCTGCAGAGAGGTAACGGCCGAACAGAAAAATGAATTCAATTGAAAAAACTTTCTGTGTCAGGTGGGAATTGAACCAGGATTCTCTGGCCTGTGGGCCATGGCCGCCACTTATACGAAAAATTATACGAAGTCAGGGTTTTATTGTATACGTGGCCTCTTGTATTTCTATAGGGTAAAAGCCATTAGGTCGCGGTGATTTGTAGGGTTTCAAACTGCTTACCGCCCATTTTAACTTCCTATCAGTGACGATGTCCTTGATCTCATGCTGGGAATAGTTATGGTAAGGCAGGGGCTCACACACGGGCGCGCTGCTACCAGGGAAGTACATGTCTAAAAGGAGGTCAAGAGATTCCTCGCTAGACATTGTTCATTAGCCGTCCGACCCTTTGAGGTAGCCGGGTGTGCATGGTGTAGTAGCAAGAATTTTACGCAGCCTTGATGCCTCTAAAATATCTTCAATACCTTTACAGAACTATTTCCAAGAGGTTCTTTTAGCTTTTCTGGTTTCGGTTTTTAATATTTTAAGAGCTTTCTTGTAGGCAGCCCAATCATGTTCCTCTATAGAGCATTTTGCTGCGTTGAATAGCTTTCTGCATTTAGTTCCCTTCCAGTTCAGAAGACCACCATTTTAGTGTGAGCTTCCACTTGGGCACTCTTTTTAGGCCAGAAGATACCAGAGAGCTGTTCATTGCTCTAATTAATACATCGACTAGGTTGTCGATTTTGGTTTGTTAATCGGACCTGATGGCAAAGATTTTGCCAAGACCCCTTCTCTAGAGTCCCCAGTGCAATCTCCTAATGTTAATCGAGGAGATTGGTTTAGAAGACGTACTAAGAAGAGTATACTCAATATAGCGGTGTTCGGAATAAGAGTGGTTGTCAGGCACCTTCCACTCTCCAATTTTGTCGAAGAAAATGTCTGAAGCTTAAATTTAATCTAGGACTTCACTTCTATTTTTTGATAATAAAGGTTGGGTCATCACCCATATTTCATATATATAGGTTCGTACTTATTAAATACTCAAAAAGTAACTCACCCCTTTCGTTTGTGTTTGTGCTTCTCCACACGGAGTTTCGCGCATTGGCGACGCCTCGACGCAAGCCGCCGGCGTCGTCCACCATCTTTCTGAAGTTCTCTGGAGGCGGACTTACATCGTGCGAGAAGTCGGCTGCATCCAGCCAATAGATGTTTTTGTCAAGTTTCGGATTGGTTGCAACCAAGTCTCTGTCGCTGTATCTGAAAAGTAGAAATAAATTAACATTATTTTTGGCTAAGATGCATATTCTAGGCATACTTACGTTATTAGCTACCAACATCTTGTATCCCTACGTCTTCAGGCCACAGATTCTGCCACCACATATAGGGCTTTTATTCTATTTATAATTTACTATATCCATTTTCTTGATATAATAGGGTTTTGGATAATTTGGAACATTTGGAAATTTAATAAAAATTAAATAAAAATTATAGCGGAATAAAACAATTACCTTTGTATATGATCCTTTCATTAATTATTTTTAATATCTATTAAAAGGGTTCACAAATAAAACATAAAATAAATTGTTTTAAATAATTTGTATTATGCCAAAATTATTTTTGCAATCACTGTGCTGCGTATAAATGTCGTCACAATATTTTCCTTTGAGTGTAAGCAAAAAAAAATCTTTTCAAAACACTTAATGTAACATGGTGGACATTGTCAATGACAGTTTAGTATTGAGTGACAGTTTCATATAAATTTCTTTCTTCTTTTCTCATTCTATACACACATGCTGTGTACGTTCGGTAAATAAGAAAAAGAAAACTCATAAAAGACTAAGAAGAAAAGGAAAACTTAATATAAGACATAATTTATCATTTATAGCAAAATGCCTGGGTTATGAGCTATGAAACCCCAAGGGACACAATATGGTATTGACCGTATTGGAAGAGCACACACATACACAAACACATACACTTGCACACATACACATGCTTATGTTTCTAACTACTCATGCATTGTGTGACTAAATATCTTTATAAATATAGTTTTGTGATTTTTTAAGTTGCTCAGGGACAGAGTGTAAAACTTTTATATTGGTTAATAATTTCTTCATTGACTGAATGGGAATAACGGGACGTTTTTAGAAAAACTTTTGTTTCAACGAGTTTATTTTTTTGTTGAGTTTCAGCAAGTGTGTTATTATGGAGTTTAATCAATAGCATAACGGAAAGATGCTTAAAGTGCCTAAAAGTACGCAATTTAATTGTTTTATAATATTGTGGCCTACATCTCGATTGTAGTGCAATTAAATAAATTTAAACAAAAGCAATTCAACAAAATAATGTGTTGAAATTTGAGCGCTGACTCAAACTAATAACCGAATAGCTATTATATAAAAAAAATGCTGCCGATAGACGTGGAAGTACCATAAAAACAATCAAAAGAATATATATATTCAATTAAGCAAAAAGCTAATTTACCAAATTGCATGCGGCATTGTGTGAGTATTTGTGTGCGTATGTGTGTGTGAATTGGTTTTTTGCGCTTATTTGCCAGCACTGCCAGCACGCGAAAATATAAAATATTAAAAAACAACAAAACTCAACAGCACGCAGCATATGAATCTGTAAAGTCAGCTAATACGAATATATGTTGTTTTTGTTGACAACCGGCCACTATCTGTGACTCTTTGTGGTCGTGCATATGTGTGCTTAACCCATTTCGGCCTGGTACTCGATAGTGCTGACATGTTTTTATGAATTTTGGAACATAGTATAATTTGTGTCTAATAAAAAAATCCGTTAAAATTCTTGGCCTATATGTACTGGTGTTCGAGTAACAGTTGGGTTAGTTATCTACCCATTGGTAGATAAGTAAAAAAAAAAAAAAACGAAATGGCCATTTCAGCCCTTGAAAGGACTTTGACCGAGCTTCTTATGATCAATTGTGTTGTGTGTGATGTGAATTATTTGCACACAAATGATCGAGAACTGGACCTACATGTTTTTACGCCGACTCCGAACGGCTTATGTTCTCAAGAAGCTTTTCATGGCAGTTTTTACTCTCTGAGGTTTGCCATTGTCTGCAGAGAGGTGACGGCCGAACAGAAAAATTAATTCAATTGAAAAAACTTTCTGTGTCGGATGGAGGATTCGAACCTGGGTTCTCTGGCGTAAGAGTCACACACTCTACCCACTACGCCACGGCCGCCACCCATAAGTAGGTACTCTAAATTTGGAACAAAACTGTTTTTTGTGGAAAAGAAAGATTATAAATTATTAACTAAGGTTAATTGGAGTTATAAGTGTATCAGCCCTATTGTGAATAAAATTTCGCACGGATTTAAAAAAAGGATTTTTTTTATTTTTAACAATGTTCACGCAATTTTTTTTAAAAATTGAGTGATTATTGTTGGGACTGTACTAAAACTAGCAGTGGTCGAACTATATATACGCCCACTTTTACGAATTCGTTATAATTCCTTAATTGTACATGTTTTCATAGTGAAAGTTAGTATGTAAATGCTATGGGCCTAAATGGCGGTCATATACAGGGTGTCCCGCAATTGAGTGCAACTATTAACATAGGTGAAAGGTTATATCGAACTGAGCAAAAATTGTATAATAATGCATTGTTTACCGAATAAGTAAATCTGAATCATAAGGCTTTTGAATCTTTAGAATATATGGAAAGTATTGAAATATAGTACAGCATGGCTTAAAATTCAAATATAATATTAACAATAGTATCAAATTTATTCCAAAGGGTATAAAATATCGTTGTAATTTGAGGTGTATTAAATTTTATTAAAAAAGTGTATTTAAAAATTTCGTAATTTCTTGAATACTATACTTACTATTCTTACCTACCTAAGGGTACACCTAAGAATGTACTTACCTGCTTCGCTGTAGAAATCAAACTTTCTCATTCACATTACAGTGAGTTCGTGTATTAAGACTTTTTGCAATTTTTTCAACTTTAAACACTCATTTCTGCTAAACACTAACACTAATCAAAAATCTAATAATTTTTTGCTTACCTGCAGCTCAAGAATTTTCTAATGATATATCAAATGTTGCTGTACCGTTTGTAGAATTGCTGGAATAAGAGGACCCTTGCAGAAATAAACATACTAAAGAGAATTTTTGAATTAAAAATTGTTGTAATACTTAGCTTGTATTACAATATAGGCCAGGATTTCTAACCGTGTGGTTATGAATATTAGGTCACTTACAACAACGTCAAGCTCAAATGTGGGCGAATAGAGGTGATTCAGCGCAAACGGTGGCCATGCCAGGTTTGACGGCCAGAAAGATCTTGGTGTGTGTTTGGTGGGACTGCCATGGTGTCATCTACTATGCGCTGCTCCCCTACAGTCGAACTCTTAATTCGAACCTGTACTGTCAACAGTTGGACCGTCTGAAGGAAGCAAATGCTCACAAGCTCCATCAGAACAACGTCAGGCCACACACACAATGACAATGACTCGTCAAAAGCTTCGGTAGATTTCAATGCTTCCATTCTAAAGTCCGGAGCTGGCTCCAAGTGATCACCACCTATTCTATGGCGAATGATTGTGCTGGTCAAATATTCGCCTCAAACTTTCGCTTGTGAAAATCGACTGTGCACGTTTTTTTGCCAATTGGGACGAAAGTTTCTATGAGAGAGGCATAATGAAATTACCAAAAATTTGAACAAGACTGTGCATTAGAGTGGTCCTTACTTGTATAGAGGAAACGAAATTTATTTTTTTTCTGATCTTAAATTACGCACCAGGGTTTTGTTCCTTAATATGACAGAGGTAAGCTGTGAACACCAACAGTGCAGTAAAAATCGGGAAGGACCTCTCCCCACCATTTGTTACCAAACGAGGTTTCAGACCAGGTGATTATTTATCGTGCGACTTTTTTAACCTAATTATGGAGAAGATCATTAGAGCTGCTGATCTGAGACAAAGCGGCACAATATCATTGGCCATAACACACGCGAAGTCAGTGCAGCATTCTCCAAATTAGAAAAAGAGTCGAGTCGCATGGGTCTTGCAGTAAACGCAGATAAGACGAAATATCTGGTGTCAACAAACAAACAGTCCCAGCGTATTGGCACCCACGTCACTGTTGACAACACCTCCTTCGAGGTTGTGAAGGACTTCGTCTACCTCGGTTCCAGCATTAACTCCACCAACGATATCAGTAGAGAGATAAAACGAAGGATAACTCTTGCCAACAGGTGTTACTTTGGGTTCAGTAGGCAATTGAGAAGCAGAGCTCTCTCTCGACGAACAAAAGTCACGCTCTATGAGTCAGTAATCATGCCCATCCTGTTAAATGCACCACAAACCTGGACGTTGAGCAGCTCTGATGAAAAGATTTTAGGAGCGTTCGAGAGAAAGATCCTTCGTAAAATCTACAGACCAATCTGCGTCAATGGCAAGTATCGAATACGATGAAACGATGAGCTGTATGAGCTATACGCCGACATCGACATAGTAAAGCGCATAAAAATCGAGCGGCTTTGCTAGTTAGGTCATGTTGAGCGGATGGAAGACGACGCTCCAGCTAAGAAAATATTCGATTCGGTACCCAGCGGCGGACAACGCAGAAGAGGACGATCGCATCTCCGTTGGAGGGACCAAGTAGAGGACAACCTGACGAAACTTGGAGCTTCCAACTGGCGCCAGCAAGCGCAAAACAGAAATGGCTGGCGCAATTTCTTACAACAGGCGGAAACCGACTCACGGTTGTAGACGCCATCTAAGTAAGTAAGTAAGCTGTGAAATCTTTAGGAAAAAATATTGATATTTTAACGTGCCTCAAGCGACCTCTATATTGAAAATCTGATTTCTATGGGAAAATAGCGCTGTTCTATATGAAATTATATGAAAATCAGAGTTAAATTGCCAGAGTTATGATTTTTTTACTTATGGAAAAAATCTGTTTTTTTTTCTTGTTGTTTTAAGAAAATCGCAAAAATCCAAATTTTAAAATAATTCAGTGAAATCCCATGGAAATATTTTTTAAAACTATACCTAATACAGAAACAAAAAATGATGCAATTAAGTATGATGATTTGGTAGTTACGAAATTTCTTGCTAATATTATGCCTTTTTGAAAATTTCGAGTTTGAATATCTTTACGAAAAAAATTCCCAAAACCCAAAAATACAAATTTTGAAAAAATCAAACAAGGAATGGACTAAAAATAGTTTTGAGCTATTCTGAGCAAAAACAAATGAAAAACCAAAAATCGAATCAAAATGTTATAACTGTTGAAACTTGACTTGTTTTTTTTTTTTAAATCCTTAAATGCCCTTTTCTGGCATATCGAACACATAAAAAACTCATAAAAAAAAAAATAAAAAACAGATTTCTCTTCTGAAATGGCTTTAGTAATTTTTAAAATATATATCGAGGGCCTATATTTATTTTCCTCTATCTGCATTTTGGGCATTTTTTTTTTTTTTTTTTTTTTGTTTAATGCCAAAATGATGGCTGGCCTCGCCTGCATCTATGGGAATAATATTAGATCGAAAAACCAATCCTAACACCTTATTTTAATCAATTAAACTGAACCTCTATCTACAAACTTATTTTTTACTTACGACATAAGTCTCTATCTGCATTTAAAACATGTAGTTTTGAAAAACTCTGAAAAGGTTTTTTTATTTTGAAACATTTTCTTATGTTGATCGCATTATTTTTAGTAGAGGAAAATGAATATAAGCCCTCGATATGATTTTCTTTCGCAAAATTTTGGAATTCAAAAGATTTTTTTCCAAAAGTAAAAAAATCATAACTCTGGTAATTTAAACTGCGATTTCCATGTATGATGACTCATTTTAAAGAAAAATTAAAAAAAAAACGAAATGCGTACAAGTTTTCTGAGTTTAAAAAGCTTAACTCATTTAAATATATTAGGATTTTTTCGGGAAAACTGCATTATATTCCCATATAAATCAGATTTTTAACATTAGTTCGCTTGAGGCACGTTTAAATTTCACAGTTTACCTCTTTCAGGAATAAAACTCCGGTGCGTAATTCGTTACATTCGAAAAAAAAAATTAGGGCCACTCTACTGTGGGGAACAGGGGGCGAACCTTCACATGGCAACGTGTCTGACTGCCTCAACCTGGCGAGGCCAGCATTATCCATGTCGAAATCGTCCCATCGTTACCAGGCCTTAAATAGGTTGTGCGTCGGGTTTGAAGTATGAGAAAAATGATCCCCAAATCTAATGACGACTACAGCAAACGAAAAACTAATAACGATTTACGGATATGCACCTGGAATGTCCGAACTCTTAAATGGAAAGGTGACACTATCCAACTGATTAATATCTTGGAAAGATACTGTGCATATATGAACTAAATCGGATTACTCTAACTATGCCAAATAAAGTCTTCAATTACATGCACAAATAATGGATTTATTTTTACTTCACCTGATATTATTTACATTATTTCAGCAATTTTAATTTTTAACTCAACAATGGTGTTTTTGAAGACTGTCAGTTATTGTGAGGAGGTAATGGGAGAGTGGTGGAGTAAAGAACATCGTAAAACATAAATGATAGCCAACCTTTATAAGATGACTAATGTGTTAACAAATAATTTTTTTTTAATTTTTAGTTACATAGAACTCCAAATTTTAGCATAGGTGTAGAAACTACCCATCTGTGCCAAAATGGGTTAATATGCACACCTGTGTGTGTGTATGTGTGTGTGTGTCTACTCTTTAATGTTCAATTAAAAGCCTCGCACACTAAAACTTGCATAGCAAATATTATTATATCACTATTGTTGCTGTGTTGTGGTGTGGTTGCCGCCATTTTATGTTGCCATTAAAACTTATTTCCGTTTTAACTGAAAACTATTCACTTAGATAGCAGTTTATTAAATTCCAAAAATTCACTAGAAATATTAAAAATATTTCAATTTTAGCCACTGTTAATATGATTGAAATATATCGATTTAGAAAAATACATAAATCACACACACACGCACACACATTCAAATAAATTTATTGTATGCTCTACTAATACCCGACTGTCTGCTGCTGCATTTCCGCTCTTCAACAATTTTTTCTTCTTTGTCTGTAATATTCATATGATTTTATTTATTTATTTATTCTTCCTTTTTCTTTGGCAGAATTTTTCAATTTCCAACACCCTGTTGCGCCATTTAGTTGACTTGTGTGTGTGGCTGTGTGTGTGTGTGTGTGCTAATATGCATGCGCTACTCACTTACCGTTATAAATCATACTCTATTTCTGTTATTTATATGCATTATTTTTTTTTTTTTTTTTTTACTGCTCTTGCGCTATATGGCTCGTTATATTTTTTATTTTATATCTTTTTTCTCTTTTGTTTACTTAGCACAGCATTTCAATTTTCTCCGCCTTTTATTATTTGACAATCATATTTTTGTTTTTTTCTTTTGTATCAACAACCAGCTTATATTTTCTCCAAATGATTTGTCAATAATATTTCCTCTGCACGGCTTTCCTTAATATATTAGCATTTGAGAATATCGTATGTTTTCGTTTTCGAACAGTTTGTTTCTTTGTTGATTTTTTCCTTTTTCTTTTTTTCTTTTTTTTATATGATATGATATGGTAACACTTGGCTTTCAATTGTATATCAATATATTATCAATAACTTAAGAGGCGAACGATTGATTTATAAAATTTTATTGTTGACCTTTTTTGTCATTTTTAATATATTTATAA
Source organism: Coremacera marginata (assembly GCA_914767935.1). NCBI lineage: Eukaryota > Metazoa > Arthropoda > Insecta > Diptera > Sciomyzidae > Coremacera > Coremacera marginata. The sequence goes on along the minus strand of OU612046.1, from coordinate 9,688,102 downwards.
AGCAGCAAATTATGTATTTTAAGCCTCAGGACTATCGGTCTGGGCAAATATTTTTTCAGTTTTCAAAATTACTGCCATTCTCTGCTCCTTTTGAAAAATGTCATCATATAAATAACTTCAGCTGTGTCAACTTAGATTTTTAGGTATATATTTATATTTGAAACTTAAACAGATAGCCTCAAACATCATTCCAACTGTTTTCCACATTCTTCATCTTAACAAAAATTCTACTAAAGAGCTTTTACATAATTTTTGGTATTCAATGTCTACATTTATTTTTTAATATCTTTGTTGCAAATTCAATGGACTCGATGACAATCCGACCGAAATCCAGCGAGTTGAGTACAAAAGTTACGATTAGAAATTTTTTTATGGCACTGGTGCAGATTTTGTATTTTGAATAAGGGGCAATTTTTAAGTTGTAATAAGAATATACTATTTAATTGAATTGGTTATTAAATTTTTATTAACTTTAAAATAACCGTTTATTGAATTCTAAGAACATGCTTTGATTACCTACTTAACACAATAATAAACCATTAATAGCTTCCAGATTAACTGCTTTATTTTGTATATCGAAAACGCAAACCAACGACAAGTAAGACACGTGAAGCAATACTTTTTTATATACAAAATTCTATTGTTTCTCGTGTTTTGCTTGTCGTTGGTTTGCGTTTTCGATTTACAAAATGAGGTAAGAGTGCGGTGAGAGTTGCAGTAAGAGTTTTTTTTAATCTTTCGTTACATTTCGATCAAGAGTGTCTAATATTGATATATCATTTCTTCAAGTTTCTATTAAAAAAAAAAACAGCGCCATATGTATTTCCATATTAGGGTGCACCAAAAAATTTTAAGTTTTTTTTATGGCTTACCCCCTTAATTTCTTTGTATGTTATTAAAAGAAATGCAAATAAAATTTGATGTACTTAGGACCACGGGAATCCGTGCCGACAGTCATCGGCACATGTCAGTACTTGGTTATAAGGGAAAAAAGTACCAAATAACTTTTGTATAAATGCAAAATTTCCAAAATAAGCTATCAAACATGTGAATTAGACGAAAACTACCAGAGAAGGGATTTTTTATTTTTCGAAAAAACTCCTTTTTGCTCTTTTGTATTAAAAAAAAAAAAATCGTAAAAGTCCAAATTTGGAAAAATTTAAATGAAATCTTATAGAAATATTTTCTTAAACTATACGTAATGCAGATGCAAGAAAATTGTGTAATTCTGTGGAATAACCTGGTCGTTATGAATATTTTTTGCTAGAAGTGTATATTTTTGTAAATTTCGAGTTTGAGTATTTTTACGAAAAAAATCTCAAAAAAGCCAAAAATACAAAATATTTAAAAACAATAGCATGGAAAAATAAAAAAAAACCGAAATTCGGGTAAAAAAAGTATACCTGTGACACTTGACTTTTTTGTCGTGCTCCAAATAAGCAAATATTTAGTTTTCGTGTGTTTTATGGATAAATGAATGAAATGAGGGCATTAGTGTTAAATAATAACAGCATTTTTCGACTTTTGTGGATTTTTCATAAAATTACCTTTCATAAAATTACCTAAATCCAACGTAAAGATAAACGGAATGGGAAAAAACGGTATTTTGGCAGCCATGGAATTCAAAAATTTTTCGAATGAAAATCAGATATATTTTATTTTTTATTATATTTTGCATATTTATTATGTTATATATATGTTTTTTTTTTTAGATTTCTTATAATTTTTTTTTTTACCGAAATGCTAGAAAAGGCACTTTAAGTATTTGTGTAAAGTTAGAACTTTTTTCCGAATTTTGTTTTTTTTTTTTTTTGGAGAAAAAAGTTAAGGACTTTGCTTAAACCATCCAAACTATTGCTTCTAATTTTTTTTTTTTTTTTGTGGTTTTTTGGGAACTTTTTTCGTTAAAATAACAAAACTCGAAATTTACAAAAAGATCACTTCTAGCTAAAAAATGCAAAACGGCCAGGTTATACAACATATTTACACAATTTGTTGCATCTGCAAGATTTTATTTAATTTTTTTCAAATTTGAATTTATCCGATATTTTTAATACACCAAGGGTTATTCGCAAAGTATAAAATCACAACTTTGGTAGATTTTGTCCAATTTTCATGTTTCAAAAATTATTTTTAACAACAGTTAAATAGAAAATGAGCTGCGAAACAGCTTCTTGAAAATTTTTACTTGCACAAAAGATATTTGGATTTTTTGAGAAAATCTTTCCCCTTTTCTCCCATTTCGCCAAGTACTGGCATGTTCCGATGCAAGCTGGCATGGGTTCCCATGGTCTAGGTATACGAAATTTTATTTGCATTTACTATTTTAACATCATACGAAAAGATTAAGGCAGCATGCCAATAAAAAATCAACATCAACTTTTTTGGAACACCCTTATCTATATCTATACCTATATCTATATCTATATCTATATCTATATCTATATCTATATCTATATCTATATCTATATCTATATCTATATCTATATCTATATCTATATCTATATCTATATCTATATCTATATCTATATCTATATCTATATCTATATCTATATCTATATCTATATCTATATCTATATCTATATCTATATCTATATCTATATCTATATCTATATCTATATCTATATCTATATCTATATCTATACTACTATATAAAATTGAAGTGGAAATTTTTGTATTTAGGTAAACTCCAAAAGTACTGGGTCGATTTTTATGAAATAAGTTTTACAATATCATATTAGCACAGCATAGGGGGTTTTTTTTAAAATGAAAATTTTTGATTTGAAAATTTTAATAATAAGTATGTTAAATTAAAGTGTTAAGTTTTTTCAGAAATCATCCTCGATGCCACAAATTGCATAATCGTTCTCTTTTCACGTGTTTGTGTTGCGAGAATTTCAATAAACTCTATGTTGTTGTCTACTCTTCTTGTTTTGTTGCTTAGCTGGCGCAGCATAAGAAAAAAAAGACGAGTCTCAAAAAGAAATGCAGTGCTGAGCTAAAAAACAAAACAAAAAAAAAATGTTTTGTTTTCGTTTGACATGCATTGTCTAAAGAGCTGATGTCACACGGTGATCGTTTGAACGGCGTTCAAAAGTTTTTTTGGAGTAACAAAAACGTGTTAAAGCTTTTTTTTATTAAAAAAAGCCCATGGCGAAGCCGCGGACCAATTTGGCCTGCTAGTACATATATAAAAGCGTTGGTGCGAGTTGGTGTCCGTTAAGATCTCAGGAACGGTAGACCTAAGGGCACCAAATTTACAACATCTGTAATCAAGGTTAATATCTCCATTATTAAAAAAAACTAGTAAGAAATGGAACTTCGGCAGGGTACCGAAGCTAATATACCCCCCGTGGGCGTATTGAAGTATATTCGAAGCCTTCAACCACGACAGATACGATGACATTCAATTTTATTTATGATGGGCTTATTGCAGAAACTCAAAATAAAAATTTTGAAATAATCGCATTTTTATCATTAAAAAAATGTATAAAATAGACGTTTCATGTAATCGTACTTTTAATACTTGCAGTTATTGCTTATAGAAGCCGTCTGTAAATTGCCAAAAATTACCGAAGAAAAGATAGTGAAAACCAATAATTTTACAAAAAAGTCTGTGGCTTATCATGTTTTTGCATAAAATTTATTTAAAATTTTATTTTTTTGTTACAAAAAACGGGATAATATATAATTTTTATAACTCATATTACAATTTCTGCGGCTTCCTTCTCGTTTTCTATGTTTGTTAATTTAACATGATAAAACCTGTTTCTTTTTAAATTAGATAAACAATCAAAAAATGCCTGACTGGTTCCTGCTAGCACTTCAGAATCTTCGTTATGATATTCATTGTTGCATTCTCCTAAATCATTTTCCTATAATTCAAATGCATAAAGCGAAAAAATTTCAATTTGACTACCTTTTTTTGCAATAATATAATAAGCCACTATATGAAAATAAATATACCTCACTGGTTTCTGAAATTCCTCCATCATCCGTATTCCATGGATGGTATACCTCCATCATGGTATTGCCTGATTTACACTGATCAAGAATTGACGTCTCTTCTTTGCTTTTCACTTTTAAATTTACGCTCCCTCACATTGATGTCCGCGTCTCTCATTCACGTTGGTATGTGGCTTTCATAGAATAAATTTAAATGTAAAAATTGACTTTAATGGCAAAAAAAAAATTTCATGGAAAAACACTAAAAAGTTTTTATCAAGTGTTACAATAGTATTTAGTTATAGATAGGACACAAATATCGGTGTTTCTTGTGTAATCTGATATGCAACAAAAATTCAAACATCGAAATAATCATCTGATTTAGCATAATTCGTGAAGGTGTTGATTTTAGATGCCAGCACAGAATGCTGCTGAACTGCAAAGCCATGAAAGCTACTACAAGTTTAAAAGTAAAAATTATTTCTGTAAAAACATGATAAGCCATACAAATTTTAAAAAAGTTTTCTTAGAAATAACATGATTATCAACAGAAATAAAAAAATTGAAATATGCCTCGTTGGTTTCCTTAACCATCAGTGGTTATAGGTTATTTATGGTTACAAGCTTCCAAACCATTTTCCTAAATGGAAAAACATGATACGACTACAAATTTAAAACTAAAAATTATTTGCGTAAAAGCATGATAAGCCACATAAATTAAAATAAATATTGCTCATCGTTTTTTGATATATTTCCATTAGTGGTTAATAGAAATCGCTTAGCCAATAAAATCTTGAATTTTGATATAGCTCGCAGTTAAATTCATCGTTTCTATTTGAAGGGTAGCTTTTGTATGTGACTTATTGAGTTTTTGAGTAGAAATTTTAATAAAATATATAATTGTAAAAAGATACTTATGCATATAAGTTCGCAATTTATTAAAAATAAGCCGTAATGTTTTCAGCAGGTGTTAATATGGTACCATGTAGTAGAAATAGCACAAAATACAAGTTTTTGATATTATATAGCGTATCATGTTTCTGCAATAAGCCCTTCATATTTACGAAAGTTTTCCTATTTTTATGAACTCACTTTGTATGGGATGTATGCGTGGTTTTCATCCCATTTTGCTAAATATCATAGAATTGGTTTATATTGAACATCAAAGCTTATGGCAGAATTTCAAGACATTTCTTTAATTTTTTTGGTTTTTTTAATCGATTTTACGTTTAAAAAAAAGCCAACTTGTATTGGAGGAAGGCGTGGTTTTCATCCGAAACCATCACTAGATGGTCTTCATTAAGTATCGAAGCCTAGGTCGAAAATTTCAAGACCTTTCTCTAATATGAAGGTGGCGGCCGTGGCGTAGTGGGTAGAGTGTGTGACTCTTACGCCAGAGAACCCAGGTTCGAATCCTCCATCCGACACAGAAAGTTTTTTCAATTGAATTAATTTTTCTGTTCGGTCGTCACCTCTCTGCAGTCAATGGCAAACCTCAGAGAGTAAAAACTGCCATGAAAAGCTTCTTGAGAACATAAGCCGTTCGGAGTCGGCGTAAAGCATTTAGGTCCAGTTCTCGATCATTTATGTGCAAACATTTCACATCACACACAACACAATTGATCATAAGAAGCTCGGTCAAAGTCCTTTCAAGGGCTGAAATGGCCATTTTGTTTTTTTTTTTTCTTTAATATGAGCAGATCTTTAAAAGATTTTTCGATTAAAATAAAGTCACTTTGTATGGGAGGTATGCGTGGTTTTCATCCAATTTGGCTCATTCTCGAACTTCATCTTAATTTTTTGATAGAAAAAATTTTGAATTTCATCGCGATAGCTTTAAAATTACGGCTGTAATCGTGTCGACAGACGGAGAGACGTGCAGGCGGACAAACAGAGAGATACACAGAAATCGACTCAGGAGGTGATGCTCATCGAAAATATATATACTTTTCCTTACCTGCCCCGCCTCCTTATTGACGTTACGCATTGGAGTATAAAAATATATACTTGACATCGGACCTTGAGGGTTTTATTATGTTCCATACATTATTATTATAAAGTATTTAATATAATTAAAATTTGAATATTCATAAGATCCGGTCACCAAGAATGTGGTTGTTTAAAATTTGTGGTACTAATAGATTAGCCTAATTTTGCAAATTGACAAAAGTTAAATTCTTGAACTATTTTAGGAAAAAAAATTACTATGATGCTTATGGTAGAACTCTCTGAGGTCAAACTGAGATGTGTTCCAAATATTTTCAATGCGAAAGTGAGAAAAGTTTGTAGATAATTAACATTTACTTGTTTGCAATACCTTTGAAGAAAATAAAAAAAAATGTACTGAAAAGAGCTTTTTATAAACTTTGCAGGGCTTAAAGTCTGCTAATAAAGAGATTCAAAATTTTAACTTAATTTTTCTTAACAGGAGTCTGTTAAGTTTTTTCCTCGGAAGCTGCATTTCGCGGGATGCTAACTTTGCACAAATCACCGACTAGCAATCTTACTCAAATGAGGCTCATAGCTGAAAGGGCCTATTTTAGAAAACTTCCGAAGGACTACTTTTCAGAAGGGATAAAAATTAGAAAATCGTTGGATTTGGAAAAAATTTAGAGAAAGGAATGTATGTTAAAAGATAAAATAAAATTTGTCAAAAAAAAAACAATTGATCCACCTAGTTTATGTTTCAAGATGATTAAAGTCATTGAACTTTTTATGGCTGGTAGACATAGTCGCTCTCGCTAATTTTTAAACATAATCATTAAAGGACTGTTTAAAGCCAAAAAAAAATCTGCGCTGCAGTCATTATAAACAACTACAAAACTTTTAGAAAATCTTGATAATTTAAACCAACTGCTGCTAACTTTAACTATAGGATGGAAATTATTATTTTTGATGATGTAGTTTTTGGATTGATATTTGCATGCCATGCTGCTGCTGGTCATGGTTTTGCACACGTATTTTTTCCAACGATTCTTCGAAACCCGGCACATCATGGAATTCGCATTCGCTCTTGTTGTTGTTGTTGTTGTACTTGTTTCACAGTTGTTTAGGTTTGTTGTCTCAACTTAAAATCCATAAATGTTGTGCATGAATTGGATGCACCCCTAGCTGAGTTGGAAAATTAAAGCCAACATTGTCTAAAGCCTAGCTAACCATGTAGCAGCAAACTGGGAGGTATGAGTTGATCGGGAGGCAGTCAGTTTAAATTTGAAATCACAAACCTAATGAATGACTGCGAACACACGCATGACGCAGAAGCCAAAGAAAAATATTATCACAACAACAACAACAGGAGCAAGCAATGGGTTGACAGAAGAAGAAGAAGAACCAGAACAAAAACAGTAGCAGCAACAACAACAACAATAGTAATAAATGCAAGTAACGGTCGGTCGCACAGAGAAAACGACAAGAAAATTAATCCCTAAACGACTTTCAGGCCTGACACAAGTGGGACAAAAGTGGTGAAGGAACTAACGGCAGCAGCTGTAACAGCAGCGGATACGAAAGCCGCTGAGCGTAGGCGGGCAATAGTAGCCGATGCTACTGCTACTGTCGCTGCTGATGATGATGTTGATTGTGGTGATGACGACTAGATTGGTGCCTCACGAGCATTGGACATCAAAGTGCGTGTTGTTGTTGTAGTTGTTGTTGGTATAACAAGACGACTTCCGGTCGCCGGTTCCTGTGCAGCAGCATTTTTTAGTGTATTCATTTTGTTGCTGCTGTTGTTGTTCTTGTTGTTGGATGGCATTACGTTAACTTTTTTGTTGTTGTTGTTGTTAACTTTATCAAAACCAACAACAACAGCAACAAAATGATAATATGGTATTTTACATTTTATGAATTCCATAAACATTCATCACTGACAGCGACAAGCAAGGACTACGACAACGACAACGAGAACGTGAACGTGAACATGAACCAAGAGCAGGACGAGTATGAAAACGACAACGAATAAGTTGATGATGATGATGATGATTTCAACGTGCGACTGATGGCAGCATTAAGTGTGCCACTTCATAGCATGGAGCAAGCCATTTTGCAGAGCCAACATAAAGTGTGGAAATGTGCTACTTTGCCAATGCGTTTCTATGCGTGTGTATGTTGGTTGATTGTTCTATGCACTCCAAACACGTCTCCCGCTACAGTCCTTGCAGCGCCAGGATACTCACTCACTCAAACTGTGCTCTGTGGTCAACTCAAGCTGTGCGGCAGCGCGGCACTGACAACAAACTTCATCAACAACAACAACAACAACAATGTGCCTAAGAAAAGCACAAAAAAGGGACAAATAACAAAAACAAAAAAACAAAAAAAAAAACAAAAGAAAAACAACAGAAAAGGGACATTTCAATTTAGTAGACTCTGATGAAATCTTGCTCAAGGAATAAATTATGAAAAGGACAAGTGCAAAAAATTAGCATGGTGCCATGATAAGGCCAAAGATGCGATGGTAGGAAGGCTAGGAAAAAGCAAGGAATAAGGCAAGTAGAGCATGATAAAACAAGTCCTGGGCAGGTTATTATAATTTAAGGATTCTTCTTTCTGACATTTCGCAATTAGTATGCCTTACTTTTAGTTTTTCTTTTTTTTTTTCTTGCGTTTCTTGCTGTTATTGTTGTTGTTGTTGTTGCGGTTAGTAGTCGTCGGCTTGCTGTTTGTAATGTCAGTTAATTGCAGATTTTTATCACATCTACCCTACCTTGCCGATGCGTCTTTTTCTCTCTCTCTGTCTCTCTCCCTCTGTCTCTATTTTTTATGTTTGCACAAAGTTATGATGATGATATAATTTTAATGCATATAAAAACGCATATAAAAACCTGACGAACAATACACTTCTACATCCAATTATCTTGAAAAGCATTACGCTGCTACGAAAACATTTATTTGCCAATCAAATTCATTTCAAGACAGGAACAAAAAAAAAAAAAAAACAACCCACTCTATTTCGCAGAATAAAAATTTTGAGATGTAGCTTTTATGGCTGCTTTTTGCATATATTATACACATACTTATAAGAAAATCCCAGTGGAAAATAGATGAACAACTTTTTAAAGCAAAAATATGATGCTGAACCCACCGAAAGCATACATTTAATATAAAATTGATAGTGGTAAAATATGCATCTTTATCAAATGTAAATATCTTGAATTTTGCAGTGAAAAGTTGTAGAATTTAGTTTTTGATATGAATGAATAAAAAAACTTAAATAGAACCCTGAATCAGATATTTTGCTTTTATTTTTTTTTTCTCTTTTTATAAACAAATTTTGGCTCACCGAAAAACAATTCAAAATGACATGCATATGAATTCATAAACATTGATCTGCATCGCGTTTTTGATGAAAAATCCAAGCATTTTGAATGCAAGCCAGCTAAATATAGACCACCACCATTGTTTGCCCCATGCGCCAATGCCATAAGCATTTACGTTCTGATCCATGCGATCTGTACCTCCCATTGCAGCTTTGTACATGGCAACAGCACATGGTCGGGAAACCTCGATTTTACTGTGTTGTTCTCATGAGTATCGACCAACTTTTGATACGGGGTATTTTCCAAAAATGGTTGAGACTACAGTAACAACAGAGTTGTCAATCTATTTGGTTATGAATATTTCAGCACTTTACCAGTTTAATGCTCTCGATGTGTCCACGTTGTTTCTTCTTTAGTACCTTTTTTCCAGGTAAAGGACAAGATTTAGGAATAATAATTTCACGCATTGTTCCAGTGCCATGGTAGCCCCGCTGTATCAAACCAAGCAAAACAGAAACAGAATTAAATAAGTTATCAAAATAACAGCACGTTCAAAAAGTCCATAGGATCACACATAGATGGCGTTACTAGTTTTTTCCATATGATTTGTATTTAGTACCAACTTTCAAACGATACGTATAAAAATTTGACAACAATCTGACAATTGATTCGTGAGTTATAGCATTTTGTGTGCAACTATTGTTATTAAAAAAAAAGTCGAAAAAAGTGAATTTCGAGTTTTGATAAAGCAGTACTTTTTGATGAAAACAAAATACAATGGAAACCAAACAATGGCTTCATAAACATTATCCGGACTCTGTTCCATCAAGGCAAATGGTAGAAAAGAATTTAAGCGTGGTCCTACCAGCACAAATGATGCAGAGCGCAGTGAACGCCCAAATCAGACTGTAATTCCACAAAACATCAAAAAAATCAACAAATTGGTTATGAACGATCGCAAATTGAAGGTGCACGAGCTAGCTGACATTGTAAAGATATCAGATGGCGGTGTTTTTACCATTTTACACAAACATTTGGATATGCGAAAGCTTTGTGTAAAGTGGGTGCCGCGTGAGCTCACAGTCGACCATAAACAACAACGAATTGATGCTTCAGAGGAGTATTTGGCGCTGTTAAACCGCAATAAAATCGAATTATATCGCCGATATGTGGCAATGGATGAAACATGGCTTCACTATTACACACCAGAGTCCAAGAGACAGTCAGCTGAGTGGACAACAGTCGACGAACCGAATCCAAAGCGAGCAAAGACCCAACAGTCGGCTTATAAGATGATGGCGTCTGTATTTTGTATCTTTTTCTTTATCTCCAAAAAGGAACCACCATCAACAGCGACTATTACTTTGCACTTTTGGATCGATTGGAGGCTGAAATCGCCAAGAAATGGCCACATTTGCAAAAGAAAAAAGTGTTGTTTCACCAAGACAAAGCACTTTGTCACAAATAGATGAAAACGATGGCAAAATTGAATGAATTGGGCTTCGAATTGCTTACCCACCCACCGTATTCTTCAGATCTAGCCCCCAGCGACTTTTTCCTGTCTTCAGATCTCTTGCTTGCTTGAAAGAAATTCAAGTCCAATCATAAAGTAATCGCTGAATCTGAGGCCTACTTTGGCGAGAAAGAGAAATCGTACCATAAAAGTGGTATCGAAAAGTTAGGAAATCGTTATAGTCCTTGTATAGCTCTCGAAGGCAACTATGTTAAATAATATAATCGAGTTTTATCAAAATTTTGTTTTTTTCTTACATATCCTACGGACTTATGGAATGACCTATAATATATAATACGGTAAATTTCTTTTTCTCTTCGTCGAGATCATCAAGTATTGAAAACAATGGCGCAGAGTTCTTTCCATACATGTTTGTATACTCTTCTGGTATGCGTGGACTTATACCTTGGTATATCTCAAAGTTTATAAAGTATCCTTGGGGCGTATTGAGGCACTACATCTTGAATCCAAAACGCAATGGTTTCCCCCTAATAAATATTACACTAATGTCATATACTCATCGTATAATAGATCTTGCTTAGGATGAAAATTTGTTGCTTTTTCACTATATTTGTTATTGGATGTATTTTCCAGATTTTGTCCTCTCGATCTTCGAAGCTGTTATCTTTGAAGTGCATATAACAAAAGATGCTTTCGATCCTATTTCGTGGCATGGTTTCCCTGACCGTGGAGCACAGCATATCTGAATTTTCCACCAATAGTCTTTTCTTTTTTGCCGAAATGTGTACCCAGTGACAAATATGATACCAATAAAAACATTCATCTCGTTTATGGTAATATTGGGATTTTCACCTTCTATTTGAACTGAATAAGCATTGGACTCCTCACATAACTTTTCAAGGTTTCGATTAACTAGTGCCACTTTTAACCCAAATTAATTGTGGTTCGTCCCTTTTATGTATTCTTGCTACTTTGTACTGAAATCTTTTCAGATGTCTTGTTATATGTACGTGTAGTTGATTCTTTCTCTGGAAATTCTGGTGGTCGTGGATTCGATGAAATAAAGATTCCGTCAATAAGCTTGTCCCAATGTTTTGCAAAGAGTTTAGAAGAACATCTTCTATTAAGTTGACAATATTGTCATCTGTATAATTCAGTGCATCATCTTCAAGTATGCCATCATTGTTGTGTTACACACTTATTCACAAGGCGCTTGCAATTGCAAATTGCTCAAATTATTGATGGTGCAGCCGCAATCTTGCTCACCTGACAATTCGGAAGATATAAACCATAATCGACAGTTTTTGTATTTTTTGTATTAGGACCATAAGAGGAGGGTAGACAGGCAGTAGGTATGTTGAAAAGAAATGTTAAAGGGATACAATAAGATGGCCAGCCCACATATTTCACCACTGTAGGGGCAATTCGAGAGAGAACTATAATCGACAATTTTTTTGTTTTTTGCATGGGCAGAATGATGGTAGATAAGGGCTGAAGAAATGCTAAAGGTCAAAAACTAATATTACCAACTCATATATTTAACTACTCTAGAGGTCAATTTGGAAGAGAAATGAACTTTAATTGACCGTTTTTGTGTTTTTTGTTTGGAAAATATAATTATATATTATATATATATATTATATATAATATAATATATTTTTGTTTCTTACTTTAGTTACCAGGGATACCATGCATGGACCAGACTGAGAAAGCCTTAACCGCACTTGGTGTATCCGATGGGATATCTAATCTCTGGCGAGAGCTGATGAGTTTGGCCGAAACCCGAACACGAGTTGTTATGGCCACCTAAGTAAGTAAGTAAGTAAGTACTTTATTTACCATAACTATTGCATTCTTTTTGGAGTATAATGACATTATTGATGAATGATTTATTTGATACTACAATAAAGCAAGGAAAAAAAACATAGCATAAAATTTTTCATAACATAAGGTTTTCATTTCGACCAGCCGAATTCATTAAATAGTTTCGAATAGTTCATTAAAATTTGTCCAATGTGCGCGTTCATTGAATCTCTGGTCTTAAGTTGTTGACCAATTTCTTACGTGAAATTTCTTACGTTCTTACGTGAAACTTTGATTAAAAAATTTCTTAATGATTTATATGAAGTTTTTCTAACAGCCAAAGAAATGTTTTTTAAAACAAGTAAATAGTTTTTAGCTACAAAAACTTATTTAATGCACCAATGTAAACATTCAAACCGCGACCACCCCCCCCCCCCCACCTCTCCCCTTACACAAAATAAGGTCCAGAAAGTATAAAAAATAATGCATATAATACTTTTAAAAACAAAACTTCTGGCCAAATTCTTTGAAAAACCAAGTTTTAAATACTTTATTAAAGTTGAATTCATATAAAAATTTTTCAATCAAGCCAAAAACTGTTATTTATACATGTTACGCTTTATGGATATGCACATATATTGGAAACAACAGGATAGCCTGTGTCCATTAAGATTTACAGTTTGTCTAGAAAGTGTTTTTACATTTCGCTCTCTTTCTGTATTGAAGATGTTAAAAGGATTTACCGTTATTGTCTTTATTTTTCTCAGAGATGGGCTCATGTTTTAAAGCAAATAAAGAAAATTTGTATTTGTTTTGTCTTTTGCAGCGCTTTAGATATCGTGCTATACAGTGGATATTAAGACGAACAAAACTAAATACAAACGGAGATTAAAATACCCGGTAAAAGGGCATCTTTTGATATAAGTCAAATAATTTATTATAATCATTCCATTGGGATAACTGTTAAGGTTATTCGAAATTTTTTCTGGTACTAGCATAATAGTTTATAACTTTGTAAGTTGTGCTGAAATTGAGAAAAGACCGCATCACTCTCCATTAATGGGTCAACCACGCATATTTTCGGAAAGAAGGGAACGGTTCTTGAAAAGAGCAGTGAATGAGAACCCTAAAATATTGACAAGAGCTCTTGCTATTATGTTTAAGGAAGAGATCGGTGATGTTATTTCGTATGTGAGACAATGCCCAGAAAGAAATGCATATCCTTCAAGAGTAGAACGTAAGAAACCGAATCTTACGGTACAGCATATTTTCGTTCACGATGAGGTACATTGATATGTCAGAGTCCTATTGGGATAATTTCATATTCTGTGACGAGTCAAAAATATTGTTATTTTATAATAACAGATCCAATAAAGTATGCCGTCAGCCCTTAAAAGCATTGGCAAAACGAAATACTATTCCTACAGTGAAATTCGGCCAAATAGTTGTTATGGTAGGGGGTATATATCAAGCAGAGAGTTTGACGATATTGTTTTCATTGAAGGCACAATGGCAGCGAAACAATATTTGAAGGATTTGGAGATAAATTTAACTAACAGCGCTCGAAAATTTAATAAAAAATTTTAGTTCTACCAGGACAATTATCCGAAACATAATTGTGAAAAAGTGCTGGATACATCAGCCCAGAGGCCGGATCTTAACTCCATAGACAATTTATTGACGTATTTAAATAAGAAGGTTGCCAAAAGGCAGTTGAAAACACGTGCAGAGCTAAAAACTGCTATTGAAGAAGAATGGGATATGACGTAAAAAAGTTAATATATTCTATTAGAAATAAGTAACCAGCTGTAATTAACTCCAGAGAGGATCATACCAAATATTAATTTTTAATCATAGTTTTAGTACAGTTTTAATAAAAATAAACTTTAATGTAAAAAGACTTTCTTGACAGTAAAATTTTCAAGTATTTTAAGTTTTCGTTGTTGCTTTTGCTGCTTTTTTCTCTTTCTTCACCACTACATCTTTGTAATTACATAAATAATACTAAATCAATGAATAAAAATAATCAAAACAAAAATTAAGATCGTTTCTTTCAAAGACAAATGTAAAAATTATAATAATTTCACTATGTAAAAACACTTTCTTGACAAACTGTATATATTATCATATTAGCACACATATTATATATATGATATTACCCATATTATCATATTGAAATTCGAGCAAAAACAATATGAGAACTGGGTGTGATGATGAAAAATTAACTTCAGTTTCGAGATCAGCATCCCACAATTATACAAAAATCGTTCGAAAATTTATATATTATTCTAGACTTCCGATGATATGAATATAGAAATTGCAAATCATTATTTAAAAAATTGCATTTTGTTTATAGTAATTTCAATTCTCTGTGATAAAAAATAATATAACAAATTTCTTGACATTAGATTAGCATTTGTAATGCAGTAATTACTCAACTGCATGAATTAGAAAAAATGCTGCTTAATTCATTTAATTTATTGATAAAAAATACTCAAATAACTCCGTATCTGTAGGGTATAAAAAATGTTTTCCTCCTTCCTCAAAACAATTTGCCATGAAAATTAAGTCCGTTCACTGATTATTTGCTTGCAATTTTTTATAAATTCTTGTAAAAAAAAATAAAGTTTATAGGTTTGCACTCTGTGTGCCCTGTCTGGTGCCCTGCTTTCTATCATTGCTGTCACAACAATCATTCCATCAACATCCGACGAAGTTCTTTCATCATCATAAACTCATTTCATCATACTCTGAATGATTGTCAGCACATCACAGTCGTCTATCATGCTGCACTGTCACACCTCCACATCCATACCTCCCTCCCCCCATCTTCCCCCTCCCGACCACACTCACAACCATAACGATAGCTTACGATATTTTTACAAAAAACGACATTTATGGTGGAATGGGGAAAACCCATAAAGCTGAAATTGAGCTATGCTGACAAACCCACAGTGAGGACACTGTCTGACCTATTTATATGGTAATTGAGAAATAGTGCCAACTCGGACTACGTAAAAGTATCGCACAGGTTGTTGTAGCTTTGACGGGAATAAAAAACAAAACAAAAATAAGAACAGAGAAGAAAAAACAACTGTTTAATGGAAATCTCGCAGTTAATGGAAATTTCTAGAGTAATGGATTTGTAACATTCCTTCAGTTGCTGTTGTGTTTTTTTTTTGTTCTGTTGTTGTTGTTGTTTTGATTACGTTCGAGTTTTTTTTTTTTTTTTTTTTTTGTTGCAACTATGAAGATATCTTTATGATAACTGCAAACTTTTTATAAAAGTTTTACATAAAAGGACTTTAATATACAAAGGGATTTAATTTAAAAGAAAACTTTTTCCAAAAACTTCTTATCGAATGTTGTGAATGTTTTTAATGAATTGCCATTCCTCAATGTCCTTTTCTTTATTTATGTATTTCTTGGCTTTCCAACACCAGCATTTGCCCAGAAAAACTACTTAAGTTGCTAATTTTTTCAAATTAAGCTTCTTTAAGCCGCACATTCATAAATAATTCATCGCATATCTAAACAGCAAAGATTCATTTATCATTATACTGTGACAACAAACATATTTTAGTGAATTTAACGAAAACACGAAATACAAAACGAAAACAAAAAACAAACCTAGAAAATCTTTGCAAATGTCCACACAAGTAAATGCTCGTAGAATCAAGAAAGTTTATTCTAACTTAAGTATGGTCATACATATGTACGAGATATGTTCAAATGTTTTATTTATTGGGCAGCATAGCTTGTTGAAGTATTCGAATCTTGTCCAAGATTTTCCATGATTATGTCGATAAGACAATGTCATGAAAGTGAAACTTTAGTCCCCAGCTCCACTTAAGCACTTGGAAATTTATTGCAACTTCTTCGAACTAAACGTTGAAACGCTTAAAGTTCACTAAGTAAAGCTTATTTTACTAAAGATTCACATAATCAGCTTTTAACTTGAAGGAAGTTTTTGTACAATTAAACAATATCTTTAGTTAAACGTATTTAAAATTCTGTTCGGCTTACTTTTACCCAAAATATAGCTCAAATTATCATACTACAAAAAACAAATACAAAAACAAAAATATATCTTGATAATCAGAAATCTCGATTTTTGAGTTAAAAAGACTGCAAACCATAAAAACTGATTACATCAATGGTTGTTGTTGGCTGTAAGCTAGTGTAATTTCAAAAAATGTGCTGCATTGTGCCAGATGTATGCCCAGCAAACCAAACGATATCGTTTAGATATCGAGATGATATCGCAAAGGTGATAATTTCTATCGACAACGATACACGAGACGATATCGTTATGATATCGAAAAAGTCATGTTTTCGATAAAAATGGATGTATAGTTAACGATATCGAAACGATATGGAAATTTCAATGTCGTTTCAATATCGAAATGATATCGTAAAGGTGATAATTTTTATCGTTTACGCTTCACGAGACGATATCGTATTGATATTGAAAAGGGCCGTTTTCGATAAAAGTTGATATATCGTTAACGATATCGAAAACATATTCACAAAACATAAATAATAAGATAAAGATAAAGATACAATATTGCAAATAATTTTGCTATTTAACATAGTTTTTATAGATTTTTGTATTTCTTTTTAATATGTACCATATTTTATAGTTTTTTTATAGCTACCATATTTTATTAAAAAATTATCATGTTATGCGATAGGTTCTGATATTCACACAACAAACTATTTCTAATAATTTTCACAAACTGAATCTTAAATAAAATATTTTTTAATAAAATAATTTTTGCTTACTTAAATCTAGAAATAATTTGAAAGTTAAAGTAGGTTTAACAAAGTATTTTTAGAAATTGAAAACATAATTAAGAATGAAAATGTAACGTGTTGTAAATGGAAATGAAAACATGTATGTGGAACACTACAAGGTTAATGCGTTTTGAATTTCACCTTTAAATTTTATAACTTGCTTTTTAGACATACGCTAGAGAAACACAAATAAATTTAATTTTAAAAAAACCCAAACCATAGCTTAAGCTAATAATATATTTAAAACGAAAATATTTAAAACTATTCATCGAAAAATGTTTTGAGATTTATTTTATCTGAAAAGGGGCACCAGCGAAATTATATCGAGCATTTTTTGAATCTAGATAACGTTGCGATATCATGTTTATACTATCGTGATAATATCGAGTACTTATTATAAATACCGTTACGATATCGCAATGCTGTCGTTATTATGCTTTCGTAATGATATCTAGTATTTGTTTAATGAAGATATTGTTACGATATCGAAATGCTATCGTTATTATGCTATCATGATGATATCTAGAAATATATCATATAGATATCGTTATGATATCGAAATGATTTCGTTAACTGTACTATCGGAACGATATCGCGTATTTATATGTTAAGATATCGTATCGATATCATTATACTATCGAAAAATTTTTGTGCCGAGAAATGGTTTGCTAGGATACGCTAGAAAAAAATAAATTTTAAAAAAGAGCCAAACCATAGCTGTAAAATAATAATACATTTAAATCGAAAATAATTAATTAAATATTTAGAGGAAAATATTTTGAGATTTATTTTATCTAAATATGGGTAACAGTGAAATTATATCGAGTATTTTTGGGTTCTAGATATTGTTGCGATATCGCAGGGCTATCGTAGTATTTGTTTAATAAAGATATCGTTACGATATCGAAATGCCATCGTAATTATACATTCATGATGATATCTAGAAATTTTTAATATAGATATCGTTATCCATCGTTACCTGTACTATCGGGACGATATCGCGTATTTATATATTAAGATATCGTTACGATATTATTAAACTATCGTAAAATTTTTCTACCGAGATATGGTTTGCTGGGTGCTTTCATATGCTGTATTGCTAAAATATATTTATTCTACAGTGATATACTCTATACTCGAAAATACTCTACAAATTGTACATCAAAAATTTAAACTATAACCTTTGATGTGCTTGAGCTATGCAGCGATACAGAATTCTAATTATTTAAGAAGCTAACGTCGGCTTTAATAGCTATCAAAAATATTATGAATGTGCTGTGATGTGCTCGTAATGTGCTACAGTATATCATAGAGAGCTTAAAAATAAACCCAATTTTTACAAATTAGAATAGTGTTATTATTTTTTTATGATACTTCACTTCATGTTTTCAACTCAAAAATTAGGGTTTTGGTAACCTACAAAGATTTGAGTCATTGTATGCACAGAATATGATTCTATGGCATTAGAAATAATCTCGCTACGAAACTACGTCAAAATCTTTTTTAAAAACTATATCAAGAACCTGCTAGGAAACGTTAAATTAATTTTGTCTGAAACAATCTAAGCTCTTATATAATTTACGTGTTAATTTAAGAGAAAAGGATTTTACCTGAAATTGTTAAAATTGACACATTGACGTCAGCGAGGGAAATTTAAGAAGTCAATGACTTTTTGAAATTCCCTATTAGGTTCTTTAAATTTACCACTGGTCCTGTCACTACCACTTATTAACAGACTACTGTCAAATTTTAATCAAACTACGTCATTAAATTTGTGTTTGACAGTCGTTGAAAGCAGACAACCTCGTGAATTTTGACGAAAATTGAAAAAAGTTAATTTCGTGTGCTCATCAAGCATTATATTTTGCGTAAAAACCCATCAACGAAACCAAGAAAGGCTTGATAAATACTATGGTGACTCCGCACCATCAATTTCAATGGTGAAGAAGTGGTTTACTGAATTCTGTTGTGTTCATACCAGCCCAAGTGACGCTTAGTTCGCCCAAAAGAGATCGCTACGCCAGAAATCGTCGATAAACTTTATGGAATGATATTGGACGTTCGGAGAATGAAAGTGCTTGAGGTGACTGTGGCTGTAAGCATCTCCAATGAGCGGGTACATCACATTTTACATGAATATTTGGTTAAGGCGCGATGGGTGCCACGTCTGCTCACACTCGACCATAAACTCAGCCGTGTGACCACTACAAAGATGTGTGTGGTAATGTTCAACCTCAATCCGATGGAGTTCCTGTGCCGTTTTGGAACCATGGACGAAACATGGATATATTGCAATACAGCAGTGACCAAGGAACATTCAAAGCAGTGAACTTTACCGAGTGAACGTGCTCCAAAAAAGTCTAAGGTGGGTCTGTTCGGTAACAAAGTCATGGCAACAGTTTTCTGGTAAAAGAAACTTTTTAATTTATTGAGATAATAAAAAATAATTTTAAATATGTCGAGGCTTAAAAAAATTTAATTGTTTCTTTTTTTATAAAAAATTTGATAACATATTAAAAAATAGTTCAATTTCCCATAGAAATTACGGTAAAAATATTTTTAAAAATATATTTCCAATTAAAGAAATTTTTTCAAAAATAATCATATTCAGATGTTAGGTGATTCTAGAAAGTTCGTAATTCCGAAAATATGCATTCACGGAACCAAATTTTTATGGAAGAAGTTGAAAAGTTAAAAGGACTAACATATCATAAAACTAACAAAACCGAATGGAAGAAAAGTTAAAATTGCATAAAAATATCAACCTACTTTTCTACAACTTATAAAATTCTACTAATTCGAGGTATAATTTATATATTTTTTGGGCTAGGATAGCCATAATTAAAAATGATACTTTCGTATACAATACTTTTATGGTTAATTTAACAAAGGTAAAAATTCCTTTGATCAAACAATTTTTCAAAGCATAAGCGAATTTTTAAATATGTATTGAATGTGATAACTACACACAGAGAAAAAATATGTTGATATATGTTTGGTTTCAAAAACAAAATATTCAGAGGGACCACCTAATTATTAAGAACATTCCTTCAATAGCATTATTTTTCGATATAAGAAGATATTAGTTGTGTCCAACATTAATATAATTGCCTTATCTGAAAAACTAACGACAACATTAATATGCGTGTGAGAAAATAGAATTGTGTGTTTCTACCCAATAAAAATATATTTGCATCAGTGTTAAACTCAAAAAGAACAGAACTCTGCAAATTTAAAACAAAGCGAACTACTTTCTTTTATCTGTTTCGCCTAGACATACATATATTTGTTTCTTTTGCACTTGCACGAAAAATAGCAGAAACCTTGTTGCTTTATGTGCTTGCTTTTAACAGTTGCCAAGTCTTGGCGTCATTTTAAGTTTCAAGCAGCCGCGTCAACGTGTTGAAAAGTTTAGCTCTTGTGAAAAGTGTTTCTGAAAATGTTTGTTTAAATTAAAAGTGTTTGTGTTTTCAAATTAATAAAATAAAAAACAAAATAAAAGAAAAATAAGGCGGTTCAGCAGTAAAAATAGGTGAGTTTTGAAGCAACTTTGCTAATAAAGCGGGTGCTTCGCTGGCAAAGTGGATGCTCCAACCATATTATGTTTTCTCCAACTAGAAAATGTGTGCTTATAAAAATTATTGTAATGTCGGATAAACATAATATGGTTACTTCTCAACATAATTAAATCCGAGAAAAACTTATTTACTGTTTTCAAACATATTTTGTTTGCTTCAAAACAACAATTACTTCTAAGCAAATATTTTGTATTCACAGTGAAATACTTTTGGCATTTCTATTGCTAAAATATGTTTTCAAGTAAATATATTATGTTGTTCTTTATTATCGTTTTGAAAATAATTGCTTGACTGCAATTAAATTATGTATTCTCCAATTAATATATATTTGTCGGTGAATATTTAATGGTATTCTTGACTAACTTATATTTCCAAGCAAACAAATAGTAATAGACTAAAAGTATTCTCAGTCCATTTATAATTACAACATATTTATATGAAAACATATTTTCTTTAAAACAAATTATATTGTTTTTAAATTCAAACAACAAGTGCTAATGTACAATTAAATAATGTTAAGATGCAAATATATATATATAAAGAAAAATTGCATTAATTAATCATATTATAAGTGGAACCAATTATGATTACTTGTTTCCAAGAAACATGCAGAAACATATTATACTTCCAGCAAATTATGTTTGGGAAGGCCTATTATTTTTCAGTGTGTATGGCTCATTCAAGTAGATTTACATCATTATCTGATTTGCTACAAAGGAAAATATCACGTTTTGATTTTTATAGTCTCATATGTATTATTTTGTTCATTCGATGTTCAAGAATCGAAAACAAGATTTAAAACCACACATCTAAAAATTCGCAGATACAAATATTTTTAATCTCTCTATGGTCCATTGAAGCACATTTTGAGCACATTCCAGCACAATTTATAAATATTCGAAAAATTTTATAAAAATAGTACAATCTCACAAAAACCGCAAATGCGTCACATAGCATACATCGAACATAATGCAGCACATATTTACTTTACTGCAACGTGCGTAATTAAAAATAAAAAATTAAGGTGAATAACTTTCTGCACAGCGGTATACTCATTTAATGAGCTCGATGCACGTTGCGTCTGAGTAATATAATTATTTAAACGCCTCTCTTCCCATACCACACCCAATCTAAGTTCTTCATACACAGTACTGCATAAAATCAAAACAACCCCAAACGAACCAGCATGAAATATATTTAATACGCTCTTTTTATTGTTTGTTTTGAATTCGTTAATTTTTTACGATAATTTTGTTGAGTGAGTAAATAAAATGTCAGTTGTTAAGATTACGCAGAAACGGTCGTAAATGCTGCTTGTTAATATTTTATTTCGGTTTTTCTTTTTTTTTTTTTTTTAATGCTCTGTTTGAGTAGCAACGCAATATTTGCGGCAAACACAATTATTTTCGATTCTTCGATTAAAATACTGATGTACTGTAAAATGTTTTTAAACCATTCTTTATTTGCCAAAAATCTGTGATAAGCTACATTTTTTTTCTGCTGTTTTTTTTTATACTCGTACTACACTTATTTTGTTGTTATTGTCAAACTCTTTTAAAACGCTTTAACGCATTCTCTTTCAAATAATCGTAAAAACGTATAGCAAGCGTTAAATTTTACGATGCAATTTTGTGGATATAAAATTTTTAAGATTTTTTTTTTATGCTACGTATTATATGTATATGACTGTGAATACAAATCAGCTAGGGAAGAAAGTGCATTTTTTTATGATGATGGGATATTTTGTAATTTTTATGCAATTTGGATTTAAATCTAATTGCAGTTGAGAACAAAAATAAAACCATAAAAGTTGAAATGAGAATTTTTCCAAATTATTTTATTTCTATATGATCCAGTTCAATTTCCAGACAATTTTCAACTTTATTCAAAATTACAGAATGCGATCAATGATTTCTGGTAGAGGTGATAAAAAAGATAACACGTGTTATGGCCGTTGTAAAAGTTTAAGGCCTAAGTCATTTAAAAAAGAGTTTTCAAATTTATACTTAATGTAGCAATTTCCTAATATTACAAAGTATAAGGAAACTTTCAAATACTCGTATATGTCTCTATCATAGTTGCTGTATTCACAGACCTATAATAAAATATTGTGAGAAATATTTTTCTATCCGGACCATTCGGTCTATTTTTTTTTCAAAAAAGTTTTAAAAAAGTAGAGTATGGTGGGGTAATGTGTACCATGGGTTGATGTGTAACACAACGATTTCTCGTACAAAATGTTAACATATGAGTACATGAACAACTGTGATATGTTTCTTTTGACAACATCTAGTTTTTCATAAATGTTACAATTAGACATACATACATTTCATAAAAGCTTTTAAAAAGCGTAAAAATTTTTTTTAAACTGTTTCTTAGAGTTACAAAAAATGACGTTTCGGATAAAATTTGAGTGCGTAGGTGTAAAATATGGTATTGTTTAATATCTTTTAATATAACAAAAGATTTTACATTCTTTCACCTTGTGGTAAAATTCCATCAATGAGAAAAAAGTGACTTACATTGGGTTGATGTGTAACACATCTAACGTATTATATTTGCCACTAAATAGGAAACAACGTCAAACTCTCATCGGCCCAGATCATACTATACAGCCCACACCAAAATCCAATCATGGTAGGAAGTCAATTAAAAACTGTGTTTTAACAACGCCACAGAAAAGTTCACAGCTCATTTCATTAAGATTGCATTAAGTTCTTATCATAATAATTTTACTAAACATAAAAATTCAAAATAAACTTAAGAAACTAAAATTCCTGGTTTTGAAACCAGCATTGTGTTAGTTGAAATCTGCTTTTTACAAGTAAACCTGCCATGTAGGCCTAATTACTTGGGTCTGTGGACACGATAGGCAAGATCTTCGAGAAATTGCTGTACAACCGCCTCGAAGAAGCAATACAATCCAGAGGAAGAGTCACTCTACGTCCGACGCCATAAAACTAGTTACAAGCATAGCAAGTAAAGCTATTGAAGGCACTAGCTGGAAGAAGGGGGCAAAGCAGTACTGCCTGGTGGCAACGCTGGATGTGCGAAATGCCTTTAATGCCGCAAACTGGGATAGGATAATGAAAGCGCTCGCAAAATTTGAAATTCCACGCTACCTCTCTAAGATATTATCGAACTACTTCGATGGTAGAATACTACGCTATGCAACAGACGAGGGGATAATGGTGTATAACGTCTCCGGTGGTGTCCCACAGGGGTCAGTCCTAGGGCCCCTGCTGTGGAACCTTATGTATGACGACGTCCTTAGACTCACAGCTCCCACAGACGTTAAGATCGTTGGCTTTGCGGATGCCATAGCGGTTGTGGCCACTGCAAAGCATCTTGAAGAAGTCAAGGCACTCAGTAGTGTGGCGATCGGCATTATATATAACTGGCTTATGTCAGTAGGTCTTTGTCTAGCCGAACATAAAACCGAAGCGGTGCTCATAAGCAGCTGCAAAAAGATGGAAGTTGCAAGGATCAATGTAAATGGGAAGCTGGTGCAATCAAAGGAATGCATTAAATACCTTGGCGTGATGATTGACTCCCGATTAACATTTAAACAGCATCTCCAGTATGCCCATAAAAAAGCATCCAACGCATGCATGTCTTTATCGAGAATGATGCCGAATACGAGAGGCCCCAAACAGGCGCGCAGGATACTACTCCTTAATGTAGTACGATCCATCATGATGTATGGATCAACGGTGTGGGCCACAGCAATGAAAACGAAGTCATACCGACTTCATCAGCTCATCCCTAACATTACCACTTGGTTTGGCAGGTTTTAAGTGGGCACGGTTGCTTCAGGGCATATCTGCACAAATACAAGCACGTAGCAGATCCGTATTGTACCCATTGCGGGGGAAGTATACCAGAAGACGCAGCCCATGTCCTCTTCGAGTGCCCCAAGTTCCAAAATGCCAGACTTCAGGCTTCGGTCAGTCTCGCCGAAACGGTAACTGATCAAAACTTGGTTACCCTTATGCTGAGAAATGAAGCTAACTGGTCAGTGGTTAGCACCCTAGCACGACTGATTATCGACGAACTGCGAAGAGTTGAGCGTTTGCGAAATAGATAAGGTAGAGTTTATATACAAGCCCATGACCAAATCTTATAGAAAACGGACACAAGTCCATCAGTTTCCAGCTTAGTGCTGTTCCCTTGCTCCGTGAAGTCATGCTTTGCGGCGGTCCCACGGGGCTTATACAAGGACGACGATTCAATGCGGAGGCTTGGTTTAGTGCGTAAGAATCGCACACTCCCACCTGCACGGTGGGGCAAGATTTTTGGAATATCTGCATTTTCCCAAACAGCTCCGCAGCGATGAAATCCCTTGCAGAAGCGTTGCTAACATCATCAGCAGCCCTCATGGCTGGTAAGTTCGTCATTCATTTAGTCTGCGTACCATAGCAAAGGCACGTTCCTGAAAACTACACACTTAAAAATTGTTTATCATTTGAGATGTTACTTGATCCGTATATAGCTACAGTGCAGTTTTTTTAATTTTTTTCACAGTAAGTCTTGTATTGATTTGGAAACAGAACATACTGCAATATTAATGAATGCAATGTTGAATCTAAAATTTGTTTTCTTTTTTCTGTAAATTTCTGTAAATTAGCATTCACATACCAAACTTTTCGTATAATTCACATGTTGTTTATAACTCACATTTATATGAAATTTAAAAACCTCTTGGTTAAAAGTGTTTCCATTACCAACTAAGCTATCAGACTGTTGACATCAGCATTGTTAAAAGTGAAACATAACCCTCTGTTTGCTAAAATATCGTGTCGAAAATTAACTTAACCAAGTAAAGAGTAAAAGTTTTGTGATTATGTTAGAGTTTCTTATATATAAAAGTATATACTTGTATACATCATTTAGCATTAAATATCGTAGCAAATGCAACATAAAATATGAACGATACAAGAATTTTTTTTAAATTGCTTCGAAAAGTAATTCGACGCAAGGTTTTTATCTTATTAAGGTAATTTTTCCATAGCATGTGACTCGATGGAAGCCTTAGTACGAGCTCACTAGGGAAGGTACAGTGAGAACGCTGTTACCTGATTTAAAAAACTTAAGCATGTCACTTGCGACATGCAAGCTGGCTCCTAAGCAAAATGCCATAAAATCACATCAAGAAAGAAGGAATCACATAAATATCTGCAACCAGAATCCATTGATGGATATCTGTAATAATTGTGATTGTTGTAGTGTGTAATTTTAAAATTATGCAAAGACATAAACTAGAATATAGCACAAAAAGTAAAGGCACAATGAAAACTGTCCAAAGTCGTAAAACCCACACAAATCTATAAAAATATTTTATAGTTTCTTGAAAATAAGCACTTATATAACATAAGCGAATCATCAGGCATCTTTTTTTTCTTCATTGTAAATATTTTAGTAAGGTTTTTTATGATTTTTGCTCATCGTTTCGAGTATCGTTTTCAGCGTTAGATTCTGCACTTGAAAATAAATAACTAAGAATGGTCTGTCAGTCTCTGACATTCTCCATATACTTAAAAGTTTCGTCATTCGTAACATTTATCACCCATCTAAGTTTTGATAGTCATATTGTGTTTATGTATATGAGCTCATTTTACGCTTTATAAAACGTCTTACTGACGGTTTTAGTTTATATGTCCACTATAGCGCGTGCTTATTGAATATTATTGCACTCTATTATTGATAAAACTCAAAACTTTTCCCTCTACGCCATTTATTCTGCTTTATTAATATAGTTCCATGTTCTATACTTGCACAAATTATTAAAATCTTTGAGATAGGAAATAAATTTGTGAACACGTTTTAACAAAATCCAATGCACTGGAATGCACAAAGTTTTGCCTTAACGTCAACTTTTGCGCTTCGCACTAAAGTTTGCCAGTCCTTCGTGCGGTACTTTGTCCGTCAGTCCTTTTGCTGTTAGTTTAACTTCCGATAAGTTTTCTACTTGGCACTCGTGTTGTGCACTTTAAAATTCAGTTAAGCCGAAAAAGTGTTGCCCATCTGAGTGTAAGTGTTGCTGCATGTGTGTTTGTTAAGTTGAAATTGTGAGCGCATCGCCCCCATTAGGAAACAAGAACCAACAATTTTTTTTTTTTTTTAAATATCAGTTGTAAGTTTTTTTCTTCTTGCTTCCAGTAAGAGAAGCTTCCAAGAATAGTACGTGCTTTTATCAATTCAAAAAATACAAAAAAAAATTGAATTATTGTTTGTCTCATTGATAGTGAAGACATATAACAAAGTCCAAAAACTCGATATAAAAAACCACTTGAAAGTACAGACATGATTGATTTAATTACATATTATTCCTATCAAATAACCTAAAAATTAATTTTTTTCAAGCTCTTGATTTTTCGTCTTAAAAAAATAAATAATATTTATTTTGGATTTCTGATCAAAAATGATATCTTCATATTTACAAGGCATAAAGTGAAAAGGTATATAAAGTTGAAAACTATCATCTAATATTGGTTAAATTTTGGATAAGAATTTTGAATATTGTTATTAAACTTGATGTTTCTTTCTGTTTTTACTCTTTTACTCCTCTTAATCTGCTTATTTTTATACCCCAATGCGTACTACGTAAGGGGTATATTAACTTTGTCATTCTGTTTGTAACGCCAATAAGAAGGCGTGACAGGTATGGAAAAGTGTATATATTTTTGTTCAACATCACCAC
The DNA here is from genome assembly GCA_914767935.1 of Coremacera marginata. Classification (NCBI taxonomy): domain Eukaryota; kingdom Metazoa; phylum Arthropoda; class Insecta; order Diptera; family Sciomyzidae; genus Coremacera; species Coremacera marginata. The sequence continues at coordinate 9,660,547 of OU612046.1, read as the reverse complement.
CTGAGTCGATTTCTGTGCGTCCGTCTGTCTGTTCGTCCGTTCGTCTGTGATCACGATTGCAGCCGTAACTTTAAAGTTATCGCGATAAAATTCAAAATATAAGCTTCTTTCTAAAAAATAGAGATCAAGTTCGAGAATGAGCCAAATCGGATGAAAACCACGCCTACCTCCTCTACAAAGTGGCTTTACATTAACCGTAAAATCTTTAAAAAATCTACTCAAATTACAGAAATGTCTTGGATTTTTGCACATAAGTAGACTTTGATATACAATATAGCCCATCACTATGATATGTATATTGAATTGAATTTTGATATTGAAAACCACGCAAACTTCCAATACAAAAAGGATTTCTTCTAAGGGTAAAATCTCCTAAAACCCACAATAATTAAAGAAATATGTATCTTTAAATTTTGCACATAAGATTTGATATATAACAGGAAACATCTCTATGATATTTGGCAAAATCGAATGAAAACCACGCCTACCTCCCATACAAAGTGACGTCATCAAAATAGAAAACTTTCGTAAACATATAAAACTGATTGACATCGTGTTTGTATATACCCGAATTCCGCTCAAGTCGGTTATCCAACCCATACATATATTCTTCTATATAATGTGGAGTCATTACTCTAGAAAAGTGAGTGTGGCATTTTACTTTTAATCAAACTTCTGTTACACCGCGTGTCTGACTTCAATCAAATTTTTCACACATAATCCTTGGTAATTTGAGCAATCTTAAGATTTTACAATTGGGCGGTACTACACAGGGGGCGTGGCACTTTAATTTTAAACTAGCTCCATCTAAAGCGTTTGTCCGATTTCCACCAAATTTCTTACCTATATTCTTTAGTATAATGAGAAGTTTTAAGCCTACAAAAGTGGGTGGGATTGGACAAGGGGCGTGTCAATTTAATTCGAATCGAACTCCTTCTACACCGTTTTTCTGACGTCAACCAAATTTTACAAATATAGTCTGTGGAATAATAAGTAGTGATTACTCTAAAATATTGGGCGGAATTAGGGGCGTGCCACTTTAGTTTTAATCGAACTCTTTCTATAGCCTTTGTCCGACTTCTTTTAAATTTTCCACATTCTTAATGAGCAGTCAGTTGTCTAAAAAATTGGGCGGAATTGAGCGAGGGGCCTAGCATTTATATATATTATATTATATATTATATATTTTATGTATATTATTATTATATAATTATTATATTATTATTATATAATTATTATATTATTATTATAATATTATTATATTATTATTTATTCTTTAGCATAATGAGTAGTCTACAAATCACTCTATGTGGCAGGTAAGAGTAAAATAAATTAAGGCATATGACACAAATATTTTTGCAAATTATACATAAACATTTTGTAGACGGCTTGGAATATACTTCAATACGGCCGCGGGGGGATATTTTAGCATTGCTACCCTGTCGAAGCTCCATTCCTTACTAGTTTTTTTCTATTTTAGGATTATATCATAAATGTAATCAAAAACTGCTAGTTTTACTAAATGTGCCAACTTTATCAGATTTAATAACGACTAAGCATTTAAGACATTAATAAAAGAATATAGTACTCTAAGTACTAAGTACCCCAACATTTTTAAAATCGAAGTAACGTTGTGAAAGAAACGTACGTAAGTAGTCATGCTAGTCTGTGGGACCACGAGGATTTTGTTTTTTAATAAAACTTTGTAAAATTATTTAGTTTTTAGCAATTCTTAAAAAAATTAGTTTTTAATAATGACACTTGTGAGCTTTATGCCAAGTAATTTCATGAAGCAACAGGTTGCCACAACAACAATGTTCTTTACAGAACAACCACCAGCAGACTAGACAGCTGTTTCGTTGGTCGCTACACCAACTCATCAGTAATCTTCTGGGGCTTATGCAGTCCAATAACTTTAAAAATCTTATAAGCACACCTTTTGCTAAAACCAAAGCGGAATTGCAGTTGTGTGCTTTCCAATTTAAAAAGCAATGTTTTTCTACTTCTTAGCACAAAGCAAAGGTTCAAAAAATGGACTACACTAATTCTGCAAAGACTTCTTGTTGCGCTCTTTGTTTACTTCTTATCACGATTCCATTCTTTGGCACAAACAATTCGTTGGTATTAAACCATAGAAGGCGTGAGCAGTTTTTAAATTATTTTTTTGTTGCGGCCGTGGCGTAGTAGGTAGAGTGTATGACTCATATACCAGAGAACCCAGGTTAGAATCCTCCATCTGACACAGAAAGTTTTTCAATTGAATTAATTATTCTGTTCGGCCGTCACCTCTCTGCACAATGGCAAACCTCAGAGAGTAAAAACTGTAATGAAAAGCTTCTGGAGAACATAAGCCGTTCGGAGTCGGCATAAAACGTAGGTCCAGCTCTAGATCATTTGTGTTTGAACATTTCATAACACACACAACACAAATGATCATAAGAAGCTCGGCCAAAGTCCTTTCAAGGGCTTAAATGGCCATTTCGTTTTTTTTTTTAATGATTTTTTCATTTCACAAATCAAAAACAATACAAATTATCAAAAAATTTGTGTGTTTTCAATATTAATATTATAATTTCAAGAACTACAAGGTTTTTCTCAATGCCTACTTCGGCTTCAATTTTTATGTAAAAAAAAAAAAAAAACAATGTAGCCAAGCGGTATAGAAAAAGGAATATTTCTTTTAAAACTATGAAGACATTAAACAAATTGTTCTTATGTAAGACAAACAAGTAATGCATTTATAAGCAGTTACTCCGTATTTATCATTCAACTCCTTGAATGAGCCACCTTTGGGTCTGCCCAATATTTAATTTATGGTCATTAAAAATTTCAGACGAATATTTGGGCTTACAAGACGGTCTTCCAAAATATCAAAAAAAAATTTACGTTAATGCTGTTGGACTGGCAGATCACACAAAAAGCTTAGAAAGGCAATATTTACCCGCTGCTGCACCAAACTTGTGCGGTCGCCATATACAATCACACAGCACGGACTCATAAAAAGCTACTGAGAGCTTAAAGTCAGCTTGTGCGAAAAATATATAAGTAATAGACTCTAAATATTTTGATGTTGTCCCACAGACCAACAACAGTACTTAAGGGTTAATACTTGCAAATTTAGCAGATTTATGTAATTTTTTGATTTTAAAACAAAACTATAAAATTGTTTACAGTCAATTCTAATGTAAAGCTTTATTTGTATATCTGCTTTCACATTTTCAGTAGTGAAACGATTTCAATAATCCGCCCAAACTGACTCGCTCAGTGAAAATAGTCGGTCTGCATCGGCATTTCAGGTTGGTATTGATGAAACAAACTGAAATACCTTTAATAATAAGAAATTCCAATTGGTTTCAATTGGTTTTTTATACATTTAAGACAATAGTACAAATTTAGTAAAGTAAAAATAAAAACATAGGAATTAACAGTTATCAAAATAGGCTGTGCTGGGATATACACAAATAATTAAATAAATAAATAAAATAAATTGTACTTTGGAAAATCGGGACATTTTTTGCACTGAAAATCGGAACAACCCGCGTGGAGATCGAGGACCTGCCAGCCCTATAACTTATGACTGAAGTCGACTAAATTTGACTTTAACTAACAATCCATTAATCGTTGATAATGCTTTTTTTTTTTGTTAAAAGCAGAACAAAGAAGAAAATTAGAACTAAATTTCTTAATTTCCTAATTTTCTCAAAATGGAATTAATGTCTCCAGATTATTTAATTTCTCTCGACTGTGAGCATTCCGACTGGGTCATTGGGCATAAAAGTTCGCATTAACGCCTCGATACGTCTGACGAATGCAGCAGCCACCAACTTCTTAAAATGCATATTTGTGTGTGTGTGTGTAAATATGTGCCTCCATGACTTGCTATGTGTTTGTATGCAGTGAAGTTAGTGTATGTGTGTGTGTGTTTGTGTGATGATCGCCTAAGCGCGCACTGCAAAATGCGTTTTGAACTTTGTTCAAGTTGGCAAGACTGATAAAATGTGCATTCATGATTGTGTGTGTGTGTGTGTATATATGTTTACATATGAGGGTGTGTATGTGCATGTGTGTGTTTGTGTGCAAAAAGGTTTTCCGTACTTATATGAATTCGTACGCCTGAATGACTTCCGAAACACTGTTATTTGGCCAATTCTGAATGAACAAATAGAACATAGAAAACTCTAAAGCTGCCAAGAAATAAAATTGTTTATTTATTAAAGTTATGTATGTATGTGCTATTCTAACTATTTTGTATAAAAGTTAAAAGTCAAAATATTTATTTTACAAACATAAACGCTCAATACTTATTTTATATTTGCTACGACCCGGTGAGACGACGAGCTTGACTAAAGATAGGTACAACCATTTGGGTTGGCATAAAGCTGATAACTTTTTTAAGATAACGAAGCATAACAATTCAATTAATATTATTAGCTGAAAGATTCAATTATTGAAATATTAAAAAATTTCAGTGCAGTATCTGCAGAAAATTTTAATGGAAAATAAATCACTAAAAGAGAAAACGACGGATTCATTCCAGTTTAGACCTTTAACAAAAGATCTGAGCCTGCTCATTTAAAAATAAAAAAATCACATAAACACTCCGTCAATTTATAGGTACCTATTAGGTTCGTACCACTTTGAGCTTTTTACGGCGATCGCGTTTACGGCCAGTATTGTAAAAATATTAAATGCTAAAGAATGCATTCATTGGCTTAATATTTACGAAAAACTTACTAACTTACTTAGGTGGCCTTAACAACCCGTATGCGGGTTTCGGACGACCTCATCAGTTCTCGACAGCCGCCTCTGCTTTGCGCGCGCCTTCTCCAATCGGATACATCAAGTGCGGTTAGGGCTTCCACAGCCTGGTCCATCTATCGAAGGCATGGTCTCCCTCGTCGTCGTTGACCAACGACACTCGCTTTGAGCACCTTTTTCGCTGAAGCTTCGTCGTTCATACGATGGACATGACCCAGCCAGCGTAGTCGCTGCACAGTTATACGCCGAACTACGTCAATGTTTTCGTAGAGCTCATACAGCTCGTGGTTCATTCGGATGCGATAGTCATCGCCGACTCGAACAGGATCGAAGATTTTGCGAAGAACTTTTCTCTCGAACACCCCCAGAGCAGCTGCATCAGTTTGCGAAACTACCCATGTCTCAGCGCCATAAAGAAGAACAGATAAAACGAGCGTCTTGTAAAGTGTTAGTTTTGTCGATCGAGAGAGGGCTCTGGAACTTAGTTGCTTACTGAGCCCGTAGTAGCACATATTAGCAATTATTGTTCTTCGCTTTATCTCCAGGCTGACTTCGTTGTTGATTAATAACTTGTTCTCATATCCAAGGAACGCATTCACTAAAAAATACCTATGATTCCGCCTTGGTTTAGCGGAATGATGTGTTAAGTAATTTCCAAAGTTAGTGGACTGCCGATATTAAAAAAGACTGCTGATAAGTTGGTGTAGGACAATAATTCAAAAAAGCCAAATACGGTTAAAGATATTTATTTCAATACGTTTGTATATTTTTTAAGAAGTAATTGATTCTTAAAAAAAAAAATAACTTAGTTTATAATAAAATCTCTGAGGCACCAAGTAAACAATGGCTCTCTTGGCGTAGAGGATATCTAGGATTTGTTAAATCTGAAAAAGGAATCCTGTTAAAGTTCACACTTAAGACTAGCGATTGCCATCGGGTTTTTTGAAAAATTTTGATTTATAAAAAAAATGGAGTCTCGCGTATTCCGCAATTGAGTGCAAAATAATGATAAATAATGACATTACAATTAGTTATGCAGAAGATAATATCATTGTTTTCTAATAAGTATAATTTTTTAGTACAGCCAACTTTTTTATTTTTTAAGATATGTTTATGTTTTTGGTGTCATTGAAAAGAAAATTAAAAGAATTTTAAAATTGATACTAAAAAAAAGTTCATTTATTACGCGAAATTTTGAGAAATTTCCACTCCAAATTGAAATTTGGTAGTTTCACATCTTCACACGAGCACAACTCGGTAACGGCTAAGTTGGTGAGGTTTGTTGATATGCCGTTAGAAAGGTGTTTTTATTGCCTTTATAATGAGCTATCAAAATAAGTTTTTGTAAGTTAGTTTTTCTGTAAGAAACAATAACGTAAGCCAAAGTCGAGATTCATTAATTAACCCTGTAGCTCCTAAGAATGTGAAAATAGATCCTCCCTCAGGACCTTTCAGCTCCGTAAATAGTTGCACTCAATTGCGGGACACCCTGTATAAGTCCTCTTAAGCAATTTTAATGAATGATTCATTTGGACACAGAACTTTTTCTTTTATTTTATGTACGTTTTTGGTTCAATGTAAATAAAATCATATTTGAATATCAATAATTTTCATACTAAACCGGATTTCAAACTAATTTATGGTACACATTCGCATAAGTCTTGGACATTTAACATATTTTGTTAGTTTGAAATAAAAATTAGACCAAAACGAGGAAACTAAAGATGCTAAATAATGATATACAACTCACTTTGGCTCTAGGCGTTTATTTAACGCATAAAAGTGAGAAGAGCGAAAACGAGATCAGCCAAAGTTGTATATATTTGTCTGTTTTTGTTTTTTATTCAAATAGAATACATATGACAACATTATAACTTTTTATAGTTTCACAAAAATTAAATTTACATTTCCAAAGAATAACAGGCACAATAAAAACAGCTTGCAAAAATCGAAAATACTTTTAAATACTGGTTGTGCCAAAAGACATTCATATTAATTTGCAAAAATATATTAAGATAATTTATATGAGATAAAAAATATCTAGGGGGACTTACCTTTACTACCTCCAAAAAATTCCATTCTCTAATCGTTGTTAACTCAAAGGCTTACGTCAAAGAACCACTTTTGACTAAAAAAATTAAAATACAAAATATGTTTAATAATACAATGCAACAATATTTACAATTATATTCATATTTCAACAATATTTAAATTGGAGATGAATTTAGGATGCTGATCACAAATCTGAAATCCTTTTTTGTACATTAAGAAACACGGTCAAAAATTTTGAACTTTATTTTATTAAATGCTATATTCTAAACCTACTTTTTACCCCACATCAATGTTATGCATTTAAAAAACAATGGTCCCTATGGTGCTTTTACCTTGTTTTCGTTATATCTTCGGTGTTTCTTGTTTGATGCTGAAAAATTAACTATGTGGGTTAATTCCATGTCAAATCGCTTTTGTTCAAAACTTGATATTGACCATACCGAGTTTTTACAAATTTTGCACGTCGATAGTGCTTAAAAAAAGTATAACTATTTGCATTTTTTTTTTTTTTTGGATAAAAAAAATTTTCCTGAATTTGTAGACTAGTTTAATTACGAAGAGAAGAGCACTGCAGTCCAGAAAATCGAAAAATTATTAAAAATTTGGTTAAACAAGATTAAAGTCATAGGGAAATAACCAGTATAGTTTGCTGCTTAAAGAAAATGGTTGAGAACACATTAAAGTTTACACAAAAAATAGAAACCAGAGAGAATCAATCCAAAATAAGTATCAATTTGCAAAGACGAATACTACGTCACGTACAAAAAGATCCGTTTGTGACCGCTTCCGCTCTCAAAAAACAATATTCCTTGGACGTGGACACTTAAATAATTCGAAAACTTTTCATTACAAACGGACTGAAGTCTAAAAAGGCTGTTTGAAATGTACCATTCCTGACCAATGTTATTGTCCGCAAGCGATAACAATTCGCAAAGGAACATGTTGATTGGCCAACGAGGAAATTGCGAAACATTCTTTTGTCAGATAAAATCAAAGTTCATTTATTTAACTCAGACCAGACCCCCCCCCCTTTCCCCAAATGCCGAATTTCTCTTTCAACACACTATAAAAATGGTGAAACATTTCGATGGGAGTGTTTCTCAAATAATGGCACAGGTCTCTTATTTCGCATCGAGGGAAAGATGGATGCTTTACAATACACCAGGATTTTGAGTCAAACCATGTACGCAGAGTTTAATATGCCGATTCAATGGGCGTTTCAGGAGGATAACGACCCGAAACACACATCGAAACGGGCAAAATAATGGTTCAGACAAAAAAAACATCAAAGTTTTAAGCTGGCCGTCACAGTCGCCAGAGCTTAAACCTATCGAAAATTTATAGCGAAAGGTTAAAGTGGCTCTTAGAGCCAAACATCCAAGCAACAATCATGATATTTAGAGGTTAATCAAGGGCGCATGGGAGAAATTCCAGCTACTAAGGGCCAAAAACTAGTGGATTCGATGCCTAGGCGTTGCTCAGCAGTTATCACAAATAATGGATACTCCACTATATGTTGAGGTAGAAATAATTATATATCAATAATTTTTATTGATTATACAACAAATTTCCAATTTTCTAATCACAGGTCATGGCTAAAATTAAGTTACTACTTCTGGCTCAATTCACAGCCGAAAATGGAAATATATTTGAATTTAAAATTTTTTTTCTTTCATGTTTCACTCTTAGTTCGTTAATTTATTTCCTTATATGAATAAAGCGAGTTATTATTTTTTACCTATTGAAAGAAAAAAATTAAAAATGCAAAGTTTCCTAAGGTTTTTTGATTTAAAAAATTTTTATAGCACTGGCTCTATTTCATCGCACACCACTGCACTATGTAGGGAAATTCTAAAAATGCCACATATTGAAATCGCACAAAAAATTATTAAAATGATGGAAACAAATTAAATTGATAAAATTAATTTTTTCGCACTTCCAAACGGTTTTATTTCAAAAATAACACATACAAATCGGTCATCGCTCATACTCGATTTTATATTGGTGAACAAAAAGAAAGGCATATTAAAGAAGGTGGAAGAACTAGGGACATCTATGCAATCGACACCGTAGCGCTGTTGTTAAAAAAACTTTATGTTCATTTACTTTTACAACTTTACTTTACAACTCAAAAACCCTCAAATTTTAACTTTACAACTCAAAAAAGCGCCCCCTCTTCTGGTTCAAAATAAATATCAAAAATGAAAAAATTAGAAAATTTAAAAGACATAGAGGGCTCAAGAGTAAAAATCCTTTACAAAACTGACAAAAGCTCCTACACTGCTCATACGATTACCATAAAATTTTTTTAAGGGCAGTTTTTTGGTACGGTGAGTTTTTGACACCATATATTTTGATGTTTTTTGAACATCCGTGGGCGCTATAATACAAATCTTTTACACAACTGGCAAGAACTCATAAGCTGATCATACGAATAACATAAAAATTTACGGCATATCAGTAACTAAAATACAGATTAGAGCATATAAAGTAAAAAATAACACTCCTGACACGAGCGGTGAAAACATAAATTTTGCACAAGAAATTACTGTTATATAAACTTCATTTATTAATAATGATAAACGTAATTTTTTTTCATAGATATTTGTTTTATTTCAATTAGGGCTTTTATTTAATATCAGTTTTATTGGTGCAAAAGTGCAATAAGAGCTTATCTCAAATACATACAAAACCAAAGATATAGTTCATTCATGAAAATTTTTCATTCAAAATTCTCTAGAAATTCAAAGGCGACTACTGTACCCATAGCATTTTCAACTTATTCAAATTCAAAGCTACATTGAAACAAATTGCAATAGACCCTTTGATATAAGGAAAATAATAAATGCATTTTGGGCTTTTTTGATATCATCTAATAAAATTGGCATTTTTGGAGTTACAGCTACAATTTTTTTTTTGCGTGAAGTCTTCAAGAATACGTAAAAAAAAATGGATTTCGAAAAAAATGTCAATTAGGGCGGTTGTACAAGTACGCGACGATATATTGTTTTCATCTTACATTATTTTTATACCAGAACGCGTAATGCGTAAGGGTTATATTAACTTTGTCATTCCATTTGTAACGCCAAGAAGTAGGTGTGGCAGGTATAGAAAAATGTATATATTTTTGATCAGCATCACCTTCTGAGTCGATTTTCGTGTGTCCGTCTGTCAACACGATTACAGCCGTAATTTTAAAGCTATCGCGATAAAATTCAAATATATAAGTTTATTTTTAAAAAAGGACGATCAAGTTAGAAAATGGGCCATATCACATGAAAACCACGCCTACCTCCCATACAAAGTGACTTTATATTTACCGTAAAATGTCTTTAAAATCCACAAAAATTAAAGAAATGCCTTGAAATTTGCCACGTTAGCTTTGATCTTCAATTTCAATCCTGAATATTAAAATTTGGAAAAATGGATGAAAACCACGCCCACTTCCCATACAAAGTGGCTTTTTTTTAAACGTAAAATCTCTTAAAAATCCACAAAAATTAAGGAAATGTTTTGAAATTTTGCACATTAGCTTTGATATATAATATGAACCATCTCTTTGATAAATGGCATACAAAGTGACGTCATCAAAATTGAAAAACTTTCGTAAATATATAAAATTGAATGTCATCGTGTATGTCGTGGCTAAAGACTTTGAATATACTTCAATATGGCCACGGAAGGATATTTAAGCTTTGGTACACTGCCGAAGCTCCATCCTTACTAGTTTTGTTTATTTTTGTGCTTATTTTTTAAGAGAATGGACTGCAAAAGCAGGGACAGAAAAAATTTATTTATTTTGAAATCACCCATATACGTTTGTATATTTTTTGCTATAGACTGGGGGTTTAATGTTATTTTAATTTTATTCAAGTAAAATTTGCTGAAGAAAATCTATGTTTAATGATTGCATTAAAAAATTATAATAAAATCCTAAAAAAAAGCTATTTCTTGGCAAAGCTTGAATTAAGAGTTTGAAAAGTTTGCAGTCTGATTTCAAAAAGGATTTATTTGATTTGAGAAAAGCTTCTTGAACTGGAAAAAGTTAAATAGTAAATGGAAAAACTTGAATTTCAAGTTTAAAACCTGAATAGTTATAGTTTTTAATCAACATTTTTTTAACAGACAAATGTATAGTTATAAGATAGCAGCACCTTAAGAGCTATTTACAATATTAAATAACATATAATATAAATGGCCATTTCAGTACTTGAAAGGACTTTAACCGAGCTTCTTATGCTTAATCTTTTTGTGCGTGTTGTGAAATGTTTGAACACAAATGAGAACTGGACCTACATGTCCTATGCCGCTCCAAAGGGCTCATGTGCTCAAGAAGCTTTTCATGGCAGCTTTTACTCTCTGAGGTTTGCAATTGAGAGGTGACGGCCGAACCGAAAAATTAATTCTATTGAAAAAACCTTCTGTGTCAGGTGGGAATCGAACCAGGGTTCTCTGGCGTATGAGCCACATACTCTACCTACTGCATCACGGCCGCATAATATTTACAATATTATAGTTTTAATTTTTCAGAGGTCTAGACTGGGGTGGGGGACAGCTGTCATATTTTTCCCCCCTCGCTACACCCGTGATCATTATATTGATAAAACTAATTTATCAGCAATTATAAATATATTACTATTATAAAATTCTTTTTTAAAGATGACTTGAATGATATGATAAATTTTACGCCCATAGTACAAAAATCAAGTAAATCTAGATTTGTAGAAATTTCCTAAAATATTTAAGACTTAAATGTTTTTTTTTTTATAAATAGGAAATTCAAACAAAAAAAATCTTGTCCTTCAACTTCTAGATGGCTATTTGATCTCTTGAAAAAAATTTTATTTTATTCTAATTCCTATGTAAACAAGATTCTTCTTTCTATATAATTAACACGGAAATATAAAGTATCTGTTGCACGTAGAACAAAAATCATAACAATTTGATTTTGATTCAAAAAGTATCCACTATTAAACATGTTTTATTATTAAAACAGCCTAGAATGAATAAACCAATATTAATATGAAACAAACCTGTTTATATAAGTTTGGCACATTATGTATACTAATAAAAGATTTTAGTTAGGAAAAAAACAAAGAATAAATCAAGTCTTAAAGCAAACTAATTTGGATACACACAGCATTTAAAGAGAATAGAAGTAAATAAATTAACATTAATTATAAACATCATTGACCTAACATAATTATTGAGCTCACATTGGCAGAGTGGAGCTTCGGAAAGCTCCGACTGGCTTAGTATCCAATAATGAGAATTTAAAAATTAGAAAGAAGAACGCATCAAGCTCTGGGAAATATTCAAAGTTTGAACTCATGTCTATACACTTAAAACTTCTTTGAATAATTGTTGTACCTGCTAGAATTTTGTATGTGTGATCGAAGCTGAGTAGCAATTTATGAATGTGTATAAAATTTCAAAACCAAATTGTATTAATTGCCAACCATATACAGCGGATTCCATTGTTGAGTCTAAAGATAGAGCTTTATTTAGCTGAACAAACGAGCTTTTGTATAAAAACCTTTGCCAAAGATTTCAGTCAGTTTATTTCGATTGACACGCGTCTGTTTGAAGAAGCCAATACAAAAAGGTTCTTAGTTTCGAAATCGTAAAGACTTTAGAAGTTCTCTCATACACAAAAAAAAACAAAAAAGAAAACAAAGAAATAATTAATATGTATAAGCTAGTGTGCGCCTCAGTGTTTGTTTTGTTTTTGTTGTTGCAGCTGCAACAACCTGCTGAAGCTTATAAGATTATTGCTTATAATTATCAAGGTGAAAAAAATATAAAAATTAAAATATATAGAAAATAAAAAAAAATTTCTATATCTTCAAATAGCCCTGCCCGTCTCAACTCCTGTAGTAACTGCTGTTACAACAACTGCTGTCCCAGTTCAAGATATACAAGCTATCACCGATAGTATTGTTAACGCAAAAATTAATATTTTTTCAACGCTGGTCAACACTGCGTTGCAATTTAAGCAAAGCCTTCTCCAGTCCTATGCGAACGGCTTAAATAGTGTGCAAACTGTTCAGCCTGTCGTCTACACAAAATCGTACCAGCCTGTCACTTACACAAAAACGTACCAGCCTGTCACTTACACAAAAACGATTCAACCTATCGTCTACACAAAATCGATTCAGCCTGCCGTCTTCTCAAAAACGATTTACCTTGGTTAATGTAATAATGTAAAGGTTAATGTAATATTCGTAACCGGAAGTGAAGAAAAACTAATGTGCCGATATAGATATTTGAAGTGTTAGTCAAAGTTATATATATGTAGTTGTTTTATGTTTTTAATTATTAAACAAAACTCTTAAAATATATTTTTTGAGCTGTTATAATGATTTCGTCACACATCACCAGCTGGTCTAACCTGATCTACTAAATTTTTATAAAATAAGGAAGTGTTAGCTTGCAATTAATGCCGCCCAAAAATATGCAATAAATTTTAAACTTGAAATTAAATTAACTAAGCTAAAATACGAGTTTTTTAAACATAAGTTTCAAGTCAAAATAAACTCCACTCAAGTTCACACTTTCAGTTTCTACTCGATTTCTTGTCAAAAAAAACTCGCAGCTCTTACATAATAAATGGTAACGAGGTGAGCTGGCTATCAGCATTAATTAATATGCTTCAAATATTTGTTAAAATATTTTGGAAGCTACCTCAATTTTTTTTATGTTGCTTTTAGCCTTATTTTCTTTAAATTATAGTGTTTGGTATCTAGAAAAACAAGCTAAAAAAGTCATTAGCTTACGAGCATCTTTTAATGTGGTATTTTAATCCAAAAAGAGCTCACGGTATAAACATTCTCGTGTACATATTTTGTATGCGATCGATGCATTTAACAAGAACAAATTTAGAATAAAAAACTCAGATCGCCTTTGCTCGATTATTCGACGGAGATTCAAAGTGTATAAGGCCAAATCGAAAGCTGGTGATTTCTTGGGTAGAGAAAAGAAAAATCGCATCAGAGGGGTTAGGCCCGTTTCCAAGATTTTCTTAAGGGGGGACTTTGCATAACAAACTCTATAAGTAGATACCAGTAAACAAATTATAGGGAACTTTTTCCAAGCAAACCCCTTTTTTTAAGATTATTCGTGTATGTGCGTTTTTTTGTTAAATGACTCTCATAATTTTTTTAGAAATGAGAGATAAGAAGAGTTTATTAAATTTTTTTATCAATTTAATTTTGAGTACTAAGTTTTTTTATTTTTACCAATTACTTTTGAGAAATAGTCCAAATATAGATTTTTTAATTGTCTTTTAAAAAGTGTAAGCAGAAATGAACACAAAAAGTAAATAAAGGGTGGTTAAATTTTAAGGGGGGGCATGACATTCACGGCAGAGAAAATGGGACCTTTTTTAAAATTCATAACTCAGTCAAAAACAAACATTTTTCAAAAATTTGATTGAACAAATTACAAGAAAAAAATTCAAAAAAATAAATTTTTCACTCCAACATGGTTTTATGGAGCTCCAAACTGGCGGCAGGGAAAAAAACGGGGCCTCGTGGTTGCAGCGCTGGGAGTTGCAAAAATTGTCCGATCTGGAAAAAAAATGACTTTTTTAAATCTTAACAAAATTGGTTATCGTATGACAAGAGCTTTTTTATTAAATTTTTTTTCAATTTTTGGTGATGTTCCAAATTTGAAAGTGTCTTTTTTCGAATAAAATATTGACTTTAAAAATTCATAAAAAATCGAAAGAAAATTTAAAAAAAAAGCTCGTGTCATACGATAGCGAATCAAGTTTAAAGAAATAAAAAAAAATATTTCGTCAAAAAATGAACCCGCTAGTGCCGCAACCAGTACGAAAAACATGGTTTCGAGATAAACGCGTTCAAAGTATGTGAACAAAGAAAAAAAAGGTTACCTTCAATCTGCCATGCCTGCTTCGTACTGTATGCCTTCGTTATCTTGTGTTGTGCTGTTTCTTATAGCTTCTTGCAATCGTTTAGCAATTCGGGCTTCACCCTTCACCCTTCAAGTAGGTACGAAATAACAACCACCAAAAGTCAGGTAGCAAGTAAAACAAGTATATACCAGCTGCCGTACGTAGGTAGCGCAAAAATTAAAAATGCGCTCTCACTAATCCGGCTGTAACTTTTGAACCCGTAAAAATTTTTCCATGAAATTTTTCTTAGAATCTTAAGAATATTTACTTAAATACAAAATTCTTAAAAAAAAAGTCGATTTTTTTAAAAACTGTCAATGCCATGTAACCCCTTAAGAGCCGATATTGATATTTGAATAAAACACAAATTATTTTGGAAATTATTTTCATTCCTTTTTATTATGATAATATTGGTATGGTTCAATTGAATTTGTCGCGCAAAAGAGCCATTGTTTCGTTAGCTGAATGGCAAGTGGCACCGTCCTGTTGAAACCACATATCGTCCACATTTATATCTTCCAATTTGGGCCGTAAAAAGTTCGTTATCATCTCACGATAGCAAACACCATTCACATTAACTGCCTGACCGGCCTCATTTTGAAAAAAATACGGCCCGATGATGCCGCCAGGCCATAAACCATACCAAACGGTCACTCTTTGTGGGTACATTGGTTTTTCGACAATCACTCTTGGATTATCATTCGCCCAAATGTGCCAATTCTGCTTATTGGCGAATCCACTGAGGTAAAAATGTGCCTCATCACTGAAGATGATTTTCTTCGAAAATTAATCATCCACTGTTGCCATTTCTTGCTACCATTCTGACCATTGACGACGCTTGAAATGGTCAAGAGGCTTTAGTTCTTGAGTCAATTGCACCTTGCAAGCGTGTAAATGCAAGTCTTTATGCATAATGTTCATCAACGACGAGCATGAGAGGTGAAATTGTTGGGCACGACGACGAGTTGAGGTGGTCGGCTCTTCAGCAGCAATATTTTCTGCAGTACGAGCTGTACGAGCATGCACACTGGTATTTTCACATCTCCTACAGATCCGGTTTGCTCAAATTTTTGCACAATTTTTCTAATTGTACGAACATTTGGACGACTAAATTGACCATTTTCATAATAAGCCTGAATAACTTTAACGCGTTGCTCGATTGTGTATCTGTCCATGGATTTAGATAATAAGATCACGATGCTTTACTTACAACAGCAGGTAGCAAATAAAGCAATAAAAAAGAACAATACTATCAGTGGTCATACCCTGAATATTTAGCGAATATTTTTTTATTCCTGCGTTCGTAGAACGAAAATAATGTTTTTTTCAACCACCCTTGTGGAACCCAAAGAAGGGTGGTTGATAGGGGGTAAGTGTTGTTGGTAGAAATGTTGAGAAGCCAAAAATAATAGGACCAATTCATATATTTCACCCCTCTAGGAGTCCAGCTACTGCCGATATAAACTATTTTCGACAGATTTTGTGTTTATTGTATGGGGAGTCAAAGAAGGGTGGTAGATAGGGGGTAGGTGTGTTCGGGAGAAATGTTGAGGGGCGAAAAATAATAGGACCAACTCATATGTTTGACCCCTCTAAGAGTCCAGCTACGGTCGATATAAACTATTTCGACAGGTTTTGTGTTTTTTGTATGGGGACCCAAAGAAGGGTGGCAGTAGAGAGTAGGTGTGTTCGGAAGAAGTGTTGAGGGGCACAAAATACCATAATAGGGCCACCTCATATATTTGACCCATCTAGGAGTCCAGCTATGGCCGATATAAACTATACACAAGTTAGACCTTAAATTATTACTATTTATATTTTAAAATTTGCTTGCAATACTTGCTAACAAAGTTTTGGATTTCTTCTCCACTCTGGTTAACTAATTTAGAAAAAACTTCCCAAGCTTTACTCTTTTTTTAACGTCTTTCGATACGAACTCGCCATTGGCCAATTTTGCAGCCACTAAATTGTTACCTAATTCAATGTCACTTC
The DNA here is from genome assembly GCA_914767935.1 of Coremacera marginata. NCBI lineage: Eukaryota > Metazoa > Arthropoda > Insecta > Diptera > Sciomyzidae > Coremacera > Coremacera marginata. The sequence goes on along the minus strand of OU612046.1, from coordinate 9,643,830 downwards.
CAGTTGGTTAATTTAAAGACTAAAATTTTTTAAATAATAAGAGATTTAAAATTTTATAACACCATAAACAGTTTTTAAAGTTTTTAATGAAATATTTTTTTTACTAATATAAATGTATTTTTATCTTAAATAAATGCGTTTGATTGCACCTCTATCCAACATCAAACTGACTATGCATTAAGAATAACATAAAGCTTATTGGCGGGGAAAAACCAACATACCTGATTCTTATTCAGATCACTGCAGCAGATTCCTGAGTATTCGTGTAGTTTATTAAGTACTCAGAGAAATAACTGAAACAACACGTAGATCGCAAGCTCACCACAGTGCAAAAGTGTTTGAAAAGAGAACAGAGAACAAATAAAAAGTTATTCTCTTGCGCTACGCGACTGTTGCTACACGATCTGTTCTTTACATTTATTCGCTTGCAGCTTTGCTTGCAGTGCCTACTACAGCAGAGTATATTCATGCAGGGCTCTAGTTAATATACCCCTTACGCAGTACGCGTTGGGGTATAAAGATTTCTTGCAGCTTATTAAAATCAAAATTAAAATTAACTATGAAAAGTTTAAGATTAATATGCATGTAACAACCAAAAACAAAGCAGCTTTTTTAAAAAAAATTTTTTTTTGATACAAGGAGTTATTATTTTTTCAAATTTATACAACTTATTGTACCTAAAAAGTACTTTATAAAAATACATCTTTTTTTTAAATAAAATTTCAGGCTTTTATATAGAGGGCGCCTAAAATGCCATTACGTTTTCATTATGACGTTTTTTTTTTTTGTTTGCATAAACCTTCATTGATATTGACAACCAATTAAATGCGTATACAACTTATTCCCCTTTTATACTAACTTTTTTTCATAACTTTGACCACGCCTTCTTAAACAGCAGAAAAGTTTCTATAATTATTTTCAAAATAATTAAGGGAGTTGTTACTTAAACTCTGAAATTTGCAAATTCGCATGCAACTTATTTTCCATTTTTCTGTATCATTAAAAGCATGAAAAGGTGGACTGAATGAGAAAAATTATTAATATAAACATCCAAGTAAAACCGGGTATTTTAGCTAGTTTATTTTAAATTAATAATCCATGTTAAATCCCAGAGTAAACTTTTAAAACGCAAACTTTTTTTTGTTGCGTCTCTTCTACCAGAATCCGTTAATGTAACAGTACGTTCAAAAAGTCCATAGAATGACATATAGATGGCGTTACAAAATTTTTTCCATATGATTTTTTATTTTGTAACAACCTTCAAACGATACGTATAAAAATTTGACAACATTCTGACAATTGATTCGTGAGTTATAGCATTGTGTGTGCAACTATTGTTATTGAAAAAAAAAAAATGGAAAAAAGTGAATTTCGAGTTTTGATAAAGAATTGCTTTTTGATGAAAAAAAAATACAATGGAAACCAAAGAATGGCTTGATAAACATTATCCGGACTCTGCTCCATCGAGGCAAATGGTAGAAAAGTGGGTTGCTCAGATTAAACGTGGTCGTACCAGCACAAATGATGCAGAGCACAGTGGATACCCAAATCAGACAGTTATTCCACAAAACATCAAAAAAATCCACAAATTGGTTATGAACGATCGCAAATTGAAGGTGCACGAGCTAGCTGACATTGTAAAGATATCAGATGGTAGTGTTTTTACTATTTTACACTAACATTTGGGTATGCGAAGCTCTGTGCAAAGTGGGTGCCGCATAAGCTCACAGTCGACCAAAAACAACAACGAATTGATGGTTCAGAGGAGTGTTTGGCGCTGTTAAACCGCAATAAAATCGAATTCTGTCGTCGATATGTGACAGCGGATGAAACATGGCTTCACTATTACACACCAGAATCTAAAAGAGCTGAGTGGACAGCTGAGTAGACAGCAGTCGACGTACCGAAACCAAAGCGAGCAAAGACTCAACAGTCAGCTTGTAAGGTGATGACGTCTGTATTTTGGGATGCAAAGAATAATATTCATCGACTTTCTCCAAAAAGGAACCACCATCAACAGTGACTGTTACTGTGCACTTTTTGATCATTTGAAGGCTGAAATCGCCAAGAAACGGCCACATTTGCAAAAGAAAAAAATGTTGTCTCACCAAGACAATGCACTGTGGCATAAATCGATGAAAACGATGGCAAAATTGAATAAAATGGGTATCGAATTGCTTAACCACCCACCGTATTCTGCAGATTTAGCCCCCAGCGACTTTTTCCTGTCTTCAGATCTCAAGAGAAAGATCTCAAGCTGGAAAGAAATTCAAGTCCAATGATGAAGTAATCGCTGAAACTGAGGCCTATTTTGACGAGAAAGAGAAATCGTACTATAAAAGTGGTATCAAAGAGTTGGAAACTCGCTATACTCGTTGTATCGCTCTCGAAGGCAACAATGTTGAATAATATAATCGAGTTTCATCAAAACTTTGTTTTTTTCTTACTTACCCTACGGACTTATTGAATGACCTGTTACTTGATTTCTGTAATTTTTTTTTTATGTTTTGCACTGTGTTACCATAAAAAATATTAGTGTTACAAATTACTGTTAATAATCTGTTTTTACATTATAGAGTTATCCCAAGTCGTTCTTACCTTCCAGTAAAAGATTTTTTAAATGTTTTTTAGTAGGTTTTGCTTGATTTTATTAAGTACTAATAGATTGATTAGGCTTTTATTAAACTGGAAATAATCCTTATTCAAGATGAATTAAATTAAACCAAAAACTATTTCCTTAACTTCGATTAATTTAATCAGGTTTACAGTGATATCAAAATTTATAAGAATATCTTATTGCTTTATAAAATCTTAATTACTTTCAAGACAATCTAATTATGAGCATTTATAATTTAATATCCTGTAAAAAGTTTCGTTTTTATTTCTTTAAGACGTTTTTTATAACTTATCTTTCAGTGTCAGTGTGTGGCAATAAAGTGTTTAAAATACGGAAATATACAATTTTTAAATAATTTAATAACTGCTGATATGTTAATAAATCAAATCAATTTTATCAGCTTCCTATTTTATGTTTTGCATTGAACTTTTTTGTTTTTCCCCACATTTTTTTATTAGACGCTTTGCCAAACAATAGTCAAATCAATTCAGCGCAAATCCCGATGATATCCTTTATGGACATTTATGGAAAATAAATAAAATTATTAAAGCTAAAAATCGTTGCTTTGCTTTTAACTCTGCACTTCCAACAAAATCCGAAGCAATAATATTTTCTGTGCTACAGACCTGCTTTAATCCGGATATGGAATCGAATGCGTGCTTTTATGTATAGCATTTTCTCTTTTTTTTTGCCACCAAATCACCACAAATACCCGTTGCTAGTACGTTGCCAGTACGTTGCGGCATAACTTTGTAGATAATTCATTTTCATATCCGTTTTGCACTATTTGCACTCTCATTCGCACATTTCAGCTATTCAAACACTCAAACATACACACACACACTCTCAACTACATTTATACAGAGTTAAGATCGAATAAGACCAACACAAAGGGAACAATAAAATGGCTCCTTTTGGGTCATCGTTAAATGCTGCTCAGCTCGTGGTCAACTAATGACTCGAGATTAAACACATTCGGTTAACTGAAGGATGAACACAACTTGAGCTGAAAAAATTACAAGAAAAAATATAACAATGGAAGATCTGCTTCCGGTCTACACAAAAAAACGAAATATGAACTTACTGTTGAAGCTTGGGATGCAGTTCAATTTAAGAGTGATTGAAATGAGAGAAAAAAAAAAAAAACAAAATGTGTGCAAGGAAAAGAAAAGCTTAAAATTTGATAAAAATAATGTGGAACGCTATGAAACGATACCGTTAAGCACACTAACACTACGAAACGGAAACACTTACACAATCGTGGCTGGCATTAATCAGTCTAAATTGCGTAAGTTGACATTTTTATGAGAACTCACACACACTCACACACACATACGTAGCTTAACACTAATACTCACACTTAGTAACATATGTAGGTGTGCATGTGGTGATACGTGATGAGCTGTGGGAAGGATAGGGTCAGCCAGTTGATGAAGTGAGTGAGTGTGTGTGTGTGTGTTTGTATGCGTTCGTTTGACTCATACGTGCGCCTTTGCAATACACACATTGAGAAAAAAGCTGTTTCAAAGAAAAGGTTTTCTTAGCACTTTATGGCAGCAGAAAATTGTTATTATTATTGAAACGCACCAGCAGCACAAAAGTGTATAGACCGCAAAATAAGGAACGTGGCTCACGGAGTACTTATATGGTATATAAAGTTGTTTCGAAATGGTTTAGTTTATTTAAATTCAAACAAAATTTTAAAATAAATAATGTCAATTTGCAGATAAGACTCGCAAAATTCAAGTCAATGAATTTTGAAAACTCAATGTCGACAATGTAAAAAAAAATAAATTTTTATTCAAATTTCTAATTTCGTATTTTCTATAATTTGTTGTTTTTATTGTTTCTCTATATAGGTAATATAAATTCTTTACTTAACCTCGCTTACTTAAATTCTCTATCTTTATATCTTAAAAAAGTACTAAAATCATATACAAGGTCAAAATTTGGAAACTGGTAATGGGGGTATAGGGTCTCGACCTAATTTTTTTTTTTTTTAATATTTGATTTTGACTTAAGTGACTTCATTAGCAGTTTCAAACTCAGTTTCAAATATTTCAGTTAGCACTTTTTAAATTTTAACTCAATTAACGTTATTAACAGCTTGGAATGGTGCGAATTTTAAATTGAGGTCAAACTTTGGAAATATTGTTAACTTTTTTTTCATCATTAACTTAATCAACTTCATTAACAATTTATAAAAGTGCGTTTCTTAAATTCAATTTAAAAATTTGGGAAATTAAGATAAAGATGGCAGTTTCTATCCCATGATTTCAAACGTATTCGGTTTAAATGAAATTAGCTTTGATTAAAAGTTCGTATAAGCGCCAAATGAAAATCCGTGTATCTGTGGAAAAGTCTTTTCGAAACACATATAAAATGGCTATTTATGCAAATATTTTGTGTGAATCAAGTCAATAAGACCATGCTTTGATCTTAAGGCAGTATTCTGGTGTAGAATTTTGAGAATAGACCTTTAACAATATAATCTTTAAAGAAATTTTAAAAATTTCAGTTAGTTACGGGCATATAGCAATTTTAGTAAAGCTATGCTAGTGACTCCTCTAACTTAGCTCAAATCTTTATAAGCGTTTTCCTTGCAACTACGTTTTCCAATAAGTTTTACATGATATCTCAAGTTCTTTAATTTTGGTGTAGGACTTTTGTATATGTACCTCTAAGATTAGAACTATTTAAAAATTTTGTTTTTTAAATATTTTTAACAAATTAACAACTTTGAAAATAGCACAAAAAGTTACTTCTTTTTTTCAAAACGTCACCTTTTCGCGTAAAATAAATTCTCTTTTTTTCCCCTAGTCCGGAATATAGCGAATTTCTTACTAATTAAGAATCTTTTTTCAGATGACTTAAATTGTGTCAAGATGGAGGCACCCTTTGTTTTAGCTGCCCCCCTCCCCCCGCCCCTACCAGCCTGTATTTTTTCCATTTTCAATATTTTTGCGTATTATTGCAGTATTAATAAGCACATCATAAAAAAAAATTGATATAAAAAATTTTTAGTTTTGTGTTTTGCTGAATTTAAAAAAATGCCCAAATTGTTTCACTCCAGACTAGAATACTACCTTAAATATAAATTCTTAAAAATATACGAAATCCTGCAACTTGCAATGGTTAAGGTAACCTTAGATTTAACCTCAAATTTAGATTCCCCTGTTTCTACAGATTTTTTTCAAATCAAAATGTCTTGGATATGCTTCAATTGTTTTATCTTCCATTATCACTAATTTGTTTTCATTTTAACACTAATTTTTAATAAAGGAAGAACTGCCTAAATATATGTTATCCCTGAATTCCTAGGTTCAAAGCTGAAAAAATAAATAAATAAAGTGTCAAATCAACCAAACCAATATTATTTATTTTTATTGAAGTGAATTCAACTCTGGTCCATAGAAAGTTTTTGCAATTTCGGGCGGAGGGGGTTTCTATAAAAAAAAAAGAGTCTGTAAGTACCAAAAAATATTAAAAACCAGAACATAGTAGTTTTGCAAAATCGTTTTCGCTTTTTTTCAATAGCCAAAAGAGAGACACTGAGTATTGGTCCAAATGGTCCAATTTTAAGAATATAATTATGAAACAAACAAAAGAGTTTCAAGCAAAAGAGGTTCAAAATTCCTACACAAAATTTCACTTATTAAACTAAATATGTTTAAAACTAAAATTTATTTTTAAACAAATATTTAAATTACGTTTTAAAAAAAATTTATAATAAGAATTTGCAGTTTCAAAAGTTAATATTAAGAATGAAAACTTGATATTTTTTTTACTCAGTTCACCGGTTAAAGTTATAAACATACTTATTTAACATTTATGGGGCATTTTACATGAAGGAAATAAAAAAAAAATAGTATCCTTAAGATTTTGTTTGTTTTTGACCATCTTACTCCATTGCTCCATAGCTTGTTTCCAAAATGTTTGACCCTGAGCGAATTTTTAGTTCGGGTTTTCGTTAAATCGTCAAAAGTCAACAATAAAAAGTAAAATTAAGACTTTTTGCGAAACTGATTCCGTGGCTTGAAATTTTTTTTCAATAGGAATAATTTTAAAATAAATATTATTTTTCTTGAGCTTCGTCACATCCTAATTAATAGTAATTAAAAACAATTCTAAAACGGTTGAAGTTAAAGAAAATTAACAGAAAAAAATCATCAGAGTTATCATCAGAGGTAAAATCAATTTTGAAAAAAACCATGGATTCTAATTTTAAATTATTTTCATATGAAAAAATAAAAAAAAAACATTTAAATGAAAAAATTTTATTCCAAAGCCTTCAAATTTTGTATTTTTAAATTTTTTTATGAATATTAGATAAAATATTAAAATAAAATATTTTATGAGAGTTTATGGGTCTAACATACCAAAAAAGTTTGTTAGAATGGACAAAAATTTTGGTTGTCCACCTCACGTGAATTAATGAATGAATTTTTTTATTTTGTATTTTCTACATACACGTATTTTCTGGATTACACAACTTTTCAAAATTTAAAAAAAAAGCCATAAGGGTTGGAGCTCTATAATCTTGCAAATTGCTTATAAATACCATCTGCAATGAAAAAAATTCTTTTGTTGAAGGTACAATTTTTTAAATATGGGTCATTCTCTGTCAACCGTATCACCTTACCGCCCCCCCCCCCCTCCCCCTGTCCATATCCGTTTTTGGGTCAAAATGTTGTCTAAGGGCAGCAAGAAAATATATCTTAAAACAAAATGGTCAAAAAATAAATAATGATGGGCCCACGATATAGGGTCTTATTTTAATTGGATAAAAAACCACAATTTTATGAAATAAGACCCCAAAACTAATAAAAAATAGCTCCAAAATACTAAAATAGCATCCCAAATTTGTTATTATTTTTATTTATAAACATAAATTGCGATCCTTAACCCATTATGGACTAACCCATGTTCCCGTTGAGCTAGAATGAGGAAACTTTCCAAAAATATTTAGTTTGGTCTAACTAAGAAAAAAGAAATCAAAATATTAAAAAAAAAAAATTAGATCGTGTTGCCACCTCGTCAAATTGAACGATATTGAACGATATTCTACAAGCAAAGTCGAACGTTTTGCGCCAATATTGATCACAAGGATTTCTACAAAACAACAACAAATATAACATACAAAAACGTATTCCGATAAAAACCAGAGTTGTGTCAACCCGCGGGAACCACTTATGTCAGTCAGTCAAACTTCATAAAAATTCGCAAAAGTTAAATATAAAGCCTAATAAAGACGATCGTATAAGAATAATATTTTACTTAATTTTTTTTTAGATTTTTGAGTGGTTTAAAATTAAAGATACAAAAAATTAAAAATTCTCTAATTCCCCAAGCTTGGAAATGAAAGAAAACATAATTGTTCAGCCTTGAACGAAAACAGATCGATTAGATAAATTCTTTAAATTTCATATTCTTTAAAAGATCATGAAAATCTATCACTGTATGACCTCCAGGATAAGAAAAGTATACTGTTGCGTATACGCACGCTGGACAAAAAATAGGAACCAGTAAGCAAGTCAAAAACTTAAAAAATGAATATTTCTCTTATACGAACTCTCTTGTACGTTTTTTTAATTTCTAATTAAAATTCATTGTGTAAAAATGGTTCTACAATTCCTATATATATTATATTTCGTACAAGGGAAATATAACCCCTGACAACTTCAGATATAAGCTTTGTGGGGCTTAATTTCAATTCTGATTTCTGACTTTTTGAGGCCTAATTCTATTATGATATATATGAAAAATTAAAATTATTATGAAAAATTAAATAACTCAAGTAAACAAAGCAATTTGTATTGAAAATGATAAATTTTGCTTCATGAAGTAAATTTTCATCATTATACTATGATCATTATTTTCCTTAAAAAGTTAATTATCAAGTTTTGATATTTACCAGGTGTGCAAAGTTTGAAGGATTTTATTCGAATAGTATCAAAACAGATATTATTTAAGGTATGTTCCATTTATTCCATCTTTCTGGCAGTTTGTAGATCCCTTGCCAGTAAAAGTTTATATTTTTTGAAGAGAACCAATCATCGACCCATTTCCGACATCTTCGTAGAAAGTGAAGTGCTGCTCACCAAGTGCATGAGCCATCGTTGCAAGCAAGTGATGATCGGTTGGTGCCAAGTCTGATGAGTAAGCCGCATGGAGAAAAAACTTTTTCAATTGAGTGTTTCCAATGTGTCCCGAACCGGTTGTGCCGTATGCCAAGGAGTATTGTCATACATAAAAAATACTTTGTGCTGTCTACTTTGATACTCGTGGAGTTTTTGGACCAATGAATGGTTCAAATCGAATCACGTAGTATTAATTGTTTCACCCGGTTTTAGGAGCTCATAATAGACCACACCTTTTTGGTGCACCAAACATAGAGCATCGTCTTTCTACCAAAGCGATTGGGTCTTGCAGTTGCAGTTGATGTTGCGGCTGGATCTGCCCATGATCTTTTTCAGTAGATACAATATGTTGGTTCTGGGTCCGGTGGCGCGGTGGTGCAAGCCGATGACGTCATGCCCGGCACTCAAGTATGAATGGATTTCTGCTTGTGCTGGTGGACGGACAGACAAAAAAAACCGCAAGTTGTTTTTGCTTTAAGCGTTGATCATGTTCTTATCAGTGTTTGTATGTTTTATGATTTTTTTCATAACCCTAGCATTAGTTATAGCAATGACTCAAATTCTGCTGGCTGACTTTAGCTGAAATGATATGACTTGCTATATGAAAATATATGTATTAATATGGGTTGAAGCAATTTAGATACGGCGATGGTTGAAGGGGGAAATAAATGTTTATAAATTTAATAAAGTTGGTAAGTATTAGGTGTATGTCTTTGCTTTATTTATACTTTTAAATTGGCAAGTTTGATGTATGTCTTTGCCTTAAACTTTTTAAAATTAACAAGTTTGGGGTATTTCTTTGCTTTAAGCGTTGGTCATAATTTTATACGCTACATTATCGGTAGTGGTAGTCAAGCGAGTTCTTATCAGTGTTTGCATGTTTTGTTTTTTTTCTTAACCCTCGCATTAGTTATAGCAATGACTCAAAAAATAAATATATATTTATAAGACTTCTAACGTAGACTGCGTGGTGGCATACTTATCAGGGTTCGCATGAGTAAACGAAATACATAGCAACCAAGAAGAGTCAAGAAGTTTCTAGAAGCTTCGAGATGCAGAAACGTCGAGAACATTTTAGAAGTTGACAACATCACAAAAAAAAAAAATTTTTTTTTTAAGTCAAAGGTGTTAAGTCTCAAGCTTCATGGTGTGAGAGAGAGAGAGAGAGAGAGAGAGAGAGAGAGAGAGAGAGAGAAAGGGAGAGAGAGAGAAAGGGAGAGAGAGAATTTGGTAGTAAGAGAGAGAAAGGGAGATAGCAAATAGCGCGATCCTATACAAAGAATACTTCAGAATCATCCCTAACCTAAGCCAATGCCAAGAAGAGTCAGGAAGTTTCTAGAAGCTTCGAGATGCAGAAACGTCGAGAACATTTTAGAAGTCGACTTATGTTATTGTATGCCGATGACGTCACCCATACCCATCCTGTTACGGATTTTAATTTTATTTAATTTCAATTTCAATACTAATTTCAAGGTTAAAGTGATAAGAGCCAAGCTTCATAGTAAGCGCACTCATAACCCGCAAGTTCAAGATAAGGCAGCAATGGACAAGTTCAAACATGTTTTTTTGTGTTACTTATAAAATAAAGAAACAATTTTTGCGGTCAAGTGCAAGGGAAAAAAAGAAGATAAGAATTTAAAGTTGATATGTCAAAAACTAAGCTAAGCTAACCTAAGCTAATATAAGCTAAGGCTGCGTTTATAGTGAACGCCCATAATCGGCTGCTTTTTTATAATGGTTCTTGTTGTTGTTGTTCTTACTGTTGCTATTGTTGTTCTTACTGATGTTGTTATTGTTGTTGTTGTTGTTCTTACTCTTGTTGTTGTTGTGGTTGTTGTTGTTGTTGATGAGGCTGTTTTACTAATAAAAATAGGCAATCTAAAGTTACTAAATAAATAGCTAAACTTCTTTATTAAAATATTATTTATATTAATTACACTACATTTTGAGCCCAATTTGGTCACATCTATTGATAACCAAGATAAGCTATGGAAGCTACATCCAATTACGGACCATCTCAAGTCAAATATGTTGAAGAACTATCACCCAACACAACATTTATCTTACGATGACAATGGACGACACGGTTGCAAGCAGTTTTTTAAAGGTAAACCAATCGGCCAAACGGTTACATGTTAAATTTTGACATATATCAAGGCAAGAACCCACGTTGTACCAATCCATATGATGAAAGATTCGGAAAATGTGCAGCACCACTTATAACTATGATCGATGACTTTCAGATGATTTGAAAGGCCTTATTGAATATTTTCATTCATATTGAATTATTGTTTGATTGATTATCGATATTGTGATTGATTGATTGATTATCGATCAGTTTTAGCAGGTAGCTGTTGAACAGTACAGACCAGTTTTAGCAGGTAGCTGTTGAACAGTACAGACCAGTTTTAGCAGTTAGCTGCTGAATAGTACAGACCAGTTTTAGCCGGTAGCTGTTGAATAGTACAGATCAGTTTTAGCAGTTATCTGCTAAACTGGTCTGTACTGATCAACAGCAACTGCTAAGACTGGTCTGTACTGTTCTACAGCTACCTAAAATGTTCTCGACGTTTCTGCATCTCGAAGCTTCTAGAAACTTCCTGACTCTTCTTGGCATTGGCTTAGGTTAGGGATGATTCTGAAGTATTCTTTGTATAGGATCGCGCTATTTGCTATCTCCCTTTCTCTCTCTTACTACCAAATTCTCTCTCTCCCTTTCTCTCTCTCTCCCTTTCTCTCTCTCTCCCTTTCTCTCTCTCTCTCTCTCTCTCTCTCTCTCTCTCTCTCTCTCTCTCTCTCTCACACCATGAAGCTTGAGACTTAACACCTTTGACTTAAAAAAAAAATTTTTTTTTTTTGTGATGTTGTCAACTTCTAAAATGTTCTCGACGTTTCTGCATCTCGAAGCTTCTAGAAACTTCTTGACTCTTCTTGGTTGCTATGTATTTCGTTTACTCATGCGAACTCTGATAAGTATGCCACCACGCAGTCTACGTTAGAAGTCTTATAAATATATATTTATTTTTTGAGTCATTGCTATAACTAATGCGAGGGTTAAGAAAAAAAACAAAACATGCAAACACTGATAAGAACTCGCTTGACTACCACTACCGATAATGTAGCGTATAAAATTATGACCAACGCTTAAAGCAAAGAAATACCCCAAACTTGTTAATTTTAAAAAGTTTAAGGCAAAGACATACATCAAACTTGCCAATTTAAAAGTATAAATAAAGCAAAGACATACACCTAATACTTACCAACTTTATTAAATTTATAAACATTTATTTCCCCCTTCAACCATCGCCGTATCTAAATTGCTTCAACCCATATTAATACATATATTTTCATATAGCAAGTCATATCATTTCAGCTAAAGTCAGCCAGCAGAATTTGAGTCATTGCTATAACTAATGCTAGGGTTATGAAAAAAATCATAAAACATACAAACACTGATAAGAACATGATCAACGCTTAAAGCAAAAACAACTTGCGGTTTTTTTTGTCTGTCCGTCCACCAGCACAAGCAGAAATCCATTCATACTTGAGTGCCGGGCATGACGTCATCGGCTTGCACCACCGCGCCACCGGACCCAGAACCAACATATTGTATCTACTTTTTTCGCTTAAAGTTTTCAAAATAGATCCACTTTTCATGTCCTGTGACGATGTTCTTGTACGTTCGAGCAAGATTTTGCATGTGCTTTTTCGTCTCTCTGTCTGCTTGTCATTCAATTCATGCGGTACCCATATTCCAACTTTTTGAATCTTTACCATCTCTCGTAAACGAAGAGAAATGGTTTATCGAGTAACGCCTATCTTCTCTGCAAGCTGTTGTTGCGTTTGCACAACGTCCTCAGCCAGCAATTCTTCCAAATCGGCATCTTCAAAATTTGTTTGGAGGCCTTCCACGTTCTTCGAATTTTGGACATCAAAATTGCCTTTTTTGAACCGCCAAAACCATTCCTTGTAAGTTTTAGAGAGAGCATGATTTCCGTGTGCTTCCAAAAGCAGTTGCTAAGACTTAGCTGCAGTTTTTTTGATGTCCGCAAATCAAGGTTTTCTTTTATTGCCAGATGTCAAGACAATAAAAAACAGCTGATAAAACAATAACCCAATTAATAAAATTGAAGCTATAACCCTTTAGATGTAAGCTGCGGTCTTATATTTGCACACCTGGAATAAAACTCTTTTTTGTATTATTTTGTCATACTTTTTGGACTCTATGAGGGGATTTTAGAGCGAAACACCCCCTTTTCCCCCCTTGAATACCATCCTGATTCAAAGTGTCAGTCATTGAGCACCGAAAATTAAAACCTTCAAAAATTGTTGGCATATTACTGTTATTTCAAACATCAATAACATTCAACAGTCATTACATTTAAAATTTAAAGATATTTAAGAATTATCTTCAATCACTAAAGTGGAGATGAGCTTTTGAAGGAAAAAACAATTAATATCGATTGGTAGTTTAAATGAAGTGGCTTGCAATCTTCTGAAGTCTTTCAATGTTAGCATTTGTAGAGTTTCTTAAATTTTTGGCATCTACAAGGTTGAGATAATCATACACTAATTCTTTAATGAAGTGCTTTTTTTTAATGAAGTATAGTTTTTTCCAAATGAACACAATATGAATGATTTTTTTTATTCCAGTCAAAAAACGAAATCTTCAAGTTTTTACAATTTTGCAGCCATGGAGCGTCTAACTACAAACAACATCGTTTATGCAGCTAAGGCAAATGGGGGTGAACAAAACAAAGCAAAAAAAAAACAATAACAAACATTTGTAATGACAATAAATTGTCATTCACTATAGCAGCACAGCAGCCTAACCTAATCTTCTGCGGAGTATTATTTTAGCTACATGTTTTTAGCTCGTATATCAGTTGATTTATGGGTCAAAACTTTAAGTTGTGCCTTTCAAGGAATTGCTTTTGCTCAATGGCACATATTCCCGAGTCAGTAAACAGTTAACAGCACCCCGCAACCACCCACTACAAATAGAATTTTTGCCACCATATACTGCCTGTTTCTGCAGTCTTAACTTAGAGCATTAGCCACATAATTTGATTTTATGAACTCGACTTTGAGATTCGTTTCGAATTGCAGGATTTATGCGTTTAAATTGACTTATGTTTTCACAGCTAGTACCATTCGGTTCATGAACTCAAGACTTCGATCCTGGATACAGTCTTATAGTATTAATAGAAGCAAAACTTGATTTATTTTTAAGCGTAGACATAATAGCGTAGGTTGACACTTGGAGTACCTGTGCGTGGAGTAGATGGATGATGTTGATAAAGTATGTCTGAAGGGTGTATTTTTAATACATATCGATTTGTCTTGAACTGTATTTAAAAGTTTAACATGCTTTGCACACATTTCGTTATAAATGGACATATTTTGTTTTATTTGCATTTGAATCTTAAATCTGTGCCATCTATTTTTGCATTATCACAGGGCCATATTTTATGGTATGGTCGGTGCCTTTTGTGTCGCACAGCTGCTGTGCTTCATTCATGTCTAGTCGCTATTAGTTGCTTTACATTGCTTTTTATTATGTTGAATTTTACATATATGTATATATATCTAGATATTCCTCAACATTTTTAAGCTACATGTGTGCTTAAGTGTCTCAAATCTTTAACTGAATTCATTATGTATGCGTTATTCATAGAGAATTGCCACGCGTTTGGGTTACACTGTGAATGAAGCAGCCGCATACCAGCCATAACTTCGTGTCGTAGCCCGACTTTGGAGTTAGAATGCTTTTGTTGTTATAAGCGTGCTTTGCATTAAATTAAAGTTAATCGAAAAATTTCCATAAAATCAAATTAATGGTCTTTTTTTATGTAGACAAATTAATTTAAAAATTAACATAACTTTAAGAATGACTTCATTAAGTTAGTTTTGTTTGATCTTTTCCATAAAATTGTAATTGTAAAATAGGATTAAATTGGATGAAAAGAATTGTCTTGACAATTTAAAAATTTTTTAGCTCATGTGAATTATCTTCGCTCCAAATGTGACAATTTTGTTTGTTGACATACCCTTTTTTCGAAAAAACAGCTGACCCAAAGTCAGTGGATTTTGGGTTAATTAACTGAAATATGGACGCAAATGATCGTCATTGATACTATAAAGAAAAATAAAAGGAATGGCCATGAACTAAAGTCAAATTGTAAGGAATAAATATTCGTACTTTCACATTATTTTCATGACTATGTTTTTTTGTAAGAAATCACAACTTTTTCCAATAAATTCGATGTATTCAACATGCATATACGTTTTACTTAACTCTTTACAAAGGTTAAAGGGTCAAATCACTACGGAAAAATATGAGTGCACACTAAACTATATAACTATTCTATGTTGTAAGTATTAATGTTGTTTCGCAGCCGTGGCCGAGGCGACCCATACGCCAGAGAGCCTTGGTTCAATTCCCACCTGACACAGAAAAGTTTTTATAATTCAATTAATTTTTTCTGTTCGGCGGTCACGTCTCTACAGGCAATGACAAACATCAGAGAGTTGATAGAATGAATGATAGAGTGCAAGCTGTTTTAAAAAATGTCTTTTCGAGAAAAACTCGTTTAATGTTTTGTTTACCTAACTTTATGAGCGTTTACTACTCATAAAAACATAAATATATCTTAAACGGCTTTGAAATTTATTCCGAAATTTTTTTACACATTCTTAAGATGTGGCAAGGGGAATTTGAAATAGTTCTGAACTAGTTCCAAAAAGGACCAGTACTAGTTCCACTACATTACCCTTTAACATTTAACGAACTGACGCTTTTTGCGGATTGATGTCATAGGTAAAGACCATTGTCCCCCATTTCAACGAGTTGTGTTATGAACGTATTTAAGCTGGTTGCTTTCGCAGTAGCTTAAAAGTGGTTCTTTTTTAACTAGTCTTAAAATGAAAATTTTAAAAGTGTAAAAATTTAGTGTACTGGAGCAAAGGTCCTAAAGTCCTGGCTTGTACGATATTTTCCATCCATCTAAGTTTTATTGAAGGAGAAATTTATTAATTATTTCTTTGTTATTTATATTATGAACTAAAACTGAAATAATTTCACAGAGCAACAACCGATTCCATCTTGTGATCAGCAAATTTTAATAAATAACCAGAATGCGTTTTCAACTCTAACGCGTTTTCTACCACAACACGTTTTCTGCGTTCTGTTCACCCCAGCATCGAGTTCGTAAAAATAAAAAAATTTTGGCTGCAACTCTATCCGCCATCTTGAATTTTAAAATTCTGACATCAGATTCGAAATCAGCGAAAATTCTTAGATGATGTTGAAAACTATTAAAAATTAATTTTTTTAGGTGGCACCCTTTTGTAAAAAAATTACAGAATTTTAAAATTCTGACAACGGATTCGGAACGGATTCGGATTCGAACGGATTTTTAGGTGGCACCCTTTTGTAAAAAAATTACAGAATTTTAAAATTCTGACAACGGATTCGGATTCAGCGACCCATTCTTACCTAGTGTTAACCCCAACACCAAACTCGTAAAAATAAAAAAAATTTAGGTGCCAGCCCTATCCGCCATCTTATATTTTAAAATTCTGACATCATATTTGAAATCAGCAACTCCGTAAATCCGTACCATGATGTTTAAAACTCTTAAAAATACATTTTATTAGGTGGCAACCCTATTGAAAACAATCACATAATTTTGAAATTCTGACAACGGATTCGGATTCAGCGACCCATTTTTAGCCCCAGCTCAAAATTCGTAAGAATAAAAAAAATAGTTGATAACCCTATCCACATCTTGAGTTTTATAATTCTGACATCAGATTTGAAATCAGCGACCTTCTTAAACTGTTTGATGATGTTTCAAACTCTTGAAAATACATTTTATTCGGCTTATTAGGTTATTAGGACAACCCCGTGGTAAAAATTTGGGTGGCAAGCCTATCCGCCATATTGAACTTTAAAATTCGAACAAACAATTTAGAAAATGTTTAAAAATCGTTTAAAACATATTATGAGATGCAACCTTGTGGCAATCCGCATGCGATTATGCAATGCAAAGAACATACGCACAGGAATGCAACGAAGCTAGATGTCGCTAAGCTGCAATTACAACGGACTGCCGAAGCCTACTCCGCTCAACTCTCGGTTAAGCTCAACCAACCAACCTCTGGACTCGACGACGCGGGCGGACTTTGGGCGCATATATCCCACTCCATGCGCGCTGCCGCTGAAGAAGTCATTGGCTTCCGGCACCCGCAACCTCGGAACCAATGGTACGATCAGGAGTGTCGCATCGCGACTGCAGTAAAAAACGCCGCATACAGAAAAACGCTGCAGTCAGCTGCAACGCGAGCCGTGCGAAAAAACTACCGCGAAAAGAGGAAGGAAGAGAGGCGCCTTTTCAGACGCAAGAAAAGAGAGCAGGAAAAGCGTGAGCGTGAGGAACTAGAGATATACCAGGGCAAGAAGGATGCACGAAAATTCTATCAACAGGTTAAGCGTCTAACCCAAGGTTTCAAGCCCGGAGCATCCACTTGCAGAGACGAAAATGGAGATCTGAATACGGATACACAGTGTGTTCTTAGATTGTGGAGACAGCACTTCTCCAATTTACTTACTGGCGACGATTCCACCAATGCCGCCCATCGAGAGCGCAGTGCAGTGCCACCAATCGACGATGACGGAGTGGAAGTATCACCACCTAGCCATGAAGAGGTTCGAGTTGCTATCCAACGACTCAAAAACAATAAAGCAGCGGGTGCTGACGGCCTGTCAGCTGAATTGTTTAAAACCAGCGGCGATGAATTGATAAGGCGCATGCATCAGCTCATCAGCAAAATATGGCTAGAAGAAAGCATGCCCGACGATTGGAACCTCAGTGTACTGTGCCCTATACTTAAGAAAGGAGACCCTACAATCTGCGCTAGTTATAGAGGTATCAGTCTTATTTCCATCGCATATAAGGTTCTCTCAAGCGTACTGTGTGAAAGATTAAAGCCGATTACAAAAACACTGATTGGACCTTATCAGTGTGGCTTTCGACCTGGTAAGTCCACCATATACCAGATTTTCACGCTACGACAAATCCTGGAGAAAACCCACGAAAATCAAATTGACACACACCATCTCTTTGTCGATTTTAAAGCTGCGTTCGATAGCCCGAGAAGGGATTGCCTATACGCAACAATGTCTGAGTTCGGTATACCTGCAAAGTTGATTAGACTTTGCAGAATGACTTTGAGCAACACACGCAGCTCCGTCAAGGTAGGAAATGACCTCTCCGAAACCTTCAATACCGAAAGAGGTTTCAGGCAAGGCGATCCACTGTCTTGCGATCTCTTCAACATCATCATGGAGGGGATCGTACGAAGGGCCGGTGTGCATCGGAATGTCACCATTTTCTATAAAGGTGTCCAGCTCCTTGCGTACGCTGATGATATTGATATTGTTGGCAGAACCAAGAGAGATGTTACCGCTGCTTTCGCCGCTATCGAAAAGGAATCAGCCAAAGTGGGTTTGACGATAAATGAGGGTAAAACAAAGTATATGCTGTCTACAAACAAGGGAGCGCGGCGTTTAGACTCCCACGTTTCATCCGGCAGCTATAACTTTGAAGTAGTCAAGGAGTTCGTTTACCTTGGCACCGCCATTAACACTAACAACGAAATCAGCCTGGAGATAAAGCGAAGAACAATAATTGCTAATAGGTGCTACTATGGGCTCAGTAAGCAACTAAGTTCCAAAGCCCTCTCTCGATCGACAAAACTAACACTCTACAAGACGCTCGTTCTACCTGTGCTGCTTTATGGCGCTGAGGCATGGGTAGTTTCGCAAACTGACGCAGCCGCTCTGGGGGTGTTCGAGAGAAAAGTTCTTCGCAAAATCTTCGGTCCTGTTCGAGTCGGCGATGACTATCGCATCCGAATGAACCACGAGCTGTTTGAGCTCTACGGAGACATTGACGTAGTTCGGCGTATAACTGTGCAGCGACTACGCTGGCTGGGTCATGTCCATCATATGGACGACGAAGCTCCAGCGAAAAAGGTGCTCGAGGCGAGGGTCGCTGGTCAACGACGACGAGGGAGACCATGCCTCCGATGGATGGACCAGGCTGAGGAAGCCCTAACCGCACTTGGTGTATCCGATTGGAGAAGGCGCGCGCAAAGCAGAGGCGCCTGGCGAGAGCTGATGAGGTCGGTCGAAATCCGGACACGGGTTGTCACGGCCATCTAAGTAAGTAAGTAAGTAACCTTGTGGCAAAAGTGTAGCTGGCAACTCCATCCACCATCTTCAATTTCAAAATTGTGATATCAAATTCGAATTTAAAGCTGTTGTCATAATTTCAAAATTACAAGAACTCGCAAATTCTTTAAATTCCTGAAAATAAATTCACCGAATAATTAATTTACGTATTGCTGACTTATACGTCACTGTGCCCTTTCGTATCAAATCAAATTCTTTAAACGAAATTTCGCTGAAAGTAAATTCACCGCACTTATATGCCTCCAAAGAGTTTTTTCCTAGAATTTCACGTGGAATACAGAAACCAGTGATTGCAGGACGAAAACAAGTTCATTCGCCAAAATTTATATTCAAAAGTGTTCAAAAAGTCTATCCATCTAAAATTCCTTAAACTGATTTTTCTTTTAAAATGCTGAGAGAAAATAGCTTTCTTATATGCCAGCTAATGAAATGAGCTTCTCATCAGCTTAAGTGATGAATTCCAAAAGATTAGATTGAGTCTCTCTAAATGTAATACTCTTGACTTAGTCTTAAATACTATAAATTCTTCAAAAACATTACCCAACCCAACAACAAAACTAATTCAGAAGAATTTTCAATTTACTTCTATAGACACATAGAATCCACGCTTAAAAGATAACCATTAGCTACAAGCTTAAAGACATTCTCCTATACTAAAAACAATAACCTGTCTCAATATAGCAAGAATTTCTGAGTTCTAAAAATCTGCTGCTTTCAATTCTCGGAAGACATAAAAAATTTATGCACACCATTAAAAGACGAAGTAAGAAGCACAAAAAAAAAGAAATCAAAAGTCAAAACCAGAGAGTAAATCAGGCCTATCTGTTCATGACAACAAAAAACAAGAAAACTTACTACACGACAAAAGAGAAAAAGAAGAAGAAGAAGAAAAGGCAATAGCTACTTGAGGTAACAAAAAACTTTGAGGTAACAGCAAAGCAAGACTTACCTATAACTAATGTCAAGTTCAATGTCAGTAAAGTTTGAAAGGTTTGATTGTATTTTTGTTTTTTTTTTTATATTTATTGTTTGTTGCTGCTGTCTAGGCGCACCTTCATGTGTTCAGGTGGTACATGTATGCAAAGCTCAGCAAAACTAACTGTCTGCACTGTCATGTAGATGGCTATCTATGGTCGTCTAGTAGACTCCAGTCGGTACATATTTGCTTGTACTTAACGCTCATTATTGTGTAGTTGTTGTTGTTGCTGCCACTACTAGTGTCACGGAAGTTACGTGAAATTGTGTTTTCATATGTTTAGTTTGACTTGCTTTGGTTTGTTTTGGTTTGTTTTGGAGGAAGTTTTCAGGCATTGTTTTTGACTAACATGTGTTTAAGTCAAGTAGATTAAAGTGCGTCTTGTTTTTCTAATTAAGCCTGTGTAATAAGCATGGATGCTACCCAGGTAACAATTTCACCTAAACAAGCCTTAAGTAAAGCTTTGTATTAGGAATTTATGTATGAAGGAGAACTTCAACTTAATTGAATAATCCTTCAAACAAGTTTTATAAAAGGTCTATGAAAGGAGAAGAGGGGTATGAAATTATTTTCTTTATTCAAGAACTCATATAAAAGTTCGTCTGTTTTATATAAGGTTTTTATTCAAGGCTTATGCAGGAGCTCGGAAACTGTAACGTATCTTTTTATGCAAGTATGCTTCAAAAATGTTTGTATATTTAACATGATCATCCAAGCGCGGCTTGAACTCGGAATCTTTGTATAGATTGAATAACGTTGAAACTCAATTATTATTTTCTTTGAATTTTCTTAAGTAAAACTTTATAAAAGCCGCAACTGATCTCATTTCATATAAGCACTTAATTTTGCGGCCATAAATTGTTCCGTGGTTCGACGCCGGGCACATACAAAGATTTTTTTTTTTGTAGAGACTTACTTGAGAAAAAATATTCATGAATACTTCCCAAAAAGGAATCCTTGAATAAAGCTTTATATAAAAAATTTTAGTTGAGCTAAAATCTTCTTGAATACTTCCTTCAATGTATAGTTAAATAAATCTTTAAATAAGAAATTAGACAAGAAAATGAAATTTTCGTGGCTCTTTCAGGCAAAGCTTGATTAATTACTTTTATACAAGGGGCCTTTAACTTCAAATATTTAGGCGAAATTGCTGACTTTTTGATGGTCATGAAATGGGCGAAAAGAGCCAGAATCTAGATACATATTTATTGCTAATATTTTAAAAAGTTAAATTAAGTCATAAATTATATGTTAAGATTCTTTAAATCCGATGAATATTTTTTTTGGAAATCAACAATATTTTAACAAAAAACTATAAAAATGCATTTCGTCTTGAAGTTTTAATTTTTTTATGAAGTGGATATAGATTAGGCCGCTTCGATTTACATCGCGGTCCAAAAACCGATATCGCCTGGGCAATTTTCGGTTCGAGCATGAAAAGTTATTAAGAACAAAAATTAAAAAATAAGGGTGGTGGTGCAATCGGCTCTGTCGCAGCTTCGAATTTGTCGAATTTTTTTCTTAACCCATTTAACGTCGTGGTGTGATTCTGACAGCCAATTTCAATGATTTTTTCAGGAATTGCTTATTTTCATCCGTAGATCACAAATTCTGAGGGTCAAAAATACCAAAATTCTGGTTTCCCAGAAAATAGGTGTTACTTTAAAGCAACGTTAGGCGTAAATGTGTTATATTTTTACATGAAATGGAGCTTTTGTTTGTTGAACTTTTAGTTTGATCTTTTAGCTTTACATTTGTGCCAAAATTTGCCAAATAGCGTCTTTGTTAAAATTTACTACACTGTAAGCAAAAAATGCCCAAATTATGTGATTTTTTCATGCACTCACACTCATGCACTGCAAAGGTACATACACCTCTCTTCCTCAAGAAAGTCAAAGGTTTATTAGATACATTGGAACCCAATATAATGAACTTTGTTTCCACAAAATTTCAAGTCAATAACTTAATGCGTTGATTTTTGAGATTTTGTAAAGTTCACGTTGATTTAAAGCAACACCGGGCTTAAAGGGTTAAGGAATTTCTTAGCATTTTTAAGGCAAATCGGATGTGAGAATTCCAGTTCTGGCATCAGTTTTACACCTGCAGTACTCTAAATGGTCAAAAAAAGTAAGTTTTGCCCATTACTTTCACGTACAGTCTCATTTAATTTCTTCCGACCACTAATATAAACGTTGAAAGATCGCACAAAATGAAGATAAAAAAGCTCGCTGCTTGATGCCTTAATAGACTCTTTTCTATTTTCAGTTAGCCGCTCACATTGTGCTCTCTTCTAATCGAAAGAACTGGTGGCGAATTCATTAGGAAAGAAAAGTAATACAGAATTTGTATGGAAAACGTATGTTTTTAAAATTAATTTCTATCGAATTATATTTCAAAGCAACTAACAAATGCAATTTCAAATTCGATTTGCATTAAAATTTCAAATTTTACTTGTATTAAAGTTTTATATTTGATTTGAATAAAATGCGTAGTGAAGTCGAACTTTTCTGGAAAATTTATTGTTACTAATCCAGAAGGCTATGGAACTTAAACATTAACAATATGCATGACATGCCAATACATTTTATCAATATAATCTTTACGAAATAAATCAACTAATTCTTGATTCACTTCAATAACAATTTATTTTAATTGCATTCATTTCAATACATTTTTTTAACTTTGCCCAACATATTTCAAAAATAAAGTTGAAATCAAATTTCAACCATAGGGAATACTAGTAAATATATTTATATACCAATAAAATACAGGTCAAGCACAACATACTTCATACACCAAATGATTATATAACATATGAAATAAAAGAAAATATACAATTTTTTGTTTTTGCCGAAACCCAGTATCCCAGCAGAAAACTCGCTCATGCCTGTAATAATCAGACTGGAATTCAGGATTTTATTTCTAAATATAGTCATGACTCCATTATTATTCAGTTCCGATTTTAAGACTGAATTTAAAATATAATTCAGGCTTCCTTTTTACAGACCAGTATTCTAACCTGAAATTAAAGAAAAACTCAGTCCACTTTTATTTAAGGCCAGATTTCATATCTGAATTTGAAATAAAAATTGATATTCAGACCAGAAATCATAGATAAACCTTTAAAAAAAGTAATTCCAAATTTCAGGTCTGAAGAGGCGGACACTTGTATAGAAAAATCAGGGCTGTTTTAAAGGAAAGGCCAGATCTCGGTCATGCCTCTCAGGCTTGAATTCTTGCGTGATCAGGCATGCCATTTGCTGCTGGGATGTTACGTATGTAATAAAAGACTATACATTTTTATGTGAAATGTGAAATGTAGGGGAGGCGCCTACCTTGCGCTCCTTTGCGTAGGTCCTTGGAGCTATCACTATAAACGAAAGGGAAGCGTTATTATCAGGGGAGCGGATTCTTGTTATTTATCAACTGCTGATTTCAGTTTTTGGACTAAATCTGATATTTTGAGATACTCATATAAATTTAAAAAATTTTTACAAAATTTACAAAATTTCCATTAATTTTTAGACCAGACACATTATCTTCTACCAGTATTTTATGCCTTAATTCACTTTGTTAGAGTGGCAAAAGGTTTGTTCACCTTACTCATCACAACGTACCTTAAGAGAAAATATGTGGAGGTACGAGTATGTATCCAAGGGACTATAAGTCAAGTTGGAAATTGCAAAATTAATTGTGATCAGCAACATGATCAGCACATAATACAACATCTGACCATTATTTCAAAAGCATTTACAAAGACAATTATCGAAAAAATTTTTAATTACTCAATACCAATACTCAATACTGAAACTAATAAATAAAATTTCAACAACAAAACTTTAAAAGTACATCAAGAAAAATAAAAACCTTAGTGAAATCATACAAGTTGACTTTTGTAAACACAAAATTAACTAAGCTGAAGAACTTATTTTGTGCTAGCTTAACATTGGCTTAAAATTAAAACATCGATACCTTATATCTAAAAAAAACATTTAACAAATTATTGTAAAAAACATACAAGTGTTAAAATAACAATATCTATTTTTAGACTATTTTATTTGATTGTTTGATTGAAAGCTTTAGCTGTGTTCTTACAAAGCTAAGTAATGTTAACATCTTTCATGGTATGTTTGAGTATTGAATTCAATTGCCTTTAGTAATAAAGAAATTCTAAATCGAATCTTTTTTAAACTCAACTTTAAGTCTCACCCTTCATTGACTGAAAGCTGAAGTCGACTTTAAAAAAGATTCGGCTTAGAATTTCTTTATTACTAACGGCCAACAAGTTTCGTAGTGACTATTATTTGCAATTTAAAAATTTAGTAAATAAATGAAAAGATTCAATATTACTGTCATGACTAAAAAACCGCTCTTGACTGTAAAATGATATATCCAAAATAAAAATGTAATTTTTTTAGTTTAGATCTGTACATCTGTAAATATATAGCGCTACATATTAAAACGATGCTGCCTTGGCCAAGAAATGAACAGACTCAAAACGGTGGTAGCCAGTGGATAGGTTAGCAAAAGTTTATTGTTAATTTTCCATAAGTTTTTTCTCAGTGTATTTATTTTCACATATTAATTTTATGGAAATTTACCTATTTTTTCATTAACAATTTTGAGATCACTGAACCAGTGGCAATATAACCTATTTAGAAGCATGGGAAAAAACCTAAAAGAAGTTCAAGAAAAACTACTTTATGATATATCCAAAATAACCTGTATTTCTTCCAATTTATGTTATTTTATGCGATTGACCTTTTTTCGTTTTTTGTTTCTTTTTCTACTGCAATTTTAAGACAGCAAAGCAAATGTTCAGCAAATGTGCCTAATAGTTCATTAATTGCAACCTTTTAAGTATTAATTAATATGTCATAATTTTCACTTTTATTGATTTGAATCATTTAAACCAGTTCAAATGTCATTGCCAATTAATCCCCAATAAATTGAAGACGTAAACAACATCAACGATATTTTAGTTAAAATCACAACATTATAAATGTAAATGGAACAAAAAATAAATGCATATATTTAATTTTTTATGTTTAAAACGTGCAAACGCTACATTCATACAGATAGCTAAATTCAAACAAGAGTTGTACAAAAATAACTTATTAAATAGATCTTACTTCATACTTTAATATTTAAATAAAAATCCACAAATTTACTTAATATACATTGTAGCTAAGCAAAACTCATCAGGAAATGAAAGTGTATCTTTAGAACAGAATCAATTAAATTTAAAATTATTAATTTTAAAACGATTATTGATTTCTTAATATTTCTTAAGAGATACAAATAAAATTTTGCTCTAACCATATAAATTGGTAATGATCAAGGCCGATGATTAAGAAAAAAAAAAACGCAAACAGATTATAAGATTAAAATAGCATCAAATATATTAAGCAAACAAGAGCTAAAGCAAACGTGTGGAAATTGTGGTAGGTAAAGTAAAATGTGAACGCACAGTGGGCAAAAACTAATTTTCAGAAGAATATCAAAAGTATTTTAAATAATTAAAAATTGACTTAGATGAATGCAAAGTTAAACGGGCGAGGGATTTTATAATAAGACATGAGGCATACGTATAAGAAAATGTAAGATATACGCTTATATCACTTTTTATTTCTTTTTTAGGCATGCTTATTGCATTGTAATCATGAATTTTAAAAAATTTGTTTGACATTAATTGAAAAGCTTTCATGATTTCGACATCTAGATTGGCTTAGTTAAAATATGTATATTGGTCCAAGTTATAACGCTCGGAAAGAGCAATCAGAGAGGATACATAAAAGTTGTGACTTTTTTTCGCACAATTTGAAAAGTTCAGCCTTTTAAGAATAAAAAAATGCCAATCTACAGCTTTGAGCCCTGTATCTTGGTTACAAATTTTAATGCAGTTCAAATACTATTTTGAACGCCGTTCTAGGTCTATATTACCTCTTGTCTCAATTCAAAATACTCTTTTTCTCTTTTTGCAATAGACCCCGCCATTGGATAAATAAAAGAAATAAAAAAAAATTCTAAAAATAAAAGTTTAAAAACCTTTCCCCGCCCTTAAATGTACGTGACCACCAACGCGTAAGATATTTTTTGCCCTTTTGGGTGTCAATGTCACTCATCGCAGCGTCTGTGTTTCTATGTCAATATATCGACAAACGCTACAATTTTTCTTAAATCGCTCAAGACGGAGGTTTCCTTAACTACATAATTATCTCCACTACCGCAGCTGATATGAATCAATATCTCCCAAGGAATTTATTACTACCAAGCTGTATCAAATTAAACATGATTATCCAAAGCGAGACCCCGTCCATCACGCCTTACATGTGTGAGCTTTACTCTAATGATTGTTTATAGAAATCTACACACAACAGAATAGAACTTGACTATCCAGAGCAAGATCTCGTTGGTCTTGCCTGGCATGTGAGGGAACTCGACCGCGCCCGGCAAGCCTTTCATATGTGAGCACGGCTCTAATCAATCGATCTATTAACTATCAAGATGGCATACATACAAAAGTTGAACAAAAATTAAATAAGTCATCAGATTTGTATGAAATTTTGTATGGTAAATAACATGAGGACGCCAATTTCAATAATAGGTAAATAATTTTGTTTCTAACATATTAAAATTAAGGTTTGAAATTGCAATTTCGGTGTTATTTAACGAGTTATAACTATTTTAAAAGTTCATTAATTAATTGTTTTTAATTTTTGATATATAACTGTTTTGTTTTTGTTTAATTTTTCATGCAAATTTATTTCATGCAAAAATATTTTATAGGTTTTAAGATATAAATATTTTTGTAAGAGCCTTTTTGCACTAACATATGCTCGCAATAACTAAATATTCTGTTTACTTCGATATTTTTTACTGATTGATAATTATCCGTCAATTAAAGAAAGTAGTGCGTGCTTTAAATTGGCAAAAAATCGAGCTAGCAAATTTTGGTTGCGATGTGTGGCCTACAGTGTTAGCATGCGCTACAAAAAAACTAAAAGCACCCTTAGACTATTTTCTTCACTTTATAGACGAAGAAGTTTTACAACTTTTTACTGAGTACACTAATTTATATGTGGCAAAACGTAACGAACCCGGAAATTGCACAGAAAATGAAATCCCTTCATTGCAATTTTGCTGCTTCGTGACTATATAAAAGTATGTATTGGGAGTCAAAATCTGATAGCCACAATTCGTTAGTCGCAGATGCAATGTCTCGAAATCGTTGTCAATATATAATGTCTAACTTGCACGTGTGTGACAACGACAGACTTGATAAAGCGGACCGATTCGCTTAAATCCGCCCATTTCTGGATATGGTGAACGAAAAAAAAAAAAAAACGAAATGGCCATTTCAGCCCTTAAAAGGACTTTGACCGAGCTTCTTATGATCAATTGTGTTGTGTGTGATGTGAAATGTTTGCACACACAAATGATCGAGAACTGGACCTACATGTTTTACGCCGACTCCGAACGGCTTATGTTCTCAAGAAGCTTTTCATGGCAGTTTTTACTCTCTGAGGTTTGCCATTGTCTGCAGAGAGGTGACGGCCGAACAGAAAAATTAATTCAATTGAAAAAATTTGCTGTGTCTGTTGGAGGATTCGAACCTGGGTTCTCTGGCGTAAGAGTCACACACTCTACCCACTACGCCATGGCCGCCACGAACGAAAGATGCCTGGATTTTCTTCCTCATGAATAAAATCATTGTGTTGATGAAACAGTTTATTAAAGGTAGGTTTTAATTTTGATATGAAGTTGAGTCAGAAAAATAAATTTTAAAAATTTTTGTCAGGCAAAACGATCAGATTTGGCATGAAATTTTGGTGCGGTGGCACATTTAATGGCTACTTGTCTTGGCTTCAACCATATCACGGTGCAAACCTCAAAACATGGGCTTATCAACATAAAGGCCTAGGATATGGTGTTGTAATGACATATGTTGATCAACTTCCTTCAAAGTAACCATATAGACAATTTTTCGGCAATTTATTTACTTTGTTTGATTTACTGAATGATCTGCAAGAGAGAGGTATCGAGACGACAGGCACCATACGAGCAAACCGTATAGACAAGAGCTGCACTCTACTCAGTATAGACAAAATTAAAAAGAAAGAAAGAGGAGTATACGAGTACGTCACTGATACAAATACTATGATAAATTTCACCAGATGGAATGATAACAGCATTGTGACCATCGCTTCGAACTTTGATTCAGTAACGCCATTGAAAAATGTGGAACGATTTCCTCGAACTAAAAAAGAAAATCATTTCGATTCCACAGCCAAAAGTTGTGTATAATTATAACCAGTTTATGTGCGAAATCGACAGAGCAGATGAAAATATTGGGCTCTACAGATGTGGAATAAGGGGGAAAAAGTGGTATTTTCCTCTTATTGCACATCTTATTGACGTCTGCGAGCAAAATTCTTGGTAGATTTATTGCAGGAACGAGGAGAGGTTAGATCATCTAGCTTTTAGTAGAAAATTAGTCTGTAACATATGGAGTCTAATAAGAGAGTCATAACGCAGAGAGGACGATCCAGTTACACTGCTTTGATGGACAGCCGCTATGATGGGATCAACTATTATACAATATTTGTACCCTACCAGAATTAGCATCAGGAAGAAAGCAGCAATTGAAATGTCGCATTTGCTCCAAAAAATCGACAACCAAATGCATGAAATGTGATGTGTCTTTGCACATAGATTGTTTCATAAATTTTCGCTCCAGGAAAAATTACTATTTTTATGTGTGTAGATTTGCTAATTTTTATATACATTTCTTAAGTTAAATAAATACGAAAAATATGCTTCTGAGTTGAAATCTTTATTAAAATGCAATAAACACGTAATAAATATTTGTATCTGGTTTATTTTGGTCAAACGTCAAAATGTAGTGGAATGTGCTCAACGTTTGGGCGTTGTAAAAAAGAGGTTGGTGTGGCATTTGAAAAAATGCGATTGTTGGATTACTTTTAATATATTAAATAGGTTATGCAATAAAAAACTTACAATTTTACAAAAAAAATCGGCCTCATCCGAGTTACATTTTTGTACAATTTTACAATATTTTAAAAATTGTCAAAAAATCAATTTTATTTTTTTTCTAAATAATAACCACCATTCCTTTTAATATTTATTCTTTAAATGAAATTTAAACACAAAATAATATCTTAAAAAAACAACTAAGCGCACAAAAATTTGCCCAAGAGCTCTTCACTAAAAATATTACCATAAAAATGTAAAAAAGTGTCGACTTTGAACAGGTGTAGTGTCCAAAAAAATTATTTTATTGGCCTGAAAATTTAAATTTTTTATATTTAAAATATTTCCTATCCAATGATACCCATTTTACATGATTGTTTGACTACAAAATTTTCGATTTTGTCCACCAGACAAACTACTGTGTGACATCCGTAATATACGTACAACTTTAAACATCTAACCTGTCAATTTGTTTTTATTTTAATAAGTTTAGTATTAAACAAGTGAAATAATAAGAATTTGCTAATTTTTTAAAATGCTAAAAAGCCTTACGCATACAATAAATAAATAAATAAATAGAATCTGAAATATTTTAAGTGTTGAATTAATGCTTTTCATTAACTACTTTAAAAATCTGCCAAAAAAATGTACAAGAAATCATTGCTTAAAATTTAAGACATTCGGTCCCACTGTATTTCGCGCTCAATTCACAGCTTCTCCTAAAATAGTTATAACTATGTTTTGTGCCATTCTTGGACACTCAACAAATCGGTGCGCTTGTTCAAACAGAAGTCGCACTCGTTATAAACCATGTCACGATCTTCAGATTCAATCTGGCTTGAAGCATCTTCAACTCTCAATAAACGTTTTGGTTTTGCACTCCTCTTCGTCATCGTGTCGAACCAGAACTTGTTAGTGCTGCGGCTGCGGCTGCGTTTCAGACATGCTTTGGACGCACATGATGATAAACTTAAAGTGTGAGTTTAATAAAAACGACGGGCATGGTTAAGACTTAAGCAACAGCAACATGCTAATTGTTTGGGCTAGGTAGCTTAGACTCATCTTTTTATTTGGTTTCCTATACGGTCATTCGTTAAAGGTGTGCTTCAGTTCAATTTAAAACACCGGCAGTTGCAGACGTGCAAAAAAGACAATCAAATCGAAAACGAAACAAAACCAAAAAAAAACATAAAAAAAGAATAAAGTCATGGCAAAAATAATGCTCATCTGTATAGTGCTGGGACTAGTGGGCCTATTATGGATGCCCCACAGCGTAGAGGCTAAGCCGTACTTCTTTAAATTTTTCGATGTGTCACAAAACGGTAAAGTTTGTTGATTGCAGAAAATTTTTTTGATTAACTAAATTTTGTATTTTTTTAGTGAACACAGTTCGCACCACGCCACGAACTCCGGTCGTGTCAACCTTTGTTTTAACTGATTTTTTGGCACGTAAACTGGAGTTTTTAGCCGGTATATTGTCAAACCAGGGCAGCGTTAGCTATAACGTTGGCTTTAATAAAGTTGGACAAGCTACCGCACAGCAACCCACGACAACAAGTAGGCCAATTTCAACTACGCCAGTGCAAACAGTATTTGTGCCGGAAAGCACGGAATCCTTAGTGCCGGCATCATTGGCCACAACCGCGATACCAGTGATTGGTCAACGAGTATCGTCCGTGCAGACGGAAGTAGTTGTGGGAGTAAATAAAATAATTTCATCTACGGCACTGCAACCTGCAATAGCGGCAGCAACGACAGCGGGAACAACGCTTGCACCAGCTTCCGGACCAATTTCTGGACCTGCATTTGTATCAATAACTGCATCAACAACAGCTGGAACACTAGCAGCATTACCAGGAACAGCAGCAGCGTCAGCTGGAACACCAGCAGCATCAGTTGGAACATCAGCAGCATTAGCTGGAACACCAGTTGCGCCAGCTGGAGCACCAGTAGCACCGGCTGGAGCACCAGTAGCGCCAGTTGGAGCACCAGTAGCACCAGCTGGAGCACCAGTAGCACCGGCTGGAGCACCAGTAGCACCAGTTGGAGCACCAGTAGCACCAGCTGGAGCACCAGTAGCACCGGCTGTAGCACCAGTAGCACCGGCTGGAGCACCAGTAGCACCGGCTGGAGCACCAGCTGCAGCACCAGTAGCATCAGCTGGAGCACCAGTAGCATCAGCTGGAGCAGCAGCAGCAGCAGCTGGAACACCAGCAGGAAATCCAGGAATACCAGCAGCGTCAGCACAACCATCAGCGTCAAGTCCCGCGCCATTCGCCAGACCAGTTCCTTCACTACCTCCAACACCGGCATCATCGACTGATAATATCATCATTTTGAGCTTATTCGATCAAACAGTCGGCTCATCGACTTCGGCTCCCGGAAATCCCAGCGCAACAGTGGGTCCACTACTGCCCGTAAACGTCCCTACGCAAGCTACTCTAACCAGTGGCTTCTCTGTTGCTGAGGCCGCTACTAAGAGAAACGGTTACGGTTATAGTGACCCGAATGTTTTGCTCTTTGATGCCAGCAATGAAATTTTCAATGATGTTCAAAAGTCGTTGAGATCTCACGACACTCAAACATTGGATTTGGATATAAGAACCTAGTCGCCTAATTTTGCTGGCAGTATTAGAAGTAGTGGAAATTCATCTGTATAAATGGAAAATTACATTAAGACTTTGTATATATATATCTATTTTTTTTCCTCCCATAGAAATAGTTTTGATTGTTGAAAATATCCTATCTATCAATTTCTAAAACAAAAAAAAAAAAAAAAAACTAAATAAATTTAAACTGTAAACTATTAACTGTGGTGACTTTTTGCTATTCGCTTTTGACATACTTTTAGTTCTTTTTCAACACCACCAAATCTAATATACAAGGCCAACGACTTTCTAGTGACCTTGAAACAACGGCCGGAAGCGCTCTATTAACTCCAAGACACAAATTTCTTACAGTCATCTATAGTTTTGAGTATTATGTAGATTTTGATCAAATTTATATTTGAACAATTTAGTTAAACTAAGCCAAGCCTGTTAATGCTATTTTGACTTAACTCAAAGTTTTAACTATCTGCACTGTTAAAGGTTATCTTGGCGTTTTATAAATTAATTTATGCGTTTGAATTGATGTCACCAGTTCAGGGGCTGTATTTTTTATTTCGATTATAGGTTTTAAGTTTCAACTTTTAATGAATGATGTTGCGTTCTATTTCAAACTTGAATCAAAAAAAAAAAAAAATAAAACTGTCAATTTATCTGCTCAAATTGATCAAGGTTTATTAACTACGTGTGTTATATTTTTAATTTTATTCAACAATTTATATGCTAATTTCCTGCCTGCCTGTTCCTAAAACGCTTTAATTAAGTTAATTTTAAGCTTTGATTGCCCCGTGTTAGTTTTATGCCAACACATAAGCTATTGTTAATTAGCACAAATCACCAAATTTTGCAAAGAAATTGTTGAAGTTGCATCGTCAAGTCAAGGTTTAACAACTTTTTGTTGTAGTATATTTTGACATTTAATAAAAAACATCGCATGTTGTAATAAATTTCAACATATATATATATTTCTGGTTGCTGCATCTTCTTGTTTGACCAGCCACCACCTATTCTTAGCTGCATGGCAACCTTTTTTGAACCAACAGAACCAACACACAACACAAAAGATTGTGTTGGTAAAACTTGTCTATTGACTCTGAGCTGTTTAAATGCTGCCTAAAAATGGCAAATCCTGTTTATAAATGACAACAGGTTGAATGAAATCTTTATTAACAGTGGCCAATAAACATTTTTTTGCTTTTTTAATTTTTAAACTTAATGCTATGCCGCTCATAAAACTATTTTATTGTTTATTTACAACAGTGGTTTCGAAATTAATATGAATTCATTCACGACGAAAAATGCATAGCCAATCTTATAGAGCCCGCACAAACTAGAAATTTTTGAGTCGAATGACCCAAACACTTGTTTTTCTATATTTTTCAGAAAGACCGCACAAAAGCATTTCTTTTAGGAAAAAAAACGGAGTTTTGAAAAAAATTTATCGGAACAACTGAAAATTTTTGATTGCTGAAAAAAAACTGATGTGCATTAGCTTAAGTACACTACACTCTATAAAAAGGACAAAGAGAATTGGAGCGATATTCGTGAACAAATCCTTCGTGAAATTTCGTTCACATAACGTATTGTACATTCTTGGCGAATACTAGCGGCACACCCAGAAAATAGTACTGGGAAACTATTTTTTTTTTAGTCATATTAAAATTTTCTTAACTTAAGAAACTTCTTAAGCGGCGATGTTACGATTTTTATTGAGGAGAAATTTTCAAAAAAACACGTATTCATGTTTATAAACGTGAAACAAAAAAGTGTAACGATTTTGTTTATAAACATCCCACCCGGCATATAGCTCGTTTACATCGAAAGTTGGTTTGCAACGAACTTTTATCGAAGAAAAATATCGTATTTTTTTCCAAAATGGCGATCAAAAATCGAAAGTTATTTCATACAAGTGTTGCTGCATCAGTTATAATAAAAGTAAGTCTAAAAGTGCGAAAAAATGTATCCACCTCACAGTAATTAAGTAAAAAATATAATAAAGTAACAAAATTTTCTTCTTACTTGTTTCGAAGTATTAATCGCTCTGGAATCGTTTTCCAATAATAGTTTATCCAAATATTAGCAAACCTTCGCTTACGAAGTAGCCGTTACATCCGCCAAACGTATGTTTTTCGAATCGTAATTGATATCGAATTCGATAGTAAGCATCGCAGATTATACGTAAAGTTTTCAATTTTCTATATCGAAGTCTGACTTTCTACCGGGTGGGATGTAACAAAAAAGTGAAACGTTTTTGTTTATAAACATGTAAAAAGAAAATGAAAGGTTTTTGTTTATAAACAGAAATAAATGAAAAAACATTTGATGCACCTAGGACCACGGAAACCCGTGCCGACTTGCATCGGTACATGTCAGTACTTGTTTATATATGGGAAAAAAGTGCTAACTTTCAAAAACCCAAATAAATTTTGTAAAGGGTGGTTAAATTTTAAGGGCCGATGTTAATTTTGAATAAAATACAAATTATTTAGGAAATTATTGTCATTTCTTTTTATTATGATAATATTGGTATGGTTCAGTTATGTATGGAACAAAATATCGGCCAAATGGCCGCTGCGACCTCGGCGGCACACCTCCATCCGATGGTCCAAATTTTCGATGACGCTGAGGCATAAGTAAGGTTCTATGCCGTTAATGTGCCGAATTATCTCATCCTTTAGCTTTTGAATTGTTGCTGACTTATCGACGTACACCTTTTCTTTCAAATAACCCCAAAGAAAGAACGGTGTCATATCACATGATCTTGGCGGCCAATTGACATCGCCACCACGTGAGATAACACGGCCATTGAATTTGTCGCGCAAAAGAGCCATTGTTTCGTTAGCTGTGTGGCAAGTGGCACCGTCCTGTTGAAACCACATATAGTTCACATTCATATCTTTCAATTCGGGCCATAAAAAGTTCGTTATCATCTCACGATAGCGAACACCATTCACAGTAGCTGCCTGACCGGCCTCATTTTGAAAAAAATACGGCCCGATGATGCCGCCAGCCGATAAACCGCACCAAACAGTCACTCTTTGTAGGTGCATTGGTTTTTTGACAATCACTCTTGGATTATCATTCGCCCAAATGCGGCAATTCTGCTTATTGACGAATCCACTGAGCTGAAAATGTGTCTCATCATTGAAGATGATTTTCTTCGAAAATCGATCATCCACTGTTGCCATTTCTTGCCACCATTCTGATAATTGACGACGCTTGAAATGGTCATGAGGCTTTAGTTCTTGAATCAATTGCACCTTGTAAGCGTGTAAATGCAAGTCTTTATGCATAATGTTCATCAACGACGAGCGTGAGAGGTGCAATTGTTGGGCACGACGACGAGTTGTGGTGGACGGCTCTTCAGCCACACTATCGCGAACAGCAGCAATATTTTCTACAGTACGAGCTGTACGAGCATGCATTGGTATTTTCACATCTCCTACAGACCCGGTATGCTCAAATTTTTGCACGATTTTTCCGATTGTACGAACATTTGGACGACTAAATTGACCGAAAAAATCACGAAGTGCACGATATGCATTTTGATTTGAACGCCCATTTTCATAATTAGCCTGATTGTGTAAGCTCGATTCTGTATCTTTCCATGGTTCAAATTGAGTTAGTCTGAAATTGAGAAATGTCAAATGAAACGCAGAAAAAAACTTGACGTTTAGATGTGGTTCACATTCAACATCGGCCCTTAAAATTTAACCACCCTTTATAAGTGTAAATTTTGAAAAAGGTGGTTCGCAATTCGTTTTCTATCTAATTTTTCTGTAAAATTAGCTATCAAACATGAAAATTGGACGAAAACCTCCAGAGTTGTGATTTTTTACTTTAAAAAATCTAGGTAAAAAAATTAAAAAAAATTTAAAAAATACAAATTTAAAAAATTTAAATGAAATCTTGTGGAAATATTTGTTGCTTGAAATGTACTTATTTGAAACTTTCGGGTTTGTGTATTTTTACGAAAAAAATTCCCAAAAATGCCAAATATGAAAAAAACGCAAAACGAATGATTTAAACATAGTTTTGACCTATTTTCTGCAAGAAATTAAAAAAACCGAAACTCGGGAAAAGAGTTTTACCTGTTGAAACTTGACTTTTTTTTCAAAAATACTTAAAGTGGCCTTTTCTAGCACTTCAATCACAAAAAAAAAAATTATAAAAAATCGAAAAAATAAATATATTTCTCACTCGGAGTAACTTCAATAATTCTCTAAAAATATTTCTGATTTTTATTCCAAAAATTCTTTTATTTCAACGAAAAAATCCCCTAAAGTCGAAAAATGCTCTCATTTTTCAACGCCTATGCCCTAATTTCATTCATTTATCCCTAAAATATACGAATATTAAATTTTTGCTATTTTAGAAAGTGGCTTCTACGTAACTTGTCTGAACATGTTTAGATGAATGTCGGCACGGGTTGTCGTGCTCCAAATAAGCAGAAATTTAGTTTTCGTGTGTTTTAAAGATAAATGAGTGAAATAAGTGGATAAGTGTTAAAAAATAAAGCATTTTTCGACTTTTAGTAACAAAAAAGTGAAAATATTTTGTTCATAAATGCCACCTTGTTCAAAAAGAAAGGTTCACTCACACTGTGAACCGAACTTAAATGCCCGATTCGAAAATTTTTTTTAGTAGGTTACCACATATGTCTATGACAAGGCTGCCAAATATCAGCATCTCTCTTTGACATTTGGTAAAGTGACAGTGTTTTGTTTACAACAACTTTTTTCGTGTCTTCAATTTTAACGATGGAAGAAAAACTTGAGCCTGATTCATTCGCCTGATGCCTGCTTTGCGTGTCATACTCGTATACCCATGTCTCATCACCAGTAATGATGGATTCGATGAATGATTCGTCGTTTTCGACCATTTCCAGCATGTCTTTCGCGATAGCAACTGGTCTCTTTTTTGCATGAAATTGAGTTCTTTCGGTACCAACTTCGCAGCGACACGTCTCAAGCCCAATTCATTTTTCAAAATGTTCTGAACGTATCCAATTGAAATGCCAACGTCCTCTGCTAACTCTCTAATCGTCAATTTGCGATTTTTGACCAACATTTCTTTGATTTTTTCAACGTTTTCTTCGGTAGTCGAACACGATGGTACGAGGGTCTCCTTCTACTTCGTCGTGACCACTCACAAATCGGTTAAACCACTTGTTTGCCTTCTGATACGAAAGGGCAGAGTCACCAACATTTTACGCGTATCGGCGCAGTTGAAACCATTTTTCACACAAAATTTGATTAAAACTCGTTGCTCAATTTTTTCTTCCATCGTAAAAATCAAAGACACGTAAAAAGTTGTTGTAAACAAAACACTGTCACTTTACCAAATGTCAACGAGAGACGCTGATATTTGGCAGCCTTGTCATAGACACGTGGCAGCCTACTAAAAAAAATTTTTCGAATCGGACAGTTAAGTCCGGTTCACAGTGTGAATGAACCTTTCTTTTTGAACAAAGTGGCATGTGTATCGAATCCGATGGTAATTATTTTGAAGGTGATAAAATAAATATTGAACTATAATTAACCGTTGTTGTTTTATTTGCACAATCCTGTTAAATTTTGAACAATAAGTACACCGAGAAAAAAGCGTATGTTAAATTGAAAAAAAAAACCTAGTATAATTTATAAAATGGCTCTGGCAGTTTTCAGCCTCCCAAGTACTTCATCAAAATACCTAAGTTTTACATGTTGACATGCCTATATTTAAAAAATTAATTTTAAAAATATAACTTTTTTCGGGTTTTGGTTTTTTTATTTTTATTTTCCTTTTTTTTTGTTTTTTGAAGCTGCCGCCACCTCTCGTTTTGTGATTTGCTTGACTGAAATCAGCAACAACGCAAATTTTTGTTTTATCAACACCTTTTTTTCTTAGAAATTAATAACTTCTCGGCTTCTCTTCTCTGCTTGACGTCTATTATAACAAGAACATTAAATTAAATTAAATATCATAAACAAATATTTGACCATCGCATGCCGTTGAGATTTGAACCCACAACCAACCGATACCACTGTGTATGAAGTCACTACACTACGCATTGAGCCAAACGCCTCTAGCATACACAATAATCTATTAAAAGATTTTTGTTGTATGGGTATCAACAGAATACTGCGACACACTGCATCTGTTAGTGCAGAATCTGTTAACATAGCTGCAGTTATGTCAGCAAACAGTAGCAAGGCTTTTTGGATCAGCGGGTAGAGCGATAGACTGGCAACAAAAGTTCCGGGTTCGATTCCGCACGGCGTGCAAAGAAATTTTTTTTCCCATTTTTCTTTCCTTTTTGTTGATGAAATGTAATAAAATTTACTGGTGTGAATATTAACGTGTGTTTTTTAATTTACGTTATGTTTTTTTAATTTAAAATTGGTTTTATTACAAATCTATCCTTCTCTCGTGTGTCTAATGACGCAGTTGTGTTTTTTTTTTTTTTGCAGAAAATAGCTCAAAACTATGCTTAAGTCATCCCTGCTAGTTGTTTTTTAATTTTGTATTTTTGGATTTCGGGCTTAGGTGAATCAAATATTTTCAAATATTTTATCGAAGAATGTGCTTTCAATGCAATGTATTCAACAATAAATTGCTT
Organism: Coremacera marginata; assembly: GCA_914767935.1. Taxonomy (NCBI): domain Eukaryota; kingdom Metazoa; phylum Arthropoda; class Insecta; order Diptera; family Sciomyzidae; genus Coremacera; species Coremacera marginata. The sequence goes on along the minus strand of OU612046.1, from coordinate 9,605,638 downwards.
AGATGAATAAGCATAGCTTATAATTCGTATACAATTCTCTTTATCCAAGCTGACTTAGGTGATTTACCTATTGCTTTTTTTCTGGGTGTATGTTGGACGCATGTGCATTGCAGAGAAACAACTGACATGTACAATAATCTTTATTCTTGGTATCATAACATATGCCAGCAAGTGTACATAAAGTCATATTAGTGTACAGATATAGTACAGATATAGAAAAATAAAAAGTTTACAAATTATATGGCCTGGTCCTAATTGTTTTTTACCCCAAACATTGCTTTGTGAAATTTTAATAGTATTTTCTAAGGTTCCTGTTTTCTGTGTTCCCTTATTTCAAAAGTTTAAATATTTAAATAAGCCAATCGAACTTAAATTTGCCTTGTTTAACTAAATCAAATTCAAAAAAAAAATTCAAACAAATTTGTTAATTCTTTTTTTTTTTGCTTTTTTTTTCTTAAAGACACGATAGTAAAACTTTTTGCCATAAGCATATAAAAGATAACATCATGCTGCTGGAATTTTGCATAATTTGCTGCAAATTATATGCAAAACACGTGCTTTTCTTGATGAGCACCATAAAATTTTCAAGCATCTATTTTGCCACAAAAAAAAAAAAAAAAACAAAAAAAGGAAAAATTAAACGAAGCAAAACCCAGACTTCTAAAATATGCTTTATTTCCAAGTAAATTCGTTCAAAATGAGTGCGAAGTTCTAAATTTGGTTCACATTTTAACAAAAGCAGCACGTATCTTCTCTGCAACTGTTTGTTTAGCATCTTTATAAGTTGTTAAATAAAAAAATATATATACAATGAACTTAAGATAATTAGTTGCATTATACTGGCTATCTCCAAAGCACTCCAAGCTGCAATACTTGATGAATCTATAATGCAATTATATGCATGGCTAATGGTCTTGAATTTTAAGCATAGAATTATAACAAACAAGATAGCCGAAAAAAAAACTCTTGAGTTAATCAGCAAAATTAAGCAAAAAAAAAACACAAATGAACTAAGAAAAAATAGCTATAAAAGCGTACTTATAATGAAATGAAATAAAATGTATTGGCCACAGAATTCTTGTACCAAGCAAAAGCAAATTATCGTAATTTTTATCTACGAGCACAAAAGAAAACATATTGATTCACTTCTACACAGCTTAAGGGGTTACATGACATTGACAGTTTTTTTTAATCTACTTTTTTTTAATAATTTTGTATTTTACTAAATATTCTTAAAATTCTAAGAAAATTTCATGGAAAAATTCCTACGGGTTGAAAAGTTACAGCCGAATTAGTGAGAGCGCATTTTAAATTTTTGCGCTACGGCAGCTGGTATATACGTGTTTTACTTGCTACCTGACTTTTGGTGGTTGTTATTTCGTACCTACTTGAAGGGTGAAGGGTGAAGCCCGAATTGCTAAACGATTGCAAAAAACTATAAGAAACAGCACAACACAAGATAACGAAGGCATACAGTACGAAGAAGGCATGGCAGATTGAAGGTAAACTTTTTTTTCTTTGTTCACAAACTTTGAACGCGTTTATCTCGAAACCATGTTTTTCGTACTGGTTGCGGCACTATTTGCGGGTTCATTTTTTGACGAAATTTTGTATTTTTTTAAACTTGATTCGCTATCGTATGACACGAGCTTTTATTAAATTATTTTTCGATTTTTTATGAATTTTTAAAGTCAATATTTTTTTCGAAAAAACACACTTTCAAATTTGGAACATCACCAAAAATTTAAAAAAAAATTTAAAAAAAAAAAAAGCTCGTGTCAAACGATAACCAATTTGGTTAAGATTTAAAAAATAAATAATATAATAAATAAATTTTTGCAACTCCCAGCGCTGCAACCACGAGGCCTCGTTTTTTTCTCTGCGGCCAGTTTGGAGCTCTATAAAACCATGTTGGAGGGAAAAATATATTTTTTGAATATTTTTTCTTGTAATTTGTTAAATTCTCCACAATAATAAAAAAAAATTTTGGAAAAATGTTTGTTTTTGACTGAGTTATGAATTTTCCTATGAAAAAGGTCTGTTTTCTCTGCCGCGAATGTCATGTCCCTCCTTAATCCTTTCAGTTCTGAGACGATATAGTGGCAAAATATTTTTTTTTTTTGAGGAATGATTCTAAGAAAATAGACCAAATGTATGCAAAAAATTTTTTTTATTTTACCTATTTCTTACCTGGATTTAATGGGTAGTACAATATAGGTAAATTGAAACCATTTTTTTCTTAAACTTATGTAATGCTTAAGTAAAATCGAAAAAATGTAGACTTTGAAAAAAAAACAATAATTCGTATAAAAATTGATTTGTTTTTAATAAATATTAATATAAATAAATGTTGCAAAAAAATTATTTACTTAAAAGTTCATAGTTTCATATATAAAGACTGATCTAATGTGCACACTGGCCCACCCTTATGTGCATATCGTTCCTTACGAAAAAACTTTTTATTTCTGCGGTGTTGAGTGGAGCATTACCAGATGGACGATGTTATTTTAACGATTTGAGACCAAAATGGCGATTGAACGATTTAAGAGCACAAATGACTATTTATATATGTTAATTTTTTTTTTTTTGTGTAATACCATTTAAATACTTTTTGAATTTAAAACTGAAAAAAATTTTGCCTACTTACACTCTTCAATATTTTTTTCTCTAACAGCACTGTTTTACGAAGAAGTTTTTTATAAAAAAATAACAAAGTAAGAATCAACTGATAGAAAGTTCTGGTAACACAGACTAGCACAGACCAAACACAGATCTCATAATTTAAAAATTAAGATTTTTTATAAATGAAGATTTTTCAGTATTTTTTTGCTTTAAGTAAAAATTTAAATCTTCTGTACTGTATGACAATTTCAGGACTTAAATTTCGATTTTTAGGACGGGCAATTGACAATTTTTAGACCCAAATGACGATTTTAGGCGAAGAGTCTCTGGCAACTCTGGTTGAGAGGCCAACCGACTTGCGCGCTGTCACTACTTTCCGAATTACGGCTTCTGATTGCCTGAAATCTATATCATGTAACCTATGGTTGGACGCGCAATGAGCAGCTCCATCTAAAGGCTTCCGTAGTGGAAACTTACAATTTTCGACTTGAGCGGTATTGTAACTTAAGGAACGATATACCCATCCACCCATCCACCCATCCACCCATCTATTTCAATAATTGCCTCTTTTAATAAACACCAATCAAATCAATTTAAAATAAAACTATTTAAGAAAAATAACGTCTAAACTCAGTGCAGCGCAAGCTTAATGTCCGTAGCCTTGAAAAATGTAAGTCATTGGCTTGAGATGAAACCTGATCCCTGCATTAATTCGTAAGTGAGTTAATGCTTGGCGACACAAATAAAAAAATAGCATAACTTGTTTCTTTCAGAATGTTGAGTGTGTAAATAATTATAGTGGCCGAAATTATTATAGTGCAACTATGTCAGTTCACTACCGAGTATTGAAAAATAATTGAAACTATTTTCGACCACACCGATGTCATCATAATTTTCACTTAAACCATTTGCATATGGAAACATTGATTTTTGCCTAAAGAGAAATGAAGAATGGCTCATAAATTAGGTAACAAAACTTAATTGAAACTTTAAATTTAATTCAAAATTATAGCATCTAAAAATGCTAAAAACAAAAAATTATTGTGCTCGTTATGAACTCCGCCAGGTTAGCAACTTAGTTGCGCCTGCCTGTCCACAGCCAGGATAAAGTAGGATGGTTGCTTGTAGGATACGTCCTGCAAACGTAAAAACTGATAATGCCGATATGAAACATATATGAAACGATATGAAACAAGCCTACGAAGGTATAGCAATTGACCTTAAAACTTGTTAATACGGGGGCAGTCTTAACCCGTCAAATGGGGTAGACCCTATCTATCAACCGCACTGGCACCTTAAATCGGTTGGATAAAAATGGATGTGAGTGTTTTAGCATGCGTGCTTCATATGTCGACGCTCTGGCCTTCCTTGGGGTTTGCTTGTCGATGTTTTGACTCGCCTCCTCAAACTGGCACGGCAGTCACTGAGGGAAGTGTAGAAAGGAGTTGTTTAAACTAGAGTTCTCATTCTGAGCATGGCAGTCCCTGAGAACAAGGCCAATACTCTGTATGGATGTTGAGATCCTTAGATCATCCGGACTGACAGAGTAAGAGTGGCAACAAAAGGTCCTCCTCTGTAGGTACCAGGCATGAGTAATAGTGTGCAACTGAGCCGGCAGCTGTGAGCTGTTAAAATGGCCCTTTCAGTGCTCATTGAGCACAGTCACGCATAATTGCGCGATCTTCTTCAAACTTCCTCATAATTGCATTAGTGTATTTTTGATCTTTTTGCTGGAATGCTGTGGATCCTCATTGACGGGATCGAGTTGCCCAGATGACTGTCGTGGGCTGGCCCTTCGGTGAGTCTCGTACTGGTTGTGGTTGTGTGAATGCTACACAGGTGGTACGCAGTGGTACGACCGGGCTGACATATCTCGTCTTCACCAGTAGATGGATTGTAAGTACGTCACTACTGAAGACTAAACTGGTACTGCTATTACGGGCAGTATGTTATTTATTGCATAATGCTCCTAAGCAGCAGGGCACTTTGTGATGCTTTGTGTTTATGAAACAGCTTCTATGTTCGTGTTGCTACAACGAATGCCCCGTATGTTTTACTAGTTAGAACATAAACGGGTCCGTGTTGTAGCACAACACATAAGTTCTAGTTGTCTGTTTCATGAACTATTACCCTAGGTCTGGAAGACCCAAGTACTTAAGCCTTGCGGCAGGCGTACTTGTTAAACCAGATTCTAATTGTGCTCGTCATATTTGAAATTGACATAAACACTTTCTTCTATACAATTAAGATTCTTACATGTTATATGAAGCGTTTCAGGCCAGATCGGTCACGATTCACATTTCATATCTCCGAATTGCTTCAAATTTGGCAGTTCCATAGACATACACTAAACACCAAGAAATCAAAAATTTTGCTTATTCTTATGCGTACCCAGCAAACCATAGTTGAACTTTGTTGAAATTCTGACCAATTCGTAACTATTTCGAGCTGTCTTAAAGAAATCGTTACAATTTCGTTACTTAAATATCGAAACAGTTTCACTTTTTATATGAATTTACATAGAATTTCGTTATGCGACTGTTTGTATAACATATTGAAATGCAAACAGAGTAAAATTTCCTTTCTTTCGAACTGTATGAAAGAAATCGTAACCTTTTCGTAGCATTTTCGTTAAGACTCGCTACGAAATCGTTACGAAGTCATGTCAACCCCTTCATACGATTTTCGTTACGATTTCGCCACGATAATGGATTTCGAAATCGGAAAGACTTCGAAATATTCATAACGAAATCGTACCAAACATTTCGCATTAACGATATTTGCTTAACGAAATTGTAACGATATCTTGAAGACAGCTCGAAATAGTTACGATTTAGTCCAAATTTCGACATAGTCGTCAACTATGGTTTGCTGGGTATTTGAAAATTTTACAGTACAGTAAAAAATAACATACGTTTTTGTTGATTTTCGATTATTTCAAAACTGAAACAACGAAAAATCCGGAAAAATCACACTATGCATCGAAAGCTGGTTTATTTAAAAAAAAAATTTCAAAAATTTTTTCAATAGTTGGCAGCTTAAGGAAATCGCTGGCTTTGATGTTCGAATTTTATCGAATTTGATCTGATGTTAGAATTTTAAAGTTCAAGATGGCGGATAGAGCTGCCAACTCCAGTTTTTATTTTTGTATATCAGAGTTTGAAAATTCCAGATGGTGGATAGAGTTGCCACCTACAGTTTTAAAACAGCGTTTTTAATGAGTTTTAAACCTTTTCTAAGAGTTTTAGGAGGTTGCTGATTTCGAATTTGATGTCAGATTTTTTAAAATTAAGGATGATGGATAGGGATGCCACCTAAATTTTGACCACAGGGTTACCACCTAATAAAATGTATTTTTAAGAAGTCAAAGCACCATCTAACAGATTTATGGCATCGTTCATCGAATCTGATGCCAAAATACTAAAGTTCAAGACGGCGGATAGGGCTGCTGGGATGAACTCTAGATAAAAATGGGCCGCTGAATCCGAATCCGTTGTCAGAATTTCAAAATTATGTAATTTTTTTACAAAAAGGGTAAACACCTAATAAAATGTATTTTTAAGAGATTTAAACGTCATCATCTAACAAATTTAGAGAGTCGCTGATTTCGAAACCGATGTCAGAATTATAAAATTAAAAATAGCGGACAGGATTGCCACTTAAATTTCTTCATTTTAACGAATTCGGTGCTGGGGAGAAAACTAGGTAAAAATGGGTCGCTGAATCCGAATACGTTGTCAGAATTTCAAAATTATTTAATTTTTTTGCAAAACGGGCTGCCACCTAATGTATTTTTAAGACTTTTAAAGCGTTTTTAGAGAGTTTTTTAAGAGATTCGCTGATTTCGAATCTAATGTCAGAATTTTAAAATTGAAAATTTCGGATAGGGCTGCCACCTTAATTTAAACAAACACACTGAATCCGAATCCGATGTCAGAATTTTAAAATTATGTTTTTTTACAATAGGATTGCCACCGAATAGAATTTATTTTTTAGGGGTTTTAAACATCATCTAATAGCTTTAGGGGGTCGCTGATTTCGAATCTGATGTCAGAATTTTAAAATTAAGAGGGCGGATAGAGTTACCACCTACATTTTTCTGTATTTTTGCGAATTCTTGTAATTTTGAATTTCTAACAACGGATTTGATTTCGAATCTGACATCACAGTTTTACCATTCAATATGACGGATAGGTTTGCAACCTAAGTTTTTTGTGTTTGTACGAAATTTTGTAAGTTTCAAATTCCGACAACGGATTTTCGACCCATTTTAACCTAGCGTGCGCCTTATCACTCAATTCGTAAAATGCATGTGGCAACTCTAAACGCCATCTTAAATTTTTTTTATTAAATAAATAATTCCCTACTGATTTACAGTCAGACAGGTGTTAATACTCCTGGTAGAATCGCAAATAAAATACCTATGATTCTCGGGGGAGATATAGCGTAAATTTGTATTAAATGTTTCTTTACCGTTAACTATTTTCTTCACGGAAAATTTGATTTGCACATAAATAACAATCCCAACGAATCCACAGCAAAATCCGGAACAACAATAGATGCAATTTTTTCACGTTATCTCGAAAATTTTGAATCATGGACATTTGTCTCATATTTAAGTTATTACAAACTATCAATACCAGTATTACCAATTGAAGCGCAAATCAATTTTAGTGCCAATACTCGTATTGAATAAACGGAATATCTTTTAAAGATTTTTGTATTCTATCTCTTTTGAGATGCTCTCTTTTTCTTTGTCTCTTACACTAAAATCTTTCTTATTCTAGAAGAGATGGAGTGTATACAGAGAAGAAGTTTTACTTCTTTACTTTATACACGCTACACTGTTTCTCTTTTTTTTTAAGACCAAATTGAATTCCTGCTTTTTCACTTAAATGAAGCAAAGTTAATAAATTTTTTTTTTTTGTGTGTACAAACTAATTCCAAAAAGTTGAATTGAATTAGAACCACCACAATTAGTCGGAATCCAAAAATTCAATTCATTTTTTCTTACAATTCCTGCTAACCATCTAGCAACAAGCAGCAATTTGGCCAATTTAACTTCATATCGCATCGGATGGAATACCTAAGAGCCTGCTATATGAGGAGGAAAAGTAGCATAACGCTCCAGACGCTATTTATTATTCCAGCTGATTAATGACGCTAATGAGTCGAAAGCAGCTTTCTTGATGCCAACTTGTAATTAGGCATTTTCCCTGCCCTGCCCACAACAGCTTAGATGCTATTTTTTCCTTTCTTCTTTTTTTTTTTTTATTTTCTTGCTGTTTCACCTTTATACATCGCAGCTGTTCTTGCACACTCACTCAAACGGATGCGTTGTCTCTTACTTTCACTCTTTTGCTCATTTAAATAATTTCTACCTTGTCACCATGATGAAATATTCCAAGCACTTGTAACTAATGCGAACAGGTGTTCCTGCAATTGAACAGAACTCCTGGAATTTACTAGTTAAGCCGTTGTTGCTTCTTGCCTTTTAGTTTTTTATGTTTTTTCTTCTATTTTCTTATTCGATCCTTGCTCTCTACCGTTACCTCATTAATTTGTATATCACGGAATTGAAATTGTGCACGTGACTGCAAGTAGAATTAATGAACTCGTTAAAGCGATAACAGTTGAGTTATCTACATTGAAGACAGGCTGAGTTGGAAGGAAAACTTTTTTGCTCTTCTTTCGACGTTTGAATAGTTTTGAATAAAGTTGCTACCTTTTTTCTCGCTGCTGTGAGCTGCAGATGAAATTGAATATATATGTGACAGACGCTGGTAAGCCTTAAATTTTTTTTTAAATGCTCAACGGTCATGAAATAGACAGTGCAGCAGCACAGGCACGCCTTCAACAGGATCTTGTTAAATCAACGCTTGCCCTTGATACGTGAGTCATTAGGCCAAAGGGTGTTAATGACTTTATAAGAAGTTTTCCTGAGACCGTGGTAGACAGAGACTACGTCAAATTGTGTGTCTGTGTTTCAGCTCCGTTGCAAGCAACGCGACTCAACTGACTTGGTCGTTTGTCATAAATATTGTTCGTTTGTCTGTCTATCCATATATATGTGATAGCATGCTATCTGTGCGTGTCTCATGGGCTAAGACACTGTCTATCCAGCTGTCTGTTTGTCCATCTGTCTGTCTGCCCGTCTTTCTACGTGCATCACACAGCTAAGTTTAGTTAAGACCGGAAGCGGATCTCACACAAATACTGCTGATAGCCAGAGCGATACCGGAGGCGACAGGCAGCTGAAGTGACAGCAACATCATTTGGAATAAAATCAATTAGCTAAAATAATCCCATGAATAACAAGTGGTTCGTTTAGCTCGTTCAGTTCGCTAAGCGCCATACAGGCGAAAAACATAACACAGCAGAAAAGTTAGGGCAAGGAACAGCCCGTTGTTATTGTTGCTGTTGTTTTAGTTGCCGAGGTTAGTTCGTTGAACTAATATTAATTGAATGAATGTAAGTTGTTTTTAATTGTTTTTCTTGGATTTAAAGTTGTTTATGTTTTATTTTCAATTTGAGACATTTAAGAACTAAACCGACTTTTCCTCCATCTTATCAGATTCCGTTTGTGTGACGTGAGCATTGGAGCCAATTCTTACGGCATGAGCGTAGCTAAGGGGATGCCCCTCTAGACATAAGAAGGAGTAAGACAATAAAAATTTAGTAAAGTTAAATGTTAACTCTTGTTAAAATTCTTAAACTGCTGCTATAACGTAACACATTTTTCTGTTAAAAAAGATGTGTGTGGCCGCCCCGCACGGTAGAAGTGAAACTTTAACCCAAAAATTGATTTTCTGGGAAGATTGCCAATCTATTTTATTAACATTCCCTCCTTCAGTGCAACCAAATGGTTAATAAGCAGTGTCTGCCTTCATACCAGTATTAGTTCAAGAACTGTCTTTTTTTCATAAAGCCAACTAGTATTTTCAACATGGCAATATCATAAGAAAAATCAATTTTCCCTTTTGTTTATTGACAGTTACTGAAACTTCAATATTCACGTACAGAATTTGATCGCAGTTTTTTTTTACTTTCGTGACACAGTTGGTTATCAAGAGGATTTATTATTTTATTTTGATGACATAAGTAGTACCCAGGATTGATCCTCATAGCACATACGACAGATCATGCTGCTTTATTTTTTTGTTAATTATATTTTTAATTATAAATATTTAAACAAAAAAATTTGTCGAAAAACCTGTGGCGGGATTAATGTATTTTTCCCTTTCCCTACTCGCATCGAACCGCGTACAATTCGGCTGCAAGGTGAACGTGCTACCATCGCATCATTGCCTCCCTTGTACGAATAAGCCCGAATGCAAGCATCGCATACATCTTTAAATTTTTTTCATAGGATTGATGACAAAAAAAATGTATTGTTTATCGAAAATTATCATTAATCGATTATAACTCGGGCTTTATTTAGATAGTTTATATTAAATTTTTCTTAAAAAATAAAAAAACAATAACTGTCAGTATTATTGTGAATATTTTTAATTAAAAAAAAGCACAAATCCAAACATTTGCTTCGTGGTTAATAGCACTGACCTTATGCTACCACGCGTACTTGTTTAGGTTTATTTTTCTGTGCCTACACAGTTAAAAATGTTGATGCGTTTTTCCGTACAAGACTTTCATCGTATTTTATGTTGCATTTGCGACGTTATTTCCCAGTAGTCCAAGTCTTAATGAATTTGATAAACGAATCATAAACGGTTTTTCTTCATCTTTGACGAAACATGCTAATTCGGCCATACATTTCATTGACAAAAATTTCATATAAAATTTCCACGAGCGCAATACAGAATTGTTGAGATTTTTCGTGCATGAATATATTATTAAATCGATGCGGAAGTTTCGTCAACAAACATGACAGAAATATGAAAACAAATTGTTTTCCATTTTAACATATTCTTTGATTTTATTTTACATGTTTTTTTGGATATTTTACATGTTTTTCCGATTTGTAATCTTTGATATATCAGTAATGCAGTTCATTAATACATCATGTTCTTAAAATGATGGGTATAGTAAATTTTAACGAAAAAATTACCCCGAAATATAAGCCTTTTCACGCAAAACATGAACGAACATAAAGCAGAAAGGTTGAAGAAATTTCGACAAATTTTTTAATGAACGAACACAAGCCGGACGCGTTAAAGAATTTTCGACAAGAAATACAAGAGATAATTATCAAAGACTACAAATCGGAAATAATCTGATCCAAAAAAACATGTAAAATAAAATCAAAGAATATAAAAAAGGGAAAAAAGAAGAATACAATTTTTTTTTAATATTTCTGTCATGTTTGTTGAAGAACCGCAACGATTCAGTAATATATTCATGCACGTAAAATCTCAACATTTCTGCATTGCGTTCGTGCACGAATTTGGGAATTTCATATGAAATTTTCGTCAATGAAATGTATGGCCGGTTATCGCGTGTTCTACTGTCTTCGTTGTTTCCTTATTCTGTTTGTTTTATTTAATGTCAACGAAACCAATGCAGATGAGCTAAAGAATATTCTGCAAGTCTGTTATTGACAAATACATTCCAGAGGCGCGTTAAAGAATATTCTGCAAGCATAACAGCAAGTTTGTTGAATTTATTTAAAAGCAGAATAAGTAGTCCGGTAACTCAGTTGATAATGGTAGAACTTGTCCCCATTAGGTTGAGTGCTCAAATACCACAGCATGCAATTTTTTTAATTTCGATCTAAATGTGTGTACAACCTTGTAACCATTAGGTTGTATTTCGATATAAATGTGTGTTAAAAACTGCGTTTGAATTATATGAAAGATATGGCATTTATATGAAAATTTACAGATCTAAGAATAAAACAAATTTTAGATTCAAAGTTGCATTCGTTAATATTGCAACATGTGCTGTTTCCAAATCAATCAATGCAAGGCCTACTTCGAAAATTGCTTTCTGAATTTATTAAAACTCAATTTAAGAAATGCCTAAGAGTATGCTAATATCTGAAAAAAGCTACGTTCCGATTCAAATTTTTAGACCGTACTGTACTTTCAGAGTATTGAACGAAAGACTCAATTCAATCATAAGAGAAAGAGAGAAGTACTGATTGGTGATTTAACGTAAGTATGAGCTACTCAAATAAATATGTGTACTTGGCCCAGTAGTTAGAACAGCCGGCTATGTATACAAACGTACTCTGAACAATCCTCAATGGAAGCGAAAATTAAAAAAAATTTTAAATAGCAATTTATCTCGTTTTTATACAACTAGTGTGGCGAATTGCTGTGCTGTTGTTTTCATAAGAACGATTTCTTTACATTGGTTTTACCCCCCATCTAGCTCGCCGTATTTTTGTATATGCGGCTATAAAAGTTTCATTTCAAAACAAAAAACGATATATTTTTAATTATATGTTATATAGTATGTGGTGAATTTAATGTAAATTAAACATGTCCTCCTATATTGATTGTAAAAGACGTACACATCTGGACAAAAAAATAGGTGCATCCCCTAAAAAATGGTTTTTGATCAATATGTCATAGTTTAATTGAAAGTTAAAAATTTATCGTTACACAAGTTGTCCCGTTATTGACATCCCGTTATTGATCTTAGTTACCAAGAGATGTATCACAAAGTAACGAGGCGCTGTGGACAAGAAAATAAGTACACGTACAAGTACAGAAAAAAATATTTTAAGTGCATTTAAAAGAGTTTTTCTTCGAGTTTTTTTATTCAAAAATGTAGTTTTGTAATTTTTCTTTAAAGGTTTGTAAAATAATTTAAAATTTTGAAGCCTTCATAAAAGATTTTGCTATCCAGATGGGTGGCGGTGATCATTGTACACCCGAAGAAAAGCGGATTGCTATTGAGAAGCGTGCTGGTGGAAATGGATATGGAACGACTGACAAAATTCGTGGACGTTCTCGAAATTTTGTCGTGAATGCTTTAAAGAAAAAAAAGTTGAAGAAAAACGTGGAAAAAAAACGGAAAACCCACACTAAACGATGACCATCGCATTAATATAATGGCGCAATAGGACCTTTATATAGCTTCAAGAACAATAGCAGCAGAATTGGGCAACAAAGTATCTTCACGGACTATTCGACAAAGGTTAGTGGATTCAAAGCTCCATGGCAGAATAGCCCGAAAAACTTACACGCGAGGAAAGAATTTGCCAAAATTCATGCCTCATGGTCAGGAGATGAAAGAGTCAAAAAGTGGAACAACATCCTATGGAGTGACGAGACCAAAATAAATTTGCTTTCTAATGATGCCGAAAGGAATGTTCGTCGCCTAAAAGGTAAAGATTTCGATCCGCGGTTGACACTAGGAAAACGGTCAAACATGGTGGCGGAAACCATTAATAAGTTTTAATAAGACCATTAGTCTGAGGATGCTTTTCCTATTATGGCGTAGGTTCAATATTTCGTATTCAGGACATTATGACCCGATTCGAATATGTGGAAATAATACAAGGAACAATGTTGCCTTACGCAAGTGAAAAAATGCCCTTAGTTTGGCGGTTCCAACAAGATAATGGCCCCAAACACTTATCGAAGTTGGTAAAGGATTTTTTAAGGACAACAAAATCGACTGTATGTCCTGGCCCAGTCAATCACCCGACCTCAATCCGATTGAGAATCTTTGGGGTGAATTGAATAAAAATATATCTAACCAAAATTTTTAAAAATAAGGACGAATTGTGGGAAAAAGTTCAGCAAGCATGGTACAATATACCCTTGGAGACGTGCCAGCATTTGGTTTCGTCCATGCCTTGAAGGATTCAGGCTGTTTTGAAGAATAATGGCGGATATTCAGGATACTGGTTTGTACTAAGCTGAGGTATTTTCAAAACAATAAATAAAATGCAATTATCTAATTTCCTTAGAAACTGCCGGTGTACCTATTTTTATGGCCACATGAAAATCATTGCCATTACCTATTGTTATGAATTACTTATTTTTCCTTACATTTGTTTGGAATTCAAATTGTTTTTCTTATTTTTTATATATTGAATCTAAAATTATAATTAATTTTAAACAAAAAATATTTGAATAAATAAATTATTTCAAAAAAACTCACTAAAGTCCTGGTGTACCTATTATTTTTGCCCAGAAATACTTGAAACCATTTTTGGTCTTGTGCTGGAATTTTTTTTTTTTTTGAAATGTTTAAATTTGTACATTAAAAATTCAAAAATTTTGAATTAAAAAATAAAATTTTATAGAGAAACAGTGAAATATTATATGTATGTCAAAGGTTATTTAGAGTGGATTAAGGAAAATATTGATAATAATATACAATTATTTTTTGTTAAAAAAAACGTAGGTAACATACCAAAATATTTTTTCAACACTTTTTGATATGAAATGGGTCTTGATCCATTTGAAAGAAAAATATTGTCACATATTGACAATAGTTTTTGTAGCAAATAACGAATTGAAGTATGTAATGGAGTTGGTAGCTAATTCCATTAAAATATACGCATATTTTAAAAGAGTCCCATCAACCATTATACAATAAGAAATATCCGTACATGCGAATTATATAGTTGAATTCACTTCAGCACGTTCCATATAAATCCTAACAGTGGACAAGGACACAAACACTCTCGCACTCACTTACTCACAAACGCATTCAGACTCAATACACAAAATCTGCACATACAGCTTAACGCATACTCATCCAATACGTACGCGACCCTGGTATAAGGCAGCAGGATGTGCTGGAATAAACGTAATTGACCAAAACATACTCGGAGTAAAATCATTGTGCTTGCTTCTTTTTCTAGTTGCTGACATTTTCAGCTTCATTGTCAACATCTCGTCATGCATGACAGCATGCTGTGTCCTGTGTCCTGCGTGTGAACAAAACGTCCGACATGTGTGTGTGTGTGTGTGTGCAACATATGAACCTTGCATGCGTGCGTGCTTGCTTTCATTCGAAGAACTTCAATCTTTTTTTTTTTTATTTTGTTATTTCTTTCCTGTGAGCTTGACAAAAACAAGCAGTGTAATAATCAAATTGTCTTTAATTCTATTATCTGTGACATCCTTTGCACTGTCTGCTACTTTTGTATTTTTTCTCACTCACTCACTTACTTACGCGTCTTGTTCGAGACTTCTTGCTTGCTTGCCATGCCATGTAATTTGATATTGATCAAAATTAAATCTTCAACTTGATTTCGGTAGATGCGCCCGCAGCAGTAGAATGAGTGTAATAAACGATAATAAGAAGAAAATAAAAACAAAAAATAAACCTTAAAAACACTGTATATATGAACACATAATCATCATCCAAGAAACACTTGACAGCTTCAACAGCAGTTGCATTAAAAAAAAAGGAAGCGAAAAAAGGATATAAAGCCAGCAGTGTGAATGGTAACGTAAAATACCACGCTTGATTGGTATTCTTTTTGTCACTTCTTGCACCGCTTCATTCCGTCACATTATTTTGTTTATTACGAGATTTTGGTTTGTTTATTTTGGCTTTTTGTTTATTGTTTTTTTTTTAAGTGATACTTCTAGTAGCTGTCTAGCCATAATAAGCATTCAGAGCCAGAGCTACCAGCTGGCGGAATTTTTGCCATTTTTCTGGATTTTGCAACTAAAATGGGATGATGGGGAAAAAAGTGAACGAAGCCATTTTTTAAAAATTTTTTGAATTTGTCGAATCAAAATGTATTATTTAAAATTGATATTTCACACAGACCTCATTGATGATAGGGAAGCCTTTAGATTTACTTTTATTTAAATTTTATAGAACCAATCTGTTTGGTAGAAATGTTATTATTGGTTCCGTTAAACATATTCAGTCCAATTATGAAAGATTTTCTCCCGGGAGTTGTAAAAGGAAGTGTTTCTGTTTTTAAGACCAAGTTTAAAAGCTTTTTGCAAATTTTTAATGCAAATTTGTTCATCAACCGTCACTATTCATGGGTGTAATATAACAAAATTAGATGTCTTTAGCTGCTTTCTTAAAAACGGAAACTGCCTTTTACAACTCCCGGGAGAAAATGTTTCATAATTAGGCTGATTTTATTTTTCGTCTTTTTTATGTTTCGATAAACAATGAAGACTTAAGCCAGATTTTAATGTTTCGAGAAGTTTTGCTTTACATTTATTCATCGCGATATACGTTTAGTGAAGTATTTTTCGCTTTTTGTTAACCTAGGACTAGGCTTACCCTAGAACATAGCGAGTGGAAGGGAGACAGATGTCTCCCTAGACATAAACAATTTATAATAACACATTACTCTGGCAAATAAAATGTTGATTGAAAATTATATATAACTACATTCTATATAACTACTATAATTCACATTTTTCCACATTAAATTTAAACTTCTTCCCAGTTAAAGAAATATTTTACAAATCAAACTTCAAACTTATAAAAAAATTTGACTTACCCCTAACTGATTGCCTTCGGAAAAAATATTAAAACTAAAAAAAGCACAAAGTGTTAAAATTTACCTCACAAAATTTCAATAATACAACAACACCAGCTTAAAACAAAAATACATGAAAAGAAAAGGTTTAGTAGAGAATTCATTTATTTCTACATAATTTACCAACATATTTGTTACTTAAATAAAGTATAGATATTGCAGATTCTAAAAGTAATAATTATAAGAGAGCTAATTATCATTGAAGAAAAACATTTATTTATTTATGCAAAAAAAAAAAAGACACAGTTTCGATAGTATCGTAAGTGTTGACGTAGAATGATCCTGTTCATTTTCATGATTGTTAAAAATAAATAAATTTTAATATTGTGTTTAATAAATGAAAAATTTTTATGTAGATCGGAAAAACGGCTTAAAAGTTTTTTCGACGTACAGGGTAGCCCTTATTCGAAGCGCCCATCTGGCAACACTGTAACTTTCCGCAGTGATGCCAAATCGACTAATGACATACCGCGTTTAAAGCGTCATTCCAAGCAAATGTTTACAATGGAACAGTACACGCCACGCGAACGCTCTAAAATTGTTGAAATTTACATTCAACAAAACAAGTCAATAGTGAAAACTCAACGTGCTTTCAAAAAAATAAATAAAGTGAAAAGTGCGCCTTCCAAGAAAACCATTTATCGTTTGTATGAAAGATTTACAACTGGTAATACTCTTGGTAACCCAAAGAGGCCAAATAAAAAGCGACCAAGGCGATCGGATGAGAATATTGCAGCCGTACGAGCCAGTATTGAGCAGTCACCAACAACATCCCAAAATCGCCGTTCTCAGCAGCTCGGCATTCCCCGATCCACTTTACAACGCATTTTACGTGTTGATTTGAATTTGTTTCCATACAAAATTCAATTGGTAAACAAATTGTTGCCTACCGATAAGCCACGTCGATTGGAATGGGCCCAAAGAGAGTCATCGAAATGGCTGAAGAAGACGAGCAATTTTTGCATAAAATTATCATGAGCGATGAAGCTCATTTTCAGTTGAACGGAACGGTAAACAAACAAAATTGCCGTATTTATGCCACTGAAAATCCACAAGAGATTCAAGAGGTACCTCTTCACGATGCAAAAGTCACTGTTTGGTGCGGCGTTTGTGCTAAAATGCTCATTGGGCCGTTCTTTTTCGAAGATGATAATGGCCACAGAGTTACTGTCAATCAGGAGCGCTATCGCGATATGATAAACAATTTTTTCATGCCAATCGTTCGTCGAAAGCGTATCAGGCACTACTGGTTTCAACAAGACGGCGCGCCACCACACACAAGCCGCACTACAATCGATTTTTTGAAGCAATTGTTCCCTGGCCGTTTGATGTCAAAAAATGGTGATTTCGATTGGCCGCCAAGATCACCAGATTTAACGCCTCCAGATTTCTTTTTGTGGGGTTATTTGAAATCAAAGGCTTACGTCAACAAGCCAAAGACCCTAGAAGAGCTGAAAACCAACATCCGTCAAGAAATAACCGCCATTCCCATCGAAATGTTGAAGAAAACCATGGAAACTGCTGCAAAACGGGCACAATATGTCGTAGAGGCCAATGGCGACCATTTACGAGATATCATATTCAAGAAATGATGTTAGCAAATCTACTTGAACCCAATTAAATGATATTCATGACGAACAGACAAAAAATTGTGGTTTCTTTGATTTATTTAAAAATAAAATGGGCGCTTCGAATATAGGCAACCCCGTATATAAAATAAGATAGTTTAAAAAGGATAACTCCAAAACACTCACCGTATCAGAAAACCCTTATATACCAATTTTTATGCAAATCGGATAAGCGGCTCAGGAATTTTTGTAGGTTTTTCAAAATATTTGTACTACAGTGCCCTCTGGTCTTCAAGATAGAACAGAGTAGATAAGTCTTAAAAACTCAGCGTATCCAAAAACCTCTACATACAAATTTTCATGCGAATCGGATGAACGGTTTCGGAGATAAACTAAAAAAAAAAGAATGCCTGGAACCTGATCGCAGCGCTCCCTACCGGGTCCAATCTTTTTTACTGGATAAAAAGTAGCCTATATGATGACTAGGTATGTAAGGAACCTAGATGTCAAGTTTAATTTAATTTAAGATTAAGACAGACAGACAGACAGACAGACAGACAAAAATTTTTAAAATGCGATTTTTGGACTCAGCGTCATTCAAAACGTCCATCTCAAAAAAAATCTCAAAAAAATATTTCATGTACAGATTTTTTTTTACAATTTTATATATTGCATATATTGATATAGACAACAACACAAGCAGCTACAATTCTTGATTTATGTAATGGTTTCTATAAAGTAGCGTTGCTTTTTTTTTAAAAAAACAAATATAAACTAATATAATAACCTATGCATCGCTTCTTCATATTGCAACATCTTATTTTCTCAGGCATCAGGCGGACAAAGCGACGCTACCGTAACTGATTGGAATCTGCCAGCAGACTGAAAGCTTCTTATCGGCGCAAGCATTTATATACGTATGCATTGCTTATAAAACTCTAAAATATTCATAAAACGATTCGTTTCAAGAAACAACACGATGTTGCGTTCGAGATTTCGGCACGAACTAAAGCAACATGCATAAGAACGCCAGCAGCAACTGAATCATCAATGCATTATTTCTCATACAAAAATGTGAATTTTTCTTCTTTTATTTTGCTATCTTTTGTGGCTTTATTAAAGATGTGACAAAATCCAATGATTTTGTACAATGAATATTTAAGGCTGTATAAGGCCCTAAAGTGTCCCCCAAAAAACGTTGCATGGCCTTGAAAAAATTTGTGAAAATATCCCCATACAAACCGCACTGTAAGACGTAATTCTACGTCAAAAGGGACATTATTTTCACCGACACCTGACAGCACTTTTCAGCATATGCGATATGCTCAAAATTATTGCTAAAAGAATCAGTTAGTGTCGCAAGCGTGAAATTGTATTGCATGAAATTGGAATTTACGTCTTGTCGCTCATTACCAACATCTAACTAACAACAGTACCATCATGAATATTGTCGCGTCGCGTTGTCAACGTCAACGTCATCGTTGTTATGTTCATGAGTTATCTTCACACAAAACACGCTCCAAAGTGTCATGCTTCAGCTTAATTTGCTTAAATCAAAGGAAAAGAATAATGCTATTTATTGTTCTATTCTTGTCATACAATAGAAGCAGCATGAAATGAAGTATTTTGTTTTCATTTATTCAAGGTTCTTTATTAGGTATTGATTTCATGCTGTGAAAGATATAAAATAAAAATATTTGCAGAATACTAATATAAGACTTAAGGCGTTGTTTAGCAACAAGATTGGGTGTTTGTTTAGCTGTTTTGGTTTTGCAAAGGTTATTGATCGCCGAATTGTTTTGCAGATGCTTTAAATTGTAAAAAATGAAGGTCGAATTTTGTTTAACTTTATCTTATAACCTCTAATTAAAATGAGTGTAGGATTTGCTATTGATTGATGTATTTGACGAGAAAATAGTTGATATCAAAGCTATCCCATAAAGGCTATGTATGAAAGTTTTATGGTTTTAAAAATATGTAATAAATAACTAAAAATTTGCTGTTATTTTAGACAAAAAAAAATAATTGTTTAATGACTTATACAGTGGCGGGCAATAAAATAAAATCTCTATTAGCTATAATGGTTATGTGCCTTTCGTTACTATTCGTTATTACCTTATTCGTTACTATAAAAAAACGTTAAGAATGCTTGTGGGTATCGTTCAAACACAACTGTTTGTTGGGTAATTCTCTAAATTGAAGAAACACGTGTTAATTTAATGGGACAATAAAAAAGAATAATTTGATTGAAAATCAATTCACAGATCAAGTTTTCGATTGAAGTGTTAGGTTTTTATTAGAAAGCAAATATTAGTATCTAAATTTACTTAAAAAGACAAAAAACTATTCAAAAGCATATCAAAAAACTATTGAAATGGTCAGAGCAAGGCATTGCACTAATGTGGAAAGATTCTTAGTGCAGAACCCCATCAAAGAATGTTAGAGTCAAACGTAGATTACCAAAACCACAGAAAGATTTGGAAAATTTGTATTGAATGCATTAACCCATCCAAAACCTAAGCTTTAAACCACGAAAATAACGGCACAGCAGCACGACTTCATCAACATTTTGTCCACTTGCGATCCTTTTAAGTCTGTAGAAATAATCCGGGGTGAGATAAGCCTTAGAATTTCTACTCGAACTATAGAACAAGGACTGGCGGAGAAAGAACTGTTAGGTAGATCTCCGCGAAAGGTTGCTATGCTGATCTTGAGACATAGAAAAAATCGCATTAGTTTTGCAAAATTAAACAACGAATAGGCCCAGAAAATGCCAAATAATGGTGAAAAGTACTTTGGTCTGTTAAAAAAAAAAATAAATTTTATTGGAAGTGACGATAAGTCATGGATTTGAAGGCTGAAGAGTACATAATATAATTCAAATTACACTACAAGGACGTTTAAGCATGGAGGTGGTAGCATCATGGTGTGGGTTTGCTTTTCTTGCGACGGAGCTGTGTCGTTGTACTAGATAAAACCAAACATGGATAAAAAAATATAACTTTAAACACTGAGCGACGTTATGTTCCCATTTGCAAGGTGTAAAATGCCATTACCATTACGATAACTACCCCGAACACAAGTGTTGTGAAAAATGTTTCAACCAAAATAATATCAATGCAATGACTTGGAGAGCACGGTTATCGGATATGAATCCAATTAAAAAATTAAGGAAGATTTTAAAAAATTATACAGAACCTGTCATATCAAAAAATAAGACGTATCTTTGGGAAGGAATCTAGAGAGCACCATACCTCAGAGCACTTTTCAAACATTAGTAGAATCCAAGCCACGAATATGTAAAGTTGTCTTGAAAAATAGAGGCTATTCTACAAAATACTAAAAATCTTTAGATAAATAATTCTTCTATACGAGTGTATGCGACTGAACTCATCACAAAGGGCAGGACCGACTTCGATAAAATTTTTCGTACGTGTTTGAGTGGGTCCCTGAATGGTTTAAATTCATAATTAGACCCGGTAGTTGGTGCTGCGGTCTGGTTGACGGCAGCTCATGCGAAGAAGATCACCTGATTCCAACTGAAAGGAACCAGGCACTGCTGAGGCCCTGGAATACCTATAATGCACATGCCCCGCCCTGCTTGCGTCTTAGTCACTTAAATATGTAACCAAAACGCCCTTGGAAAACCTTGCGAACTCAATGCAAATCATTTCTGACCCCAGCAAAAAACTTGCTCAGACAGGCCCATATTCTAACCTGAAATTAATCAAAAAATCAGTCCTCTTTAATTTCAGGCCAGATTTCATATAAAAATCTATCTATCTATCTATACTATTAATAAATCTGTAGCCACTTTTTATGTTCACTCATCACGTTTAAACGACTACTCAGATTTTTATAAAATTTTGTACACATATTTATAGGTCAGCAGAGAGTGCAATAGGATACTTTATTTTAACCCATTAACAACCAATGTTACTATATGGAAACATATGCGTCTCGAATTTTCATTAAATACTGCATAATATTTCAAAAGTTTTAGTGCCAGTTTTTTAAAAAAAGTAAAATTAGCATGCAATAATAACTTATTTCTGCTCAATGGCATACATAGTTTTCAGCAAAATGTTGCTTCAAGTCTAAAAATGTCTGTTTTTTATGGTTTTCTTTCGGCCCTAATGGATTAAATTGCACTTCGGTTAAACGAGAACAAAATCAATAAACGCAAATTTTAAATTTCCTTCAATTTGATACCAAAATCATGTATGTAGTTTGAAAACTGTGAAAAATTTTAGTACCAGATCTTTTTAGTATTAATTATAAGCTGAGAATGAGAGAAAAACGACTTGAAATTCACACTTTTAGCTTTGAAGGCAAATATTTCAGTCAGTTTGCAATGGATTTCAATAATTTTTTTTGAAAAATGTTGTTAGTTAAAATATCCTTCAAACATAAGTTGAAATTTTTACTAAACCAAAGTATTAATATTTTTAAAAATTTTTTTAAAAAATCTTCAAAAATTTTTAGTTTAAGCCAAAAAATTGGATAAAAGTTGTTTTTGTTGTAAAAAAAATTAAATCCAAAATTTAGGTTTTCGATTTCCTATCAGATGATATAACAATCTTAAGGTTAATAATTTGTAGTATTACTTAAGCAATTAAAAATCGTTTTGGTAGCGAAAAATCAAGCCTACCCACTATCAATTTTTTAATGAAAACTTTTTGAAAACCCGGCGAAGCGGCGGGTTTAAGCTAGTTTGAAATACAAATTGAAATTCAGAGCAGAAATCACTGATGAACATTTAAAAAAAGTAATTCCAAATTTCATGTCTGAAGAGGCGGACACTTGTATGAAAAAATCAGAGCTGTTTAAGCAATGCTTTGGCCTGCGTCATGCCAGTGAGGCCTGAATTATTGCCTGATCAGGCATGACATTTTCTGCTGGGGCTTTTAACTAACTCCGTACAGGCTCCCTGCACTCTGTACCACTAAGGACCAAAATGGCTTTTGTACGTCTC
The DNA here is from genome assembly GCA_914767935.1 of Coremacera marginata. NCBI lineage: Eukaryota > Metazoa > Arthropoda > Insecta > Diptera > Sciomyzidae > Coremacera > Coremacera marginata. Next base: position 9,583,032 of record OU612046.1, on the reverse strand, counting down.
CGCCAGGAGTCAACCGGATTAACCTTACCTAATACTCTTGTATTAATGAAATTTTTTGAGTTATATTTTTGCTTTTTGTGTTAATTTTCACAACTTTATTTGTTAAAAGACTATTAATAATTCTCCCTTTGGAAAATTTCTCAAAAAAATAAGGACAAAAATAAAAATCATACTTCTCAAAATTACTTCCATACAAAATTTAATGAACCCTAGTAATCTTTTGGTTATTTAAAAGAAACTTTTAAAAACATATTAAAATTTAAAAAATTAAGCAGAAGTGGAGTACTTCTCCAAACATAACCAAAAAATGTTTACCATTATTTTTTGAAGCGTTAATTTCTTTAGTAAAGGTATTAATACTTTACAAAAGCATCAGTTGCTTTTTTTTTATTATGAACTTTGCATTTATGCTTAGGACAAAAACAAAAACATGTACAAACAGGCACAACACAGGCCGCTCTCGATGGTCAGCTTATTTACAAACCCGCTTCAACAACAACAAATGCATGCAAAGCAATAAAAAACAACCCCCTCACTCACTCTGATGCTGATGTTGATTGCATCGCTACTGTGTGCAGTCGCTAAGAATTGTTTTTGCATGTCTATTTTGTTAGTGGACTAGAAATTCGTACACAATGAATGTTGGTTGAGATTTTATTGAAGCGTGAGCAGAACCGTGGTTGGACTGACGTTAGGACTGCCGAAGGAAGCGTTAGCTTCTTAGCATTAGATGTAAAATTATATGTAACATTAATTACACTTTTAATACACTTTTTTTATGTTTATCAATGAAATTGTTAGCATAAAAATGTTGGAATTTGCTTACGCTATTTCCGCAAAACTTATGAATCTCAATGAAAATTAAAAAAAAAACTTTGATCTAAATCAAAAACAAAGACAACAATTTTACAATGCAACGTAAAATTTAACGCGACAAAATTCTACACACAGGGAAATATACTAAACTTTGCAAAGCAAACTTGACAGAAAGAAGCGATACATTTAAATTTGTTTTGCTTCTCATTACAATACGGATTATTAACTCTAATTATGAAGCACTCACTTAATTGAACACCGAAACAATAGTTTAACTATCAGGCAAAATATGTAAAAATTTCATAAATAATTCTTTAACAAAATTGCAAGATAAACAAAATTTAGTCAAGCCAGAGTATAGACTACTATAATAAATTGAATCAACTCAAAATCCATTGCGATCGAAACGCACTACGGCCAGCAAAAAAATTTCTCGAAGATATTTCGGCCCTTTCATGAAAGATGTGAACCAAAATCCTGGAATCAATGGTTAAAAACTTGAAAAAAAATTCTATAAGCTTACTTAATTTATAATACTTTATTTTGTTTTAATTTCACTATTTCACTTAAAGTATTTTTGTAGCTCACATTATTGAAACAATAAGGCGAATATTTAAACAAATAATCGTTTTTCTTTTTCCTAAATTTTTAACACTTTATTAGTTTTCTTCTAAATGCAATTAATACTTTTAAAGTCATTTTTATTGCATCCTCTCTATTGAATTTAGACCCAATGAATCAATTATTATCATTTTTAGTTAGTCTCTTAGCCATAAGAATATCTTGTTAAATCAATTTAGCATCGTGGTAAATCAATTTAGCATTAAATTGATTTTGCTTATTGGCTCAAAAGCAACGTGTTCGTCTCTTACCAACTCTATCTCTACTTTTCTAAACTTCAACAAAGCTGGCACAAAAAAGATAGAAAAAAAAAACGGAAAATACAGAATTTCAATAACATGAGCATTTGTTTAAAAAGTATTCTTTTTCTTTGTGTCATTTTGCAATTTGAAGGATACTCATGCAACATATTTGCTAAAGTATCCTGTAACAAAACTGCTTTTCAATATTAAATAAAATTGCAATTGTTTGGCAATCTATAAAATACAAAAATAAAAGTGTACAACAAGAAGAATGCAATGCCAACTATTGTAACTACAACATGCTATATAAAAGGACACTTGAAGGATACTCGATAAAAAATAACAGTAAGAAAAAAATATATATAAATTTGCAAAAATTATTCCAAATGAATAAGTTTTATTGTATATATTTCTAGGAATATTTTTATTTTTTATTCTTGCAAGACAGTGTATTATAATATTTTATAAAACATCTGTAGTTGTATTTGTGTACTCGAACAACTATTTGTTGTTTTAATGCTTTGATTTATTAGTCAAAGCTTAACATAAGCTTTTCAAGCATTTTTTCTAAAAATAGTTCCTCTTTTTTCCTAGGTTCTGCGTTACTTATTTATCCTATCGCTTTGTATTTTTTTTTTTTCTCAACCACGATAAGCTTCATAATGCAAAAAACACACTTAGTTGCAAGTGTTGCACTTTTAATGACAGTTTTGTTGGCGCGTGTTTTTTATTACATTCCCACGCATACACCAACACAAAACCATTTATTATCCTTAACTAACTTTAATAGAGGCTAAAAAGAATTTCAGCTGTAGAGTAGTGTAGATTAAAATACTAATTGGCGCCAATATAATTGAAAGCAATATAAACGCTTAGCCTTTTTTTAATTTTATCTGATTTTTTCACGTCCCCCTCAACCTCCACTCAACCTCTTTTAACTTTTTAACAATCGCAGCATAACATGAATTAAAATTAATTTTGTACATGTGCTGCATGAAATGGACTCGACTCGTCGTCTGTGCAACAAATAATTTTCAACAACTGTAAATGACAGTAATTTGGCCGCAACAAATCAAACATCAAACCACCGATTGCAACAGCAAGAGCAAAAACAACAACAACAACAACAGAGTAGTGGCCAAAAACGACAGCAGTAGAAAAGTGATTAAATACAAGGTTATGCAATAATTGCATTGACGCACAGTACTGATGATGTTGGCATGACAGGACAAAAACAACAACACCAACACTAACAACAGAAAAAAGGACATTCGCTTAGCTGCAATCCGCACGCTTCATATATCAAGCTCAAGGGGGCGTGCACAACATACATCATGCATGAACTACTAAACGCACACGAACGCATGATAGTCGTGCATAAATAGCTAGGCAAGGACACTCTCAATGTGATTGAGTCGGGTGGCTACCGAAGTGGATGGGGTTGGTTTATTCACTGGTCGTGAATGACTGCATACAAATTAGATGCATATTTCAAAAAATATATTAAATTCCATGCGAATGCAGCTACTTTTAAACCAACAACAGCGCACTGCGTAGCGTATTAATACTACGTGAACGTGACCAATACGCCTACTTTGTAAATTTAATAAAAACACCAAAATCCCACGCAGACGGACTTGCATAGAGTGATGCTTGGCATTGTACTGCGTGTTGCCTTTTGGTACATTTTTCAGAATTGTGCCATTCAAATGACCACCCTAGAGGCAAATGCAGCTGACAGCAGCCTGAATAGCAAAACCCAAAATTAACAGTCAATCTCTAAAGTAAGTGTTCACTTGTATTAGTCATATATTTCATTTTATAAGAAACAGTAGTAAATTTTATTCATTATAATGTTGTTAAACGGAATTCACAATAAAGCATGAAATTTTTATGAAAACTTATTATTGAAGTGAAACTTCTTTAGCCACGTATACCACAACACAGCGTATAAGATGGGGGGTAAAACCGATGTAACGAAAGGTTTCAATAACAACAAAAGACAACTAATATTCGCCGCACTCGGCAGTATAAAATTTAAGAGCATACTTTTTGACAGTTTCATAAAGCTTTCACAACCCTGTAGGAAAATCAACTAATTTAAAAGTAGTTGATAAAGTAGTTTTTTGTCAACCACAACTAGTTGAAATTCTGACTTTTTTCCATAGAACGAACTAACATATTTTGTATGGTGATGTCCGCTAAATAAGTCAATTGACTTTCGTCTGCATATATTTTCAACTACTTGTTAAATTAGTTATATTTAAATTATTTTTGGAATTACTTTAAAATAGCCAATTGAAAACTATTACTGATGGCCTAAAGTTAATAATATATGATGAAATAACATGGTTAAATATATACATATAAACTTGTAATCTAATAAAACTTTGCAATTAAAACATGTCAAAATCAGAGTAGTTGCCGCCTTAATGTACTTCAAAGTAGTTCATATACTGGTTTATTTTAAATTAGTTTTTTAATTAGTTGTTTTTAAAAACAAGTTAGTTTGTTCCTATAGGGAAGTCATATAACTAACATATATGATTTGTACGTTCTCAATGTGTTGTTTAGAATCAGAGGAAATGTATTCCACTTTCAGCTATTGGGTTGATCAAAAGAAAGTGCGTTTTTTCCTGATAGGCATCACTGTTATTGTCCGAGATCTGTTATATGTTGACGTATGTGTAAGTTTTGTGCTCAGCTGTTTATTTTCATTAAAAACAACCAAATGAATTCAGTCCTGCTTCTTTTTAAGTCATGTCTTAAGAGCATTTTAATGACTAAGAAATTTGATATCCATATGGTGCATATGATCAAAATGGTATAAAAGCAACTAAAGCCAGACAAAAATTTGTGAAAGTTTATGGCGTAGATGTGATTAAGAAGGAGCAATGTCAGAAGTGATTTGACCGTTTTCAGCTTGGGAATTTTCAATCATGAATGCTCTTCGTTCTGGTAGACCCTCGGAGGTTGACGACGGCCAAATCTAGATGCTAGTGGAAACAAACAAGCTTCGACCATCATAGAAGTTGCAAGTGCTCTAAATTTGTCCATTGGAAGTTTTCGCGATCATTTTAAGTTCTCTGGTTTCATCAAAAAATTGGATGAAAATATTTTCAAAGTCAATCAAGTTGACATTTCCGATCGGCTCATAAAACGTAAAAGAAAGTGACCCATTTCTCAACCGTATGATTCCGGATGACGAAAAGTGGATTATCGTCAACAATGTGAACAGAAAAAGGAGCTGGTCCAAGAAAGATGAAGCGCCTGAGAGGCAAGCTAAATCAGACATTCAACAGATTCTTCTCAATCTAGTGCGATTAGAAGGGGTCTGTATGGGACTGTATAGAATAAAACCATTTTGAAGTCTACTTTGAGCAACTACAGAAATTGAGCGATATCGTCTCATCTGAGCTGGTCAATCGGGAGGAGTTAGTCTTTCCCCAGGTTAACGCCAGGCCTCATACGAGCTTGGGATAGAATGTTTTGTCCCATTCACCCTATAGTACAGACCTTGGGCTCTTGGATCAATATTTGTTTAATTCTTTGCAAAACTCACTGAATGGTGAAACCTTTGATAATGAGGGCCTAATTAAACAGTAGCTTGAGAGGTTCTTGCAGAGAAAAGTAAAAACTTCTACCTGAGCGGAATAATGAAGATACCACATAGATGGGAGAAGATTATTGTGCAAAACGTATATATAATTGAATCATGTTGATTTGAATTGTAAAAGAAATTAACACAAACTTTGTGTTTGAGTGCAGTGTTAGATGGTGAATTATCGTGATGCAAAAACCAAGAATTATCGCTCTACAACTCCGGTCTTTTTTGACGCACACCATTACGCAAACGACGCATAACACCCAAGTAGTATTCTTTGTTGACAGTTTGGCCGATTGGAAGGAATTCGTAATGCACCACACCACAATAATCGAAGAAAACTGTCAACATGACCCTGATTTTTGGCTTACTTTTCGGTCTCGTCTCATCTTTGGCCTGATATTTACACGATTGATCGGCTGTTTCCAAGTCGTCAGCGTACACCCAAGTCTCATCTCTAGTTCTGATGCATTTCATTTTGTCTTGATAGTCAGAAAGCATTGTTTCGCACACATCGGCGTTGTTTTTCCATGGAATTAAGAGTTTTTAGCACCAATCGAGATTTCAATTTTCTGAGGAACACTATTTTCTGAGGTCACTCAAAATAGATACAAGGTCCGTAAGGTGTCAGACTGTCAATCGACGATATTGGAGCAACAATTCTTTGATTTTATTGACGTATATCTCATCAGTTGATGTTGATGGTCGTCCTGGCCCTGCCTCGTCTTCAACGCTTTCTCGACCCCCTTTCAACATTTTGTATAAACTTATAAACTCTTGTTTTCGATAAAGCTTGATCACCGAGTTTCAGTCCGCACACAAAAATTAAAGAAACTGAGTTGTTAAATTATCAAAAACGAAAAATTCACTTTTAGCTATTTACAAAAGCACGCGTAAATCAAACAGTAATGAATATTTTGAAGTGTACGTGTCATTTGGCACAGATGTCAGTGAAAGTAGTGCCACCTTGAAAATAAAAACATTTGTCCCTATCGGAATCCCAAAAAATTTTTAATTCAAATTTCCCCGTTTTTTTTTTTTTTGCCCAGAGCAGTAGTCTGACTTTTAACATACGCCTTAATAGGATGCAACAATTTCGAAACTTAGTTTCAATGCTGTTTTTCGTTTTTTATGTTTGTTAAAATTCGTTTTTAAGCCTTTGAAAGACTTCTTGAAGACTTATTACCTGAATCTCTAAAAAATTTGGGAAATTTTAAAAACTTATAACAACTGAATATATAATTGAAATGATTATGTTCTATATTATTGATCTAAAAATTCCGTATAAAGAATATAGAATCATTATTTTTTGAAAGAAAACAAATACTTTAAAAATTTCTTAGAACACACAACTATTAATTTTGGCGTGTGAGTTTAAAATAAAATGGAATAAAAAAAAAACTACAAGTACCACAAATAATTTTAAACAACGGAAATTGTTTAATACTTAATTTATGTTACGATTAAAACTAAACTATTTCACGCAGAAAATCAATTTAAGACTGGTTTAAGTGATTAAAAAAATATATGGCCTTATATTATTTATTATTATTAAAATTGTGTATCAAATTATTTTATCTCCACATCTTCTCAAAGATAACTCGTGTTAAGCAAACTTAACTGTTCCAGGTATCCCTACACTTTTTTGATATTGAAAGCTTTGAAGAAGACCTAGTTAAAGCTTTTATGGAGATTTTTCGCTAAGCTGGAGTTGAACCACGAGCTGTATGAGCTCTACGATGACATTGACGTAGTTCGGCGTATAATTGTGCAGCGACTACGCTGGCTGGGTCATGTCCATCGTATGAACGACGAAGCTCCAGCGAAAAAGGTGCTCGAGGCGAGGGTCGCTGGTCAACGACGACGAGGGAGACCATGCCTCCGATGGATGGACCAGGCTGAGGAAGCCCTAACCGCACTTGGTGTATCCGATTGGAGAAGGCGCGTGCAAAGCAGAGGCGCCTGGCGAGAGCTGATGAGGTCGGTTGAAACCCGGACACGGGTTGTTACGACCAACTAAGTAAGTAAGTAAGGAGTTGAAACCACTAAAATCAAATTAATATAAAAGACAGAAAAAGTAAAGCAGTCAATTGAACTGTTTTAAATTGTAAATGCCTCAAATTTTCACTTTAGAGAGATTAACAAATAAATTAGTATAGAAAAAGCATCTTTGATGTTTAAATCCTTTATCAGTTGAGCAAAAAAGAAAAAATTGTTAAAAGTTGAAAACAGTTTCGTAAAATCCTTTTTCTAAGGGTTAATTTATGCAATCAAAAATTATTAATATTCATTAAAACTCATTACAAAAAACCAATTAAAACATTTCATCTAGCCACTTATTGCGCAACTGACCACTTTTATACAGTTAAAAGTTAGATTGTTTTTGAATTTGTATTCATAATTTTTGTGAATCTAGGCTACCATTTCGCTTTTCCACTTTATTTTAATAAATAAATTTGCATAATATTTAGCAATATAGAATAAAACTTTTAATAAAATTTCATTAAGCTGCCAAAATTATGCAAAAATATGCTCAAAATCTCACATGAGTGTTGAAAACATTTTCATCTCTACTCAATAAAACAATTACTTAAATATTACAAAATATGTTTATTTTCATAAATGTGCATAGCTCGAACAACCAAAAATAATATTTACAATATTACCAAAACAACAACACACATAATACGCAATATTAATGCAATGGCACGCACTTTCAGCCAGTTTTAAATTAATTTAAATAGGTACTTTTTAGCTCAATCATAACAGTTTTTAAAATACCAACTACGCGTTGTGCACAACCACAAGAATTGTAGTTAAGTTCATAACAAAAACAAACAAACCAATGCATTCACCCGCGCACACATGTATGAATAAACGCTGGATGGATGCATGCCGACTGCACTTCCTGCGATAACAGCGGCAGCAAAGCTCATCAAACGCATCATAATTACCACAATTTCAAAATGAAATAATTAAATTTTTGGAAAATATTCAATATATGCAGTTATAACGAAGAAGGTCAGAGGCACCATCGGACAACAGTAGTTGTCAGGAGCAGCAACGGCAGCAGCAGGCCAGTGATCCACATTTAATGTTTAGGCTGCGTAAACAATGATAAACAGCTTAATACCAAAAGGCCACAAGTGAAAAAACAAGCAAATGCACAATCATGCAGGCATAGAAATATAGCCACACTGTGAAAATATTCAAGAAATATTCAAGATATATGAATATGAATATGAATATGAATATGAATATGAATATGAATATGAATATGAATATGAATATGAATATGAATATGAATATGAATATGAATATGAATATGAATATGAATATGAATATGAATATGAATATGAATATGAATATGAATATGAATATGAATATGAATATGAATATGAATATGAATATGAATATGAATATGAATATGAATATGAATATGAATATGAATATGAATATGAATATGAATATGAATATGAATATGAATATGAATATGAATATGAATATGAATATGAATATGAATATGAATATGAATATGAATATGAATATGAATATGAATATGAATATGAATATGAATATGAATATGAATATGAATATGAATATGAATATGAATATGAATATGAATATGAATATGAATATGAATATGAATATGAATATGAATATGAATATGAATATGAATATGAATATGAATATGAATATGAATATGAATATGAATATGAATATGAATATGAATATGAATATGAATATGAATATGAATATGAATATGAATATGAATATGAATATGAATATGAATATGAATATGAATATGAATATGAATATGAATATGAATATGAATATGAATATGAATATGAATATGAATATGAATATGAATATGAATATGAATATGAATATGAATATGAATATGAATATGAATATGAATATGAATATGAATATAAATATGAATATGAATATGAATATGTTTATGAATATAAATATGAATATGAATATGAATATGAATATAAATATGAACATGAATGTGAATATGAATATGCTTAAACTTTTCGCTCAGTGAACTGTATGCAGCTTAGTGCATCGCTCGCTCCGTCACATGGAATCATGATGCTATTGTTTTTCCTGCATACTCGAGTAGATATGATTTGCTTATGACTCAACACAATCATACAAATAATTTGTATAATCATACAAAGTAAGTCAGCCAGAGCTCAATCGGTTGGCAGTTTATTCTTTGCTCGAATAGATAGTAAAATCAATTATTTAAAATAGGCATTCGTGTATGATAAGTTCCCCTCTCAAATGTTCAATTAGCTTGTTTTACAAATCAAGAATTGCCTGAACCCAATCACGGTGAATATATTGAGAATTTTAATTTTCACATTTTTTAATACCTGAAACTATGTTTAACATGAGTTCAATTCGATGTTCAACTTAATCGTTTCTGATCATCTTGCCAGCATATGGTTAATATTTTTATATAACATTTTCACTACTATACAATTAAAAGTGTTCACTATTGTTCAAAAATATAATAAATTGTTATAAAATAAATTCAATTTAAAATTCATACACTAGAAGATTAAGGAAATGAAATTCAGTTTTGGCAGTATGTCTTTATAATTGAATTCAGTCGAATGAGTGAACTCAAGAGCACCATCACACACACACTCACCTACCCAAAGACCAGGGCAGATAAATGGAGTATAGTTGGAACGACGTTTGCTATGATTATTTTGTGTAATTTCTCAAGATTGAAAACGAAAGGATTATAAATTCAAAATATTCAAAAGTTGCTCGCTCGAATATATTTCAAATATTTATCAAAATAATAGATTACCGCAAGACACGCACAATAAGTTAGAATTGTATTTTTTTTTTTTCTTTTAAAAATACAATCAATTTTAATCATCTAGTGATACAATAGTATTAAGGACACATATGCCTGCGTTTAATGAACAGAGACTTACATAATGGTAACAAAAGTCTTTAATGCTGTTTATGATTTATTGAATAAAAAATAGATGCAAATTTCTTAAAATTAAATAAAAAAAAATCATTAAGGAACGGAAACCATATTGACGATCACGGAGCAATTTGTCGTGCTCCAGATTCTTCATTTGGTTGACCTTTATAACACTCTCCATAACTTTGGAGAGCTTAGAGCATATTGCTTTGGGTCGGTAGATTGCAAGGTTTGTGGCAATGCCCTTCCCTTTTTACTACTAGCTGAACCCTTGCGTCCTTCCAATAAGATGTAAATATTTTTGTGCTGTAGAGGATGTTGAAGAGATTGCGCAAGGGCTGAGCCATACTAGATCTATATGCTTTGAGCTTTATTGGCAGTCTGCCATCAGAACCAATTGCTTTGTTAGATTAATGATCTATAGAAGTCTGTATGCAATTGTGCACAAAACCCTAAAAAGTGAAGCATGTTCTATACAAACTTAGGAGAAAAACTTTTCATTTTTAATTTAAGATTTGATATTTGAACGATATGTGCTCTCATATGAAGTATTGTAAAAAGAAACATTTTTAATTTTTTTAACTAATATTTGCTCCTCTCACTTAAGTTAAAATAAGCCAAAAACTTTTTTTAGGAATTGGAAAGTTGATATTGCGCTCCTTTTGAATTAAAGTGAGCTTATTACTTATTTTTTTTTCAGAAATTGGGAAATGTGCTGCAATGTGCTTAGGTTGTGCTGAAATCGGCAGTAGAAATTTTTGAAAAATTTCATAAGCTTACGAATTTTTTTTGAAACTAGCCTTATTGTATGATCTTAAATGATCTATACGGCACGGCTGAATTCGTCTTTTAGTGCCGGAAAGCTACTTTTATTATATACATTTTATGAATAATCAGCCCTTTGATCTTATATGTGCTCAGCAGTGTTTACGATTGTACACATACAACTTTTAATTTTAATTTCTTTTTCAAGGCTTAGTAATTGTGCTGTTATGTGCTGAAGTTGTGCTGCCATATACTGTAGGGATTTATCAAAAGTTCACATAAATACAAATTTTTTTAAGAAATTTTGCCCATTTTTTAATATTTTCTAAAGCCGCTGATTGTGCTGTCATTTGCTATAGTTGTGCTCTGGGTTGCTCTGAAAAAAAGGAAGATTAAAAAGATATTAAATGTTGCTTTTTTCAGCTATTTTAGCATGATTTTGGCATTAATGCAGCTTATTTTTAGCATGAATTTAAGATATGTGCACTTAGTATATTACACGTTTTTCCAAAAAATAAAAATTTAAATGCCAAGTTACAGCCAACAGGCGCTTAGCTGCTTTTAATATGCATCGGTAAAATGTTGTGTCAAGGTCTTAAAAATTTTATTTTAAAATTACGTTACATTACGATTAAAATAAATAACCTCATAATGCTCACTTTGCCTGTAATAATCATAATGGAAGTACATGTTTTCCCATCGTCAATTTCTACTTACTTACCTTCACATTATATTAATGACTTGCAACAAAATAATGCTAAAGTATTTTATTTCTCCCACAATCAAGACCGCAATAAAGCTAAATGTACATCTATTATTTATTAAATTCAATGGTATTAAATGCTCACATTTGACTTAAAGCGTTTAAATCATTTCAATCTTCCAAAATTTATCCCCACACACAAAACACACTCAACTAGAAGCAGATTGAAAGGGTGAAAGAAAATATGTTTTCCCCAATGTTTTCATTAATAAAACGTACAAATAATCGATTTCTTACATTTTGGCCTGTAATTTAGTTATCATATCCTGGGAATCCTTCGCATTATGGCCAATACTAATATGAGTAAGCAGAGCTCACAACTGTTTCCAAATGTCAGACACGCAAATATTGAAAATGATTTTATGTTCCGACATGTTTTTCGCAGCCCGAATATATTTTTTTTTTTTTTTTTTGCCTGCTACTTTTTTGGCAATAAAAGGATTTCGAGCATTTCACATGATTCTTCATAATATTCTGTCGGTGTGTGGGTGTACGTTTACGTGAGTGTGCAGCACGTACATCGTTGCTTTGGCCACAAGCAGCTGATATTGTTTTTGTTGATGGTTTATGAGCGAAGATTCAGCAAGATTTATGTCTGGTTTTGGTTAAGGTTAAGCCAGAATAAGACGCCACATATTTAAGGGTGTGACGGATGATGACCTTTGCTCTAATATCCAGGCAGTCGCTCATTTGATGGGCAGTTAAATAGAAGCAACAATTTGGAAAATATTGGTCATAAATATTAAATTCCCAGAAGTGACTGCATAAAAATTATTAAAATTGGATGGTTGTAGATGATAGTCAGTTGATTTTGTAGAAAAAAATCTTCCAAAGCTCTGCCCATCTCTGTGTATCTGATGCTGATTCAACGTAAAATTTCGTGACTTCCGGTGGATTTGAAGTAAAAAGTTTTATTTAATTTATGTTGGCATTTCTTAACATCATGGCGCTGGCAAACACAGAGACCAAAAGCACATACTAGCACACTTACACACACACACACACACAAATACAGTTACATACGCAATGCCTAACACACAGTGCTTGGCATGTGAAAGGAACGTGATTTTAGCTGCAAATCAAATTTCATCACGTCATGACTTTGAGTGCCTGCAACAGCATCACCGACAACGATGACCATAACAATAATAACAACAACAAAACAGCAACCAGCACCAAAAAAGCAACAACAGCTATAACTACCCTGTAGGAAAATCAACTAATTTAAAAGTAGTTGATAAAGTAGTTTTTTGTCAACCACAACTAGTTGAAATTCTGACTTTTTTCCATAGAACGAACTAACTTATTTTGTATGGTGATGTCCGCTAAATAAGTCAATTGACTGTCGTCTGCATATATTTTCAACTACTTGTTAAATTAGTTACATTTAAATTATTTTTTTAATTGCTCTTAAATAACCAATTGAAAACTATTACTGATGGCCAAAAGTTAATAGTATTTGATGAAATAACATGGTTAAATATATACGAGTATTAGCTTGTAATCTAATAAAAATTTTCAATTAAAACATGCCAACATCAGAGTAGTTGCCGCCTTAATATAATTCAAAGTAGTTCATATACTGGTTTATTTTAAACTAGTTTTTTAATTAGTTGTTTTAATAAACAAGTTAGTTTGTTCCTATAGGGTACAGCACAACATGAGTATTTTTGCTATGTATTGGCCAATATGTTGGCCTGCAAATTACCGTTCATCAGTACCAAAAAGTGAAACTAAGTCTGCGTGAAACTGATGCCAATGTCGATTTGTGCTGAGTTTGAGCGTAGCGCAAATGCGTTTTTCATTTAATACAGGAAGCGGAAACGGAAATAGCCAGGCAAGACTGCTGGGCCAATTGATTTAGCTGGAAATATTGCTGCAATGTTGACTTGCAAGAAAGGGTTGAATCATTTTTTTTTTTTTGCTGTTTGCTTTTTTCTTTGCTGTTCTGTATCCAACAGGCTTAAATTGGTAACATTAAAGCAATGAGTTTGTACATTTTTTTCTTCATTTATTACTTTTGGCCATTATTCCTAGCTTTTGGCAAAATCTTTAAGTCTTTCATTAATACTCAAAATATTTTTTACTGTATCTTTAACTTAATCACTAGTATCCGACTTTAGAAAAAAAATTAAAAAATTTCCTGCAATTCACACGAATTCCTATTTGCGAATTCGAATTTATTTATAAAGTTATATTAATTTTTATTTATTTATATAATATATAATATAAGCACGAATTGCTTAATTAATAATACAACACACAAAACGTTTATATAAAATGTTTAATTTTTAAATTAAATTTATTTTCAATAAATGTTCGTCACTCTCGTCACCGAGATTCTTCGGAAAAAATTCAAACCTGAGTGCAGAAAGTGAATTTTTAAAGACATATCTAAGCCTATTTTTTATAGTTCCTGATCAAATCGTTGATTATTTTCTCATAAGATTCACTTTTATTGTTCCCGAGGAAGCTAGAAACATCCATCCTAAGTGAATTCACTTTCTGCGCTCCCATTTCAATTTTTTTGAAATAGTAGTATAAAATAAACAAACATACATATATGTTATATCCCACAAATAACGATGTGCTAGGTTCTTTTTATATTTTTCAGCCTATAATAATATATTTTTGTTGTGTTTAGATTTTTCGATTTTGCAAACGTAATCCTATTTTTTTTTTGGGAGGGAAAAAAAAAACTAATCAACGTTAATTGTATTGATCAAATAACACTAAACAATCATATTAGTTTCACAGCCCAGTCCAGCCCAAGGCCAAGGCCTCGAACGGTCAAATAGCTTATCTGGTATAAATTTGCTCGCTATATAAAACTTATCGCATTCTATCGCATCTCATCAACATTATTTTATATTGTATAGCCATAAGAATTTTCATTTTCATTTTCATTCGCTTTTCATTTTTCACACACTCGCCAGCACACATTCAATTCCAACCTACTCACACACACACACACACACACTCAGCCACCCACATAACCATTTAAATGTAAATATGAAGTATATCAAATAAATACTCTCATCTACATGCAGATTTTTCAGGCATCTTAAGTTTGGATTAAAATGGGGTAAAACCCATGAACAAGAACAGTGAAAAAACCACATCAAAAAAAAAAAAAAAATAAATAAAATTAAAAGGGATGAAAGCCAAAAAAAAAAAAAACTAAATAAAATGCAGGCTAAATGGAGGAAAGCATAAAAGAAAATAAAATAAAATGAAAATATCTGTGTGAAATCTTATTCATTCACAATTCATACACGAGAGAGAGAGTGTTGAATATTATTTCTTTGGCTTGTATGTAAAGTTAAGATAGGCACGTTCCTTATATTTTGACCAAGTTATCGCTAACAGTAACCACAAGCATACAAAAGCAGTCAGGCAGCATACGACACACGCACATACGCAGCTACACGCTCATGTGTGTGTTCTTGTGAGTAACCGCATTCTGACGTTGAACTGTGTAAAATAACCCCGTAGGAAAATCAACTAATTTAAAAGTAGTTGATAAAGTAGTTTTTTGTCAACCACAACTAGTTGAAATTCTGCCTTTTTTCCATAGAACGAACTAACTTATTTTGTATGGCGATGTCCGCTAAATAAGTCAATTGACTTTAGTCTGCATATATTTTCAACTACTTGTTAAATTAGTTTATGTTTAAATTATTTTTTTAATTACTTTTAAATAACCAATTGAAAACTATTACTGATGGCCTAAAGTTAATAATATTTGATGAAATAACATGGTTATATATATATAAACTTGTAATCTAATAAAAATTTGCAATTAAAACATGTCAAAATCAGAGTAGTTGCCGCCTTAATATAATTCAAAGTAAATTATCAATCACTTGTTTTTAAGTAGTATTTCAATTACTTGTATATAATGCAATAAAAACTATTTAGAATTGAAGTGGATGACGGCTTAATATAATTCAAAGTAGTTCATATACTGATTTATTTTAAACTAGTTTTTTAATTAGTTGTTTTTAAAAAAAAGTTAGTTTGTTCCTATAGGGAAAAAGCTGTTGAGCAAAAAAAAAACAAAAACCATCTACTAAGTTCAACTTGAGTGTGGTTTATCATTGGGTAGTGTTGGTTGAGTAGTAGTTATTGTATGTGTTTGTGTTGGTGTTTTCAGTATCGTCTATATTTGCTTTTAAATATTTTTTCGCTTCTTTTTTTTCAGTTTTAGCATTTTTTCTTTTTTTTTATGCCGTCCAATGTCAAAAATAAACACTTGAGAAAACCACTCACGTAACACAATATCCTTGTGATATCCTTGTGATATCCGCCTTTGCTTTGATTCTTCCTTGGCTTAATTTTCAACTCAATGGTTTTGTTTGGTCTAATTCAAGTGTTGATGTGTTGTGCATACATATGTATGTATGTATGTGAAAGTGTGTGTTAGTTTGCTAATGTTATATGTGTGTGCATGTGTACATTATTGTATTGCATTATCAGCGTACATGCGTGTTTGTGTGTGCTTGTGTGCATGTGTGTGTGTATGTGTGTGTGTCCTTAGTTATGCATCCTGTCTGTTTGTCAAAAGATGAATTGCTTTCGAGTGCATGTTTTGAATTTTCACATTAGTTCTGCGTTCACATTATTTTCATCCGTTGATGGATCGCTCTGATTCATGGTAATGAGTTGCAGTTCAAAAGTAATGCATTTCTATTGAGGTCTTTCGGTGTTCTGCAATATTACAATATTTATTATGTTGCAGTAAATAATGTTTTATTTCAAAAATGCATTTGCACAACACTGTTTTTTGAAACTATCAAAAAGGAAGAATCTTTTTGGATGTAATTTCTTGTTATTACAATGTTTTTTTTTTTTTTTTTTGAAGATGATAAATGACAATGAAGGATATTGTTATTGTCATTGTTTGAGTTGTTTTAGTTTCTTCTCTTATTATTATGCTTTTATACAAGCCATATTGTGCAAAACAAATATTTCTCGGCTTCAAATGTATTTTTTTTCGGAATGTCCATCAAAAGTTTAGAAAAAATATAGTTGGCATAAAAATTCTTTTTTCTATTGTATAAAAAATGTTTTGGAAACCGGTGGCAATGATTTATTGAGTACTTGAAAGTTTGAAGACATTTGAATTTGTCCATTTTTAAGTTATTCAAATCGATCGTAATTTTCTCATAATTTTATTATTTTATTTTATTTCTCGTAATTTATAAATTATATTTCCTATGGTTAGAGCTGAAAAAACTATAAAATCTAATAAGGACTTTGACCGAGCTATTGTTATGATCAATTGCGATGTGCGTGTTATTAAATGTTTGTAAACAAATGATCTTGAGAGTTGGAGCTACAAGCTTTATGCTAACTTCGAATAAATCATGTTTTTACATGGCAGTTTTTATGCTCTATGGCTTGATATTGTCTGCAGAGAGGTGGCGGGCGTCAGAAACATTAATTTGTTTTGAAAAAAACATTCTGTGTCAGGTGGGAGTGAATCTGGGCTCTTACAGCTCACGGAGCACGCACTTAAGGGGCAAAGGGCGCCGTTTGTAAAATATATCTATTTATACTATTATATAAAATTGAAGTGCCAATTTTTGTTCCCATGTAAGCTCCAAAAGTACTGGGTGGAAATAAGTTTTAAAATGTCATATTTGTGCAACAGCAGAACAAAGAGGTATTTTTAATTTGAAATTTTAATAATAAGTATATTTTATTAAAGTTAAGTTAATTTTTTTAAGAAAATATCCCCGATGCCACGAATTGCTTGATCGTTTTCTTTCCCCGTATTTGTGTTGCGAGAATTTCAATAAACTTCACGCTGTTCTCTTCTCTTCTCTTCTCTTCTCTTCTCTTCTCTTCTCTTCTCTTCTCTTCTCTTCTCTTCTCTTCTCTTCTCTTCTCTTCTCTTCTCTTCTCTTCTCTTCTCTTCTCTTCTCTTCTCTTCTCTTCTCTTCTCTTCTCTTCTCTTCTCTTCTCTTGTCTTCTCTTCTCTTCTCTAGCACAGCTAGCTAGGACGAAAAGAGAGATACATATAAATGCAGCGCTGAGCTGCAAAACAAAACAAATAATGATGTTTGCTGATGTCACACGGTAATCGTTAGAGCGGCGCACAGTGTCGCGAAATTCTGTAACTTTTGAACTTTCAATTTTTCTAATTTCTTAGCCCTTTGTTGCTCAAAGTTCCTTTAAAAATACACCTTTCAAATATAAAGAAAAATTAGATGATTTAATTCAATAATCATCAATGTACAAGTTTATTTGAATTTAAAACCAAATTTTCCTTTTTTTTCGCTATTTCATTCTAGGTTAAACCCAGAAGCTACCAAAACTTTTATATATCGATAAAATAGAAATCAATAATTCATACATAAGTTTATTGTTCTGTTTTCCTATACAACCAAATCAATTACAACAAATTTCTTTCAAGTAAAAAACAGGAATAAAACTCGAATTTGATACATATCTACTTTTTAATCAAGTGTTATATTTCACCGAATATACCGTCATAATCTCCAGAATATTAGATTTTCTCAATACTTCTAACTGATGTTATTAACGGATCTGACGAAATTATCAAAATAGTAATGAGATCCATGTTCTGGTTTTCTCTACTATTTTTTCTGGTATTATATAATGTAAAATTTTTATATCCCTTATTTTTTGCCTCTTGGGCCTCTTCAGATAACTCTCCTATAGCGAAGAAGTGATGGTTTATGATTCTCTCTCCATGACATAAGGCTTTATGTATGCTTGGAGTAAGATACCTCCATTCGCCATATAAAGAGTTATAAAAACTAAGAGTATCTCGTGCAAATTTTCCAAATTTGTCAGTTTATAGTATTTCAAATTTTCTTAAAGCGGCTAAGTAGGTCTCCATTAAGTTTTGTAATGTTTTTTGTTGTTTCCACATCTTGAAAAAAATGCCGAGCAGTGTTGCCGTCATTGCTGTTTCCCGAGCCTTGTTAAGCAAAATCCACTCGTAGCCCAATTGCAATTTGAAATCAAGAAATCAATAAATTCTCAAACTTTATGTCGTAAGCTATGTGCAGACAATGTTCCGTAAACCTAATTCTCGCATGAAGAGGTAAAAGTCCATGTTCATACATTGCCTCAATATCACCAGGAGACTCATACATAGCCTCAATTGTTCTATTGCCTTGGCTGAATTGGGCTTGTGTCGCATACCATAATGTCATATCGTCATATTTGGAATGTACAAAAAAAAAAAAATAAAATAAAAGAGATAGTGCATAAAACTCTAAGTTATACTATTTTGTTTAGTGCATTAGTAAATTATGAAAACACAATATATATCAGGAAACATTGTCATTTTTTCTTCAAATGACAAGTTTGTACAACGTCCGGCAGAGCCCGGCAGAATATCATATATGGATGTAAAGAAGATACTCCAAGGATTCATTTTATGATTGTCATTCACGAATCTTTTGGTATCTTTACTTTTTATCCTTACCTAAACCTCAAAAATCGCGAAAAATGAGTGTTATCTGACCATAGCTATTGTGGTCAAACAGTAAACGGTTTGAAAATTTTAGTGATTTTTATCATTAGAGATTACAATACCCATGTTGAAGGAAAAAACAACAATCAAATATCTTTAATTGTTTATTTACAGGACCTTTTCAAATTTAAAAAAAAATTCTGAATGTGAAAAATTTGCGCAAAGAACAAAAAAGTTAAAATTTTCGACCCATATATCTAAAGAAGTGTTATTTTGACATAGAATAAAAAAAAAAGTTTAAAATTTTCGATTTTAATAATAATTTTGTATTTTATAGTTTCGAGCGCTCAAACGGCAAATGGCTACACTGTGCGGAGTAACAACAACGGGTTAACGCTCTTTATTTATATAAAAAAGTAGGAAAAAAGCATCTGTTTCCCTCTGCTGCACGTAATTTTGAAAATATTTAGTTGATTTTTTTTTTTTAAATGTAGATAATTATGATGCCTGTATTTTGGTTTTTTATTTCGAACTGCAGATAAAAAACTGTTACTGAATCCGAATCCATTATCAGAATCTTAAAACTATGTGATATTCTTACCTTAGCGTTGCCACCTACGTTTTGTTTTTATTTTACTAATTTGTGCTGGCGGACACTAGGTAAAATTTTTTTTTTTTACTTTTAGGAATTGGATGCTGGGACGAATACTAGGTAAAAATGAGTCACTGAAACTGCATCCTTTGTCAGAATTTAAAAATTCAGTAATTTGTTTATCATGGGGCTGCCATCTAATTTTTTTTTATTTATACGAATTCGCTGGTGAATAACAAAAAACCAAAATTCCTTACAATTTTTTAAAAACGCACTACCGCTATAGTTCATATAGACAGATTCAAACCAGGGCTGAAATCGGCTAAGGTGATAGTTGACAGTCGCTGTTTTGATTGTCGTTTTTGAAAACGACACCTAAATACCTATCGCATCAAATCAATAGGAAAAAAGTGATTGTTAATTTGATAATCACCTTACATGGAGCAAAAGCGACGATTTTAAGTGTCAACTATCAATTATCACTTTAGCCGATACCACCCCAGTTTTTCTGAATACAGAAACTTCACGGAACTTTGATCTACACATACATAGTTATATACATGTAAGCCTGTTAAAAAAGTGCCTGGCGAAACGGGCAGGGGTTCAGCTAGTACCTATATTTATACATTTCTTTTTTTTACTGGTAGATAGTTTTGACTGGGGAACATTTAACACCATGCAAAGAAAAAATATTTAATACGGCAACTATTTTCGAAATTTGATCTAATATTTTTCTTATATGTACAAATGCAGTATATTTTCTTGCATACTTTTCAGGAAAAAATATCCCAACATCTACCCTATATTTTTAGCTAAGTATTCGATATTTCGATCGTGAACCTCTTGTTAATGGAAGAAAAACTATGCTTAAGTTTATATTCTTAACTTCGATGTTCTATTTCAAGCTGCAATTATATGACAGCCTTACAACTCTTAGACAGTAAATCTACATATGCCATATGCAATAGATGAAAACTGTTTTTGAAACAGTTAATTTAAAATACCTCGAAGGCGTATGATTGATTGGCAATTCAAAATATACAAAACTAAATTTTGAGTTCTGTCAAAGCAAAGCTGTAAGCTAAGAGCTTGTGACATAAGCGTAACCAGGATATCAGTCAGGGGGAGCAAGTTTTTTTATATATGTAGGCTAGGCTGTTCAAAAAAAATTGAAGTTGTTTTTTATGGCATACCCTCATAATTATTTCGTAGGATGTTGAAATTCGTGCACCTCAGACCACGGGAACCTTTCGAAACATGTCAGTACTTGGCGATATAGGAAACAAGTGCTAACTTTTTCAAAAAGTCCAAATAACTTTTGGACACGTGTAAATTTTTTAAAAAATTGGTTCGCAGCTCGTATTTTTTTTAATTTTGTTTAAAATGAGCTTTCAAACATGAACACTGAACGAAAACTACAGAGTTGTGAATTTGTACATACTTACTTACTTACTTATGTGGCCGGAACAACCCGTGTCCGGGTTTCGGCCGGCCTCATCAGCTCTCGCCAGGAGCCTCTGCTTTGCGGGCACCTTCTCCAATCGGATACACCAAGTGCGGTTAGGACTTCCTCAGCCTGGTCCATCCATCGGAGGCATGGTCTCCCTCGTCATCGTTGACCAGCGACCCTCGCCTCGAGCATCTTTTTCGCTGGAGCTTCGTCGTCCATACGATGGACATGATCCAGGCAGCGTAGTCGCTACACAGTTATACGCCGAACTACGTCAATGTCTTCGTAGAGCTCATACAGCTCGTGGTTCATTCGGATGCGATTGTCATCGCCGACTCGAACAGGACCGAAGATTTTGCGAAGAACTTTTCTCTCGAACACCCCCATTCTCAGTTTGCGAAACTACCCATGCCTCAGCGCCCAAGTAGAACGAGAGTATTGTAGAGTGTTAGTTTTGTCGGTCGAGAGAGGACTCTGGAACTTAGGTGCTTACTGAGCTCGTCGTAGCACCTATTAGGAATTATTGTTCTTTGCTTTATCTCCAGGCTGACTTCGTTGTTGTTATTAATGGCAGTGCCAAGGTATACAAACTCCTTGACTACTTCAAAGTTATAGCTGCCGGATGAAACGTGGGAGTCAAGACGCTGCGCTACCTTGCTTGTAGCGAGCATATACTTTGTTTTACACTCATTTGTCGTCCAACCCACTTTGGCTGATTCCTTTTCGATAGCAGTGAAAGCAGCGGTAATATCTCTCTTGGTTCTGCCTACAATATCAATATCATCAGCGTACGCAAGGAGCTGGACACCTTTGTAGAAAATGGTGCCATTACGATGCACACCGGCCTTTCGTACGATCCCCTCCATGATGATGTTGAAGAGATCGCAAGACAGTGGATCGCCTTGCCTGAAACCTCTTTCGGTATTGAAGGTTTCGGAGAGGTCATTTCCTACCTTGACGGAGCTGCGTGTATTGCTCAACGTCATTCTGCAAAGTCTAATCAACTTTGCAGGTATACCGAACTCAGACATTGTTGCGTATAGGCAAACCCTTCTCGGGCTATCGAACGTAGCTTTAAAATCGACAAAGAGATGGTGTGTGTCAATTTGATTTTCGTGGGTTTTCTCCAGGATTAGTCGTAGCGTGAAAATCTAGTCTATGGTGGACTTTCCAGGTCAAAAGCCACACTGATAAGTTGCAATCAGGTTGTGAATTTGTACTTTTCTAAAAAAACCCTTTTTGTTCTTGTTATATTAAAAAAAAATCGAAAAAATCCAAATTTGAAAAAATTTAAATGAAATCTTATGAAAATATTTCCCTAAACAACACCTAATGCAGATGCAAAAAATTGTATAATTATGTTAAATTACCTGGTCCCAATGAATTCAAAATTTTACAACAATAAAACAATTTAAAACAATAACATGGATGGCTTCGGTATAGTCTTGAGCTATTTTTGCAAAAAAACCAAAATTCGAGAAAAAGTTAAAACTGTTAAACATAACTTTTATTCAAAATACTGAAAAAAAAATTATAAAAATCGAAAAACATATATTTCTCACTCGGAATAAGCTTAATAATTCTAAAAAAATATTTCTGATTTTCATTACAAAAGTTTTTAAAATTCTAGGGTTGCCAACATACCGTTTTCCCCCCTTTCCGTTTTTTTTTTAGGTTGGATATATTTTTTTTTTTTTTACGAAAAAGTCCCCAAAAGTTAAGAAATGCTCTACTATATTTCTATACTATATTTCTGCTCATTTGGAGCACGACAAGTCGTGCCGACATTCATCGTAACATGTTCATACATGTTGCGTAGAAGCCAAGTGCCAAAATGAGCAGCAATTTAGCTGTCGATTGTTTCAAGGATAAATGAATGAAATTAGGGCCTAAGTATTTAAAATATATGTGCATTTTTCGACGTTTGAGGACTTTTTAGTTAAAATACCTAAATCAATCTGAAATTAAAAAAAAAAAACCGAATGCAAATTGTTCGGATTAAACACTTTTTGGCTTGCTATCTATTCGTTTTATAAGTTGCGTTCTTTTATTGATGAAAAATGAAACAATTTTTACAATAAAATTAAATTTTAATAATATATAAAATTTTTCAAACCGAGCTCAAAAATTTTGTTGTGACGTAATGCACGACCGACCCCTCCATGTCAGCACCCCTAAACTTGTTTGTGTTCCAGTCAAATGTATTGTTAAAAAATCGCAGTATTTTATTTAATTATTTACACTTATTTACAATAGTATTTTATTGTTTCAAGTTTCCCTATGTTTGGGGGGGCCAGCTGCCCCCAATTGGCCCCTCGCTAGGCCCATCGCTTGTTATGTGTCAAAATCATTCCAGTTTCATAAACGAACTTCATCATTAGCTTTTACGCACACTGATATACATAAAATTACAAAATATGTCTTATTACGTGCACTATGTGCTCGACATCATGGCGTATGAGTGATATAATAAATTGTAACTTAATTTAGCCTTAATGCACAGGAATGTAATATTTTACAAAATTTAATGCCACAAATTCAAACGCTGAACAAAATAAAATTCATTAAAATCAAAGTGGAATTGGAATGCATATCCTGCTGTTCAAGCTATTCAGACACACTCAGCCAAACGTTGGCTCTGCCAACGATGACTCACTCAGAATTTGGCTAAATTTTTAATTGCCATATATTTATGGTTATTTCATTAAAACAGCAGAGGCCAACCACAAATAGTCGTCGTTTTGCCAATAATATGTACGCGGCCGTGTTTGCGTATTGTTTACAAGCAACGCCTGGGACACAGTAAATAAGAACGAAGTGTGAGTGCGTCACTGGAAGTGTTTTTATTTGCTTAAAAAAGTATAAAATACAAGCAGCAACACGCACACACACACACGCACACACACAATTGTATTAATTCATACATTTTTAAATAATAATAAAGTTGAAAGCCAACAAATAATTGATGCATAAAATGTTGCCACAACGCATGCAGGTGTTGGCGTTGCTTGCTACTAACAAAATACGTACAGTAAAAACCTCATGTTCAACATGAATGGTTGTTATTTTTTGTTATTGCTATTATCGTTGTTGTTGTTGTTGTTGTTTTTGTTGTTGTTTAAGTGCCTTGCTTTGTTTGATTTCATACTTGGTGGCTGCTTGTTTTTTTATTTTTATTTAACACCGCTCTTTAGTTGAACTGTGAACAAAAATAAAGTTATGCCGCATTACGCAATGCAACATAAAATAACAACGTAAACACAATTATTGTCAATTGACCAAATTAACCCTAATTTTTAGTGCCTAAGCTTGAGCGTGTGCATTTATTTGCCTAGTTTTAGGCAGCAATTAAATTATATTGCATTTAAAACAATGCCAAACAAATTCCTAAAACAAAACAAAACAAAAGCGTTTATTTACAACCACAATGCATTTGGTCACAAATAAATAAACGCCAAATTTTATTGCTAGCTCTAAATATTTACTGTTAATTGGCTTAAATTAATGCCTAGCGTAAATTGCTATTAATTGAAAACTTTTCTATTTACAGACAAATATTTGTCGAGTCAAATATTTCCACTTCGTAAAACTAGATACAATACTTGGTGGAAAGCTTTTTGAACTTTGTACTTCAACTATTTGCTGTGCAGTCAATCTTAACTTGGAGATGTGGTTATAGAACATTCATGATTTCTCGCTGATATTATTTGCAAATAATTCATGGACATTCCACAATCCGAAGTTTTAACCCAATTAGTCGTTATTTGACTGATTTTACCAGATTAAAATTTGTGGTTTATTTAAATATAATTGCGGGAATTAACTTCTTTTTTTACATATAACAAGACGAATCGATTTTAAGAAAAAAGACATCAACTATTTCTGTATTTCATTTGAATTTATAATAACTACACACAGTTTGGCAGGTCTACCTGCCTCACTCACCTGATTTTAAAGAAAGACAATAAGACGAGAGCAACTGAGCTGATTACATCAAAAACCAAATCAATTAAGTCTGCGTTTCATTGCGTCTCATTGCGCTCCACATCCCAGCAGTAAAAGTGCTTCCGAAAGAAGATAAAATGAAAGGGAAAGTAAAGAATTCTACCCCTCTAATTACATACTCAGAATTCATTGTTTTAACATTTTGCATGTCATTCGGTCGGTGGCAGCCGTGGCGTAGTGGATAGAGTGTGTGGCTCATACGCCAGAGAACCCAGAATCAAATCTCCCATCTGATACAGAAAGTTTTTTCAATTGAATTAATTTTTCAGTTCGGCCGTCACCTCTCTGCAGACAATGTCAAACCTCAGAGAGTAAAAAAATTGCCATGAAAAGCTTCTTGAGAACATAAGCCGTTCGGAGTCGGCATAAGGCTGGCAGGTCCACACACAACACAATTGATCATAAGAAGCTCGGCTAAAGTCCTTTCAAGGGCTGAAATTGCCTTTTCGTTTTCTGTTTATGTCATTCGGTGGAATGCTTTCCGGTGTCTTCTTCAGAAGTGCTTCCAGATTTTTTTTTAGATTTCTTTCAGGCATTCAATGATAGGGGTGACCTACCGAAAACTTTTGTTGAGTATAATCTATCTATTTATATAAAAATGGATGCATGTAAGTGGACGTGTAAATCAGGTATAGACTCCGAGTCCGCTTAACCAATCTTTGTGAAATTTCCAGGAAACTGTAGCAAAATATTGAGAGTATTTCTGTGAAAATTAATGCTAATCGAACCAATGGGGTGGGTATTGGACAAGGGGGCGGGCATTGGACTCCAATATAAACGAAATTTTTGAAATCGAATAGCTTTGAAGTTATTAATCTCACAACCTTTTTATTCGGTATTCGACCTCAATTTACAAGTGCCGTTGCACTGGTAGCATTTTATGGATATTGGATGAGGGGCGTGGCAGTTTTTCAGTAAGCTAAATTTTTCGTATAACACAAATCCGTGAAACTCGGTATGAGCTTGTTATTTATTCGTGTCTTTCGACTAAAAAAAAATTGAGCAAGCACTAAACAAAGGGCATGTCTCCTCCCATGTAATTCAAATTTTTGACATCTTATAGCCTTGGAACTAAATGACGCATAACAATAAAACTAAGTATGTCGTTACTAATTGGCCAGATTTTCTAAATGAAAAACTGGCACGAATATTGGGAAACAGGGAGTAACTTCGCATACTGGTTTTTTTGCTCATACTATTAATATTTAGAGGTCGCGCATAGCGATTTTCTATTTTCCAAATAAATTACATTGGAAAAATTATTTTTCAACTTCTTATATCTTAAAAACCAATGGACGGACATAAATGACTGAAACGTATCTTAGAGGAAATTGAACGCTCTACAACAGTGTCGGGCAAACCAATACATAAACATGCAAGCTTGTGTGTGTGTCCAACAGAGAGCGACAGCACTGTTGCGAAGCAAGCAGAAGTGAGTTCCTGCCTTCTTGAATGCTTAACGTCAACTGACATCAGCTGAATAGCAAAATTGCGCTCAAAGCTTCTCATAACCACGAACCAAAGCCATTACTCGGCCACTGTTCGTACGCCACACGAAGTTTTTATTGTGTACCAGGGATGATATTTGGGGGATTTTAGGGCTTTTTTTAGCCCTTTTTAATTGTAAACGCCCCGAGGTCCTTTTTAGTTATTTTAGGCCCTTTTGAAAAACTTTAACCCAAAAAAATAATCGCTATTTTTAACAAGAAAAGTTTAATGGTTGATGTCTGTTGACAGCATTTGTGTACTATGCCATCGTTCTACAAAATTTTAAATTTGGAGGTAGGAAATACGTCCACAGGAAAATCGCACAAAAATAAAATTAAAAATCACTAAAACGAAAAATTACCCAAAAAAAAAATTACCCAAAAATGTAAAAAATCACCCAATAAAAACGAAAATATGCCCAAAACTTTGGAAAAATTGCTAAAAATTTATGAAAATCGCGTCTACAGTATACATTTGATAGTCATCACAAAAAATGCGCTTGCGTAATAATAATATAGATAACCATTTCACTAGTAGTCAATGTGAACTAACGCACGAAAACATAAAGTAAAATTTAGTCCAAAAAAATTTGGTGATTTTTATATGGCAAATAGCCAAATTAAAAAACGAAATTTCGCCCAAAAACGCGGCGGTTTCTAAACGAAAATTAACCGAATTGTGCATGGAGAAATTTTGGGTAATTTTTATTTAAAGTGTATATTTCCTTTCGCCTTTTTAAATATTCTCATTAAAATAAGTTCCGTTATATACAGCCATGATCACATAAAAAGTATACTTTTTAGTAATCTCATCTACAAATTTAGTTTGTTTTCCAAGTTATATGAAAAGAGCGAGCCCTAAAGGCTCCATCGTAGTCCTGATAATGCCTTAATATACATACAAATTAATAAATTTTGCTATCAATTCAATATCAACGCTAAGAAAATCAGGCCCGTAGCATCTCTCTACACTCTGATGAAGTTTTGGTAGCAAGTTTCAAACTAATTTCTTGGAGATTGTTTTGTCATCTTATCAGATGTAATTTGACTTAATTTTCTTCTTGCAAAATTCTTTATTCTAAAATTGTGGTCATTTATGAAACTATTTTTTGTTAAATTCAGCTATGCCCCAATATATTTTTTGACAGGAGTGAATTTTTCTGCTCAATTTCGTCCCGCTTCATTGATTCGTCTTCTTACAAGTCTTAACGGAGAAGAGTCTACATTAAATTGCTCATTCACTTCTGACATTCTACGACTATTTAAAGGTGGATATAACCGATTTGCGGTTTTATGTGGAAATGCTTTGCAAGTTTTTGCAAACAATTTTTTTGCAGAAATACACTATATATACAGATTGTTTTTGCCATTTTTTTAAATTGAAAAAAATTTTGACACAAATATTGTGTAAAATAAAATGTATTTGAAATAATCACCTTAAACACTATTGAGATGGAGAGTGATTAAATTTAATCTTTAAATTAGAGTGTGCTACTTTTGTGATCAACCAAGAACTTTCTTCCATGTTCGGCTTAAATGGTACAAATGAAATAAAACTCTAAAAAGTTAAAGTTTTTTGATTTTCTAAAACTGTTAATTCGAAATTTCGACTTTTTTCACCAAAAATAAACTGGACTTGTTGAGATTATAAAAAAGTGTGCTATTTGTGAGACCATGGCATGACCGTGTGACCAAATAGAAAGTCTTCAATATTGAATTGCGGCTTTTTAAAACTAAAAGCCCTATTAACGTCAAATTGGCCCAATTTTTGTTTGAATTCTGGCCTTTTTTCAACTAAGTCAACATCATCCCTGTTGTGTACGTGTTGAAACATTGAAGCCGGCAGCAAATGCTAGCTCAATCACGCGTGAATAGGAATATCATTTTTGCCCGACACTGCTCTACAAATTTGTCCATAATAATTTTTTTGATAAAAACAACGGCCCATCAACCTTGCTTGCATATGCGAATCCTTTTCATGAAATTTTTTCCGAAAGTAAATTTTTTTTTACCAAAAGGAATGGGGGCTTTTTAAAATCGAAAGGAGGTAAAAAATCCTTATCCACTACAAATATCATCCCTGGCGCGTAGTGACTCGCGTGATAAAAACTCGTTTAGGAACTCACTCTCTTGTCTCACATATAACACGAAGTTATTTCAATCAGTTGGCACTGAGACTTCATGTTAAAAGGTTTACGCTGCTTGATGCTTTGAACTTGATTGTTATGCACCGAAAAAAACTAGATCTCCCACATATGAAACAAGCAAACCGCGTCATCATATTTATTGATATCTACACAACAATTTTTTTCAGTGCTGAGGGCTAGACTAGACAACCACAAGCACAAAATTACAGAAAATATAAAGTACTAGTGTACCCACCACATCTCTAACCCTGTATTATCTACCACTTGATCCAGAGTAGATTGGATACCCTAACCAGTTCGAAATCGGATTTGAATGTTACAAGCAATCTGCATTCCTTCCAGATGTTTACATATCTGTCTATTTTTTAGTTTCTCTGCTACTTTCTTTCTAATTGTGAACTGTTCAATTGGCCTATAATATTGAATTTTGGCTTGGCTTTCACTTTTAAATAATGGCAATATTTTATGTATTTTGAGTTTTCTCAGTTAAATACCCGTTTTCAACATTGCAGAAAAAATGTTAGTCAGTATTTTTGAATTTGATTTATGACTTTTATGGTACTTGCATATTATCTACACCCGCTGACTTATTTTTATTTGAATCTATTAAATTTTCCTCAATTCCCCTTACAGAACCTTCTTTAAAGTCGAATCTCCTGTCCGACTAGCATAAAGTTGGAAAAGCATTAATAAATATTCTGGGTTGTTGTAGAAACAAAGTGCTTTTGGAATCAGAATTGAAACTGTCAAATATTTCGCTTAGGTGTCATGGATTCTGATTTGACGGTTTAATATTCGAATCGGACTCGGTGTCTCTTTTAAGTTTCACAGAAACCTATGTAATCTGATGTCACCTAGGCGAAATATTTTTTAGTTTCAATTCTGATTCCAAGAGCGCTTGGTTTCTACAACAACCCCGATTATCATCGTCTTAATACACAAGTGTCGCCGCTTCTTCACCTAATATTAAGTAAAGCTTTCTACTTCATGGCAAGAATTTTCTTAGCTCAGACTCAATTCAAATTTCGTTGTCACAATGTCATCGTAGAGGCACGGCAAAATTTTTATCAAAATAAATCTTTATCCTGTGCAATTCGCTCAGTTGCTGTTTTTCCGTCTTAAATGCAATTACCTGCAAGGATCAAGCTAATAAAAGCCCAACAATGACAACAACAACAGCAAAAAGTGGCCAACAAAAGACAACAAATTGTGCACAACGATTTGCCTACCAGCTATCATAATCTTAGCCGTATGTTTGTAAAATTATCTGCCTTGACTGCAGTATTAGACAGGAATTGCAAGAAAGTTAGCAGCTTTGGAAGTAAAACTTCAAGAAACACCTAAGAAGTGAAACTTTTGCCAACAGTCAGTCAGTGTGTGTGAAGCGGTACAAAAACTGCTGCGCTGTTGTTGCTACTTATTACAGAAGTTCATCCAAAGCTATTCAATGATGGCAACAGGGAAGATTTAACAAAAAAAACAAATAATAATGATATGCAAGCCAAAAAAAAAAAAATTCCAAAAGTCGCACAAGCAACAAGATGTAATATTAAAGGTATGCGACAAAGGGTCTTGTGTGTGAATGTGTGTGTGTGTGTGTGTGTGTGTGTGTGAGAGCAGCAAAAGTGGTTGCGGTAGCATGAAGTGCTGCAGCGGCGGCATCAGCAGCTTTGCGCAGAGTTTTTCTTCTTATTTTAAGATATAATGTGTGGCAGACACTTGAGAATTTTTAAGTTCTTCAATTTGTGTGTGTGTGTGGGTGTGTGTTTGAGTACATGTATGAGTGTGTGCTCACATTGTGTATTTTGTATCGCTTTCGTTATGCATATGCATGTGTTTGTGCTTTAAATTTGCATATGTAGAGCGTAATAATAACTTTCTATAAAATTTTTCGCATTTTATTCTACATTATTTTACACTATATAACATAACATAAAAAAATTAAACTATATTGTTACACTATGCAACACATAAAATTGCGACTAACTTGCGAGTTGAAACTGTGTGTTCGTAGGTGTTCATATAAAAACGTTCAAAGTTTTGCAACAAAGCTTAAACTAAATGTATACTAATGTGGGTGGGTGTGTGTGTGTGTGTGTGTTTTTTTTGGCATGTGCCTGTATAAGTTTTCGCACTTCTATGGCTGCCATAATATATGGAAAATTATGTGACCTCATGGCTTTTTCCTCTACTTATTTTTAAATGTTTCTTGTTTTCTTTTTCTTATTTCTACTGAAGTAGTATAGCTATCCTACTTATTGCAGTTTGTGTTGTTGTTGTTGTTCTATTTGTTTTTGCTGGCAATAGTTTTGCTGTTGTTGCTCTTGCGGTTGTAATTTTAAAAGCGTTGCTGTGGAAAGTGCGCACGTTTAAGTAAATTAATTTTGTGGGTGTGTATTCAATTATTTTTCGTGTGAGTTTTATACAGGTAAATTTTTAAATTCTTCAATTTATTGCAGGAAAATACGAGTATATTTTGATAAATTATAATTTTGTTTTAATAAAGCTCGTGGAAATAAAAAACAGAGTTGCCGTCAAGGGACCAGTATTGCCAATTTAGGTAATCTTTAGCCATTTTATAGCAGCTATTTATTTTTTTTTTTTTTAAGCGAAGAATAGAACAACCTGTCAACCTCACCCTTTCACTACATTTTGAACGGCTTCAATCAAACTTTACAGAAATCTTTAGTGTGTGCAAGTGTTGAACAATTTTAATATTAAATCAGTCCAAATGAAAAAAAACGAATTGGCCATTTCAGATTCTTATGATCAATTGTGCGTGTTTGTGAAATGTTTGAACTCAAATTATCGAGAACTGGACCTACAAGTTTTATGCCGACTCCGAACGACTTTTGTTTCCAAGGATCTTTTGTAAGGAACACATTTTGGAGGTCCGCTGTGCTAAACGCACACAAGCACACCAAATTCTGACCTACAACGCTGAAAAGACCTACAACGATAAAGGAATAAAGGGAGACAAAAAGTCCAGCCTACACCTGAAGTCCAGTCTACATCTAAAGCGATGTCTATGCAGCCCGATCCAAATTCACACGCTGAACCACAAGGAAGAAGAGAACAAACCATAACCACCCGATGCAACAGCAAGTATTGTAGTTATTACTAATGAATATAAAACATAGTCAAGAAATGTTTTTTTCTCGTGGTTTTTTTAATATTTTTCTTTTTATTTTTTCGTTGGAGACAACTGAAAATTCGTTTGCGGCAACTACAGGTCGAAAAAACGAAAAATTTCTTTGCGTGTAAAAATCGATACACTTTCTTATATTTTTTAGTTAAATTTCGTTATTAAATAGTGTCATCTGTGATCATAAAAAAACGTCGATCATAAAAATACTCAAAACGTTAATTAAAAAAAAAAATCTGACGCGCGACGAGACATGTATAATTGTTTTTTAAGGTCCATTTTTAGATTATATACGATGTAACGATCATATCGTTACAAGCCTCTAAGATATGAAAATATAAATTTTTATAAAAAAGTTAAAACGCAATAAATCATTAATAAAAGATTTAAATATATATAAAAAATATTTCAAATTGCTTAAAATATTGAAAATAAAGAAAAAAAAGGAAAAAAAATAATTTTATTCCCCCCCGGCGGGGATTCGATGCCGTCCCCAATCTGGACACTAAGCCTTTTGCACGGCGCTTAAGGCAAGTGATCGCAAGAAGCGACGTTAGCGCTCAAAGCCAGCAATAACAGCAAAGAGTGCAATCACGCGTTGCATTGAGCCACCAGCAAATGCTTGTACTTCGCATGTTGTTCATATGTAAATATGAACATATAGTAAGCGAAATGTCATCATAATTGAGTCAAGAAGTGGTTTTGGCCAAAAACAGCTGTTTAGAAGGTAAACAGCTTTCTGGTGGTTCCAAAAAACTATAAATAATTTTGGAAAAATATAAGACAGGGAGTCTTGGTGGCAAGACCTAGCCACTTAATCACCAACAAAGAAAATTCAAGCTTCGGCTTCGGCCAACCTTATCTTAAGTATCCTTATTGTAAGGCCTTCTGCCATCGGCACTCTGCCGCCTGATTAAATCGGCCCTTAGCCGCCGTGTTCACTTCGCCACTACATCCGCCTGTAAAATTATATAGTATATGGTTAACCGTAAGAACTTATTGTTAAGCTAATACTTTTAACCAGATTTAAGCAGCTCGACATCCACAAGGCCACCTGGCTGTCCCCGGATCAAAAAACGCAAAACCAAATTGATGAGGTTGTAATCGGCGGAAGGCATGCCTCTAGTGTTCTAGATGTGCGTACATTTCGGGGGGTCAACGTTGACTCCGACTACTATCTTGTTGCAGCCAAGATCCGCATGCGACTATGCAATGCGAAGAACATACGCACAGGAATGCAACGAAACCTAGATGTCACTAAGCTGCAAGTACAACGGACTGCCAAGGCCTACTCCGCTCAGCTCTGAACCCGACGACGCCGGCGGACTTTGGGTGCATATATCCCACTCCATACGCGCTGCCGCTGAAGAAGTCATTGGTTTCCGGCGCCCGCAACCTCGGAACCAATGGTACGATCAGAACTGTCGCATCGCGACAGCAGTAATAAACGCCGCTTATAGAAAAACGCTGCAGTCAGCTGCGACGCGAGCCGTGCGAAAAAACTACCGCGAAAAGAGGAAGGACGAAAGGCGCCTTTTCAGACGCAAGAAAAGAGAGCAGGAAAAGCGTGAGCGTGAGAAACTAGAGGTATACCAGGGCAAGAAAGATGCACAAAAATTTTATCAACAGGTTAAGCGTCTAGCCCAAGGTTCGGAAGCGCGGAGCATCCACTTGTAGAGACGAAAATAGAGATTTGAATGCAGATATACAGTGTGTGCTGAGATTGTGGAGACCACCAATCAACGATGACGATGGAGTGGTAACGAAGTACCAACACCTAGCCATGAAGAGGTTCGAGTTGCTATCCAACGACTCAAAAGCAATAAAGCAGCGGCTGCTGACGACCTGTCAGCTGAATTGCTTAAAACCAGCGGCGATGAATTGATAAGGCGCATGCATCAGCTCACCAGCAAAATATGGCTAGCAGAAAGCATGCCCGACGATTGGAACCAAAGCGTACTGTGCCCTATACTTAAGAAAGGAGACCCAACAATCTGCGCCAGTTATAAACGTATTAATCTTATTTCCATCGCATATAAGGTTCTCTCAAACTGTGTGAAAGATTAAAGTCGATTACAAAAACACTGATTGGACCTTATCAGTGTGGCTTTCGACCTGGTAAGTCCACCATAGACCAGATTTTCACTCTACGACAAATCCTGGAGAAAACCCAAGAAAATCAAATCGGCACACACCATCTCTTTGTCGATTATAAAGCTGCGTTCGATAGCCCGAGAAGGGATTGCCTATACGCAACAATGTCTGAGTTCGGTTTACCTGCAATGTTGATTAGAATTTGCAGAATGACGTTGAGCATTTTCCGTCAAGGTAGGAAATGACCTCTCCGAAACCTTTAATACCGAAAGAGGTTTCAGACAAGGCGATCCACTGTCTTGCGATCTCTTCAATCTCATCATGGAGGGGATCGTACGAAAGGCCGGTGTGCATTGTAATGGCACTATTTTCTACAAAGGTGTCCAGCTCCTTGCGTACGCTGATGATATTGATATTGTTGGCAGAACCAAGAGAGATATTACCGCTGCTTTCACCGCTATCGAAAAGGAATCAGACAAAGTGGGTTGGACGATAAATGAGTGTAAAACAAAGTATATGCTGTCTACAAACAAGGGAGCGCGGCGTTTAGACTCCCACGTTTCATCCGGCAGCTATAACTTTGAAGTAGTCAAGGAGTTCGTATACCTTGGCACCGTCATTAATAACAACAACGAAGTCAGCCTGGTGATAAAGCGAAGAACAATAATTCCTAATAGGTGCTACGACGGGCTCAGTAAGCAACTAAGTTCCAGAGTCCTCTCTCGATCGACAAAACTAACACTCTACAAGACGCTCGTTCTACTTGTGCTGAGGCATGGGTAGTTTCGCAAACTGACGCAGCTGCTCTGGAGGTGTTCGAGAGAAAAGTTCTTCGCAAAATCTTCGGTCCTGTTCGAGTCGGCGATGACTATCGCATCCGAATGAACCACGCGCTGTATGAGCTCTACGAAGACATTGACGTAGTTCGGCGTATAACTGTGCAGCGACTACGCTGGCTGGGTCATATCCATTGTATGGACAACGAAGCTCCAGCGAAAAAGATGCTCGAGGCGAGGGTCGCTGGTCAACGACGACGAGGAAGACCATGCCTCCGATGGATGGACCAGGCTGAGGAAGCCCTAACCGCACTTGGTGTATCCGATTGGAGAAGGCGCGCGCAAAGCAGAGGCGAATGGCGAGAGCTGAAGAGGTCGGCCAAAACCCGGACACGGATTGTTACGGCCACCTAAGTAAGTAAGTAAGTAAGTAACATTTTTAAATAAAAAAAAAATAATAATAAAAAAAATACTAAGAAATATTATAAATAAAAATATTTATTTATTATAGCTAAAACCTTTAATAAATAAATAAATAAACCTCCGAGCTAAGACCTTCGGGTTTGGTGATAGAGTAGGCCCTCGAGTTCAACCGTGACAAATTCTGCGATTCACAAAACTATTTGTTTTTTTTTTTTTGAGACTGTTTTTGCACAGGGGTTGCGAGATCCCTTGGACGGACCCTGGAGCAGCTGAGCATACCTCAGCCTAAGAAAAAACTCGTTACAAGGAATTTTTCACGGGTGTTCAAGTTTGCCGAGCTGTGTAATAGATTCACATCCGCAAAATGACATCTTTCACATACCTAGTGTATACAATAAAAAAATTTGCGATATTTTAGTGCCTTTACAAAAATTTGCTGATATTTTGAAATCTTTTATCTATAACATGTTTAATGCTTTTATAAACAATTTCCTCTTGCCAAATACAAAAATATAAATTTTTCATAGAAAAACCCAAAACCAACAAACCAGATTTTGACCAAAGCTTTCAAAAACAAATCAAAATCATTTTCGACCACTTTGCAAAAAAAAAATTGATACACATGTACTTTATTCAAAATTTAATCAATTAAAATATTTGCAAACCACAACCAAATCGAACAGAATAAATGCCGCACAGGGCCTGCTATTTGGCAGCTTAGCCATATTATATATATTAAATATATAGATATATATATTGTGTTTCGTTATTTTAACCAGGCAATAAAACAAAAAAAAAAATTTCATTAAATTTTGTGGTCTAATGTTTACGCTTCAATATGTTTTCAATACACTCGAAAAAAAAAATTAAAATTGTTTGTTTAACTTGTGCAAAGCACTGTGATAGACACATCATTGTTGACAAGCCTTAATTGTATGTGTTGCAATATAATTAAGCCATTAATTAAATTGCCAAAATGTAACAATTATTTTCAACAATGAAAGACTGCAATAACAATAACAACAACAAAACAAGTGCATAATATTGGCAAATTAGCTACTTTAAAATTGATTTTAAATATTAGAGCGCTATTTAGGCAAAATGTTTCTCTTGCAATAGTTTAACTTTTTTACGTTTTTTTTTTGCTGTTGTAATTTTTACTGTTTACATTGCAGCTTAATGAATTTTAAAATTTTTATTTTGCAAAAAACTTTAGCTAAAAGCAATAAATAAGGATTTTTTTGAGCTCATGAATTTTCCCTCCATATAAATTGACACTAATTTACATTTTTTTTTTACCGACACAAAATTATGTGTGTGTGTGTGTGTGTGTGTGCAACTTTTAAGCGCATAAATAAAATAAAATAAAATATTTATCATAAATTTGCATTAAAAGATTAAACGCATAATGCACAATATGATGGACAAAAACAGGAAATGCCGTTAGAAAAAAAAATGCAAATAAAATTAAATTTAAAAAATTCATATTTCATATAATTACAGAACTTTTTGCAAACTAAACTACAGCAGACAACATGCAACAAACAACTTTAAGCACAACAACAACAACAGCAAAAACACAAAAACAACGACAACAAATTATTTAGTATTCAATTTATTTACAGCACAATTTTGTGTTTTTTTTTTTTTTTTTGTAATATTTGTTTTAGCCCAACGTGCCTGTGAGCCAACAGCGGAATATGCAACAATTTCCGGTACTGCAACGGACATATTTAATAATTACTTCAAGCGGAAAAACCCGATTTTCATGCGCATAACAAATTGTTAAATATTTGCTGCTGCTGCTGTTTTTTAGCTCATTGTTGTTCTTGTTATTGTTGTTATCTATGATATAGCTAACCGAATCCTTGCAAACTAACCGAATGCAAGCAGTATTTATATGAAATTTAACAAAAAAAACAAAGAAAAAATTTCTGCAAAAATGTTATAACTCAATGTTTTATGTTAAGATTATTAAATGTACAGCTGCACTTTAGCGTTAAATTTCCATCCTGCTCTAATATTATTAAACTTTTTTTTAACCACTCTTACAGTAGCTCTGCACATTATTATAAATTAAGCTGGAAGTATTCCTACATTCCATGTGGACGCTATTTTTTACTGTCACTTATACGCTTGCATAATAAAAGAGATGAACAAGCGTATGTTTGTGTGTGCGCATGCATGCATGCATGAATGTATGCATATAACTGTAAAACCAAGGATTAACTCAAATGTTTGCACAAATTTACACTTCCGGTATGTAGCAGCATGGGACATCGATGTAGTGTTGTAAAACTACAACTGCTGACCAAACGACATTGTTCTCATTTCCGTATCCGGTTGTTGTTCCTCTTTCATATTGTATGGGTGAACTTCTTTTTTTTTATTAAATTTTTTTATACTCTCAGATAGTTCGAGAAAACAAATCACCTTAATACAGCTTAAAATAATTGAGTGCGTTGCTTTGGTTGGTGGGAGAAAGTCCTTAATTTATACATATGTATGTAAGTATAAGTATGTGAATAAATATGTTATACCAGCTGAGTCTTAAAGTTCCTTTTAGTGTTTTTATTGGTAATAAAAACTAGCTTAACTAACAAATGGCGCATAACTGCGATTAAAATTGTTCACTATTGTAAAGTGGTTTTTGCCAAAGGTTGAGACATTTCAGCCATTCCAGGATCGTAGAGAAACTCCAATTAACTTCTGACTATAATCTGATATCTCATTTAACTATAAAATACCTGGGCGATCGAGCTTTACCTAAAATTTGACCTCATTGTTAAAAAGTAGGGCTCCCGATTGTTTTTGAGCTTTGTTACCCGAAGTACCCGAAACTACCCGTATGGCCCGGTTAATTCGAACTATCCAGTTAGCCCGAGTACTCGAAATACTCAAAAATCAAAAGAAACATCTTTCTTCTACGGATGATACTAGAATCTATAGAGATATTTACTGCAAGAATATCGGTTTTGAATTTATGCATATCTCCTCTTATGAAGAGAGGATGTGGCTGCAGGAAAAACTAGAAAGTCAGAGCTACAAACTGGATTCGCGAGACAAAAAGAAATACTGAGGCACTTGGTCGAATCCGAAATGTTCGAGCAATTTCTCCATATGAAATTTCCTGGATATATGTTGTGTCAAAAACTGTAACGGCATCTCCGCAGTGGTTATTGAATTTATTACCATTAGGATAGATATATTGAGATGCAAATCCAGCCAAATTAAGACTGCCTATTGTAGCTTTTCTCACTATATAATCGAAATTAACAGGAATTTGCGCCCAAAATGCTGGTTCAAGGTTAACTCTCTCATGGAAAGGGTAAACACCGCAATTAGAAAGCTCTGATTCTACCAACGACAGAGCGTTATCCAATAATTTAGGACTTTTTTCTATACATCTCAATGATCAACCTGATAAAAGAATATATCGCTTTTCTTGGCTCAGGAGAGAAATTGATGAAAGATATAAAAAACAATCTACAAGACATAAAGAAAAGATTTGCTGTGCCGCGAAAAACTTCAATAGAGGAATCAGATACGGACATTGAAGCTCAAGATCTAATTCCACAAGAGGATATGGTGATAACCGTAACTATGCATGGTTATATTAAGCGTGTAAAGCTTTTTCATTATAGAACTCAGCGTCGTGGTGAAAAAGGAAAGCTAGGGCAGAGATTAAAAGAAGTACGAATAGCGCCATAAAAATAGTCATAACTCCGCAAACAAAACATTTTATTAGGCTGCGCGAAAATGCAACCCAAGAAAATATGGCCCCAAAACCAAATGTGAAAAAAGACATGTGAAAATGTGGTGTAATTTTCATTGTGAAAAAAAACTTTCATTTTTATTAAATAAGACCTTAAAATAATGGAAAAAAATTACCTCAAAAATAAATAAATAAACCCCAAATTACTATTATTTTTGTTTTGTTTATAAAAATAAAAAATAACCTAAACAATTTTACCGAAAAACCAGCATCGAGCCTTGTCTTTAATAGGACAAGTGTTATTTTGAGCACCATCAGCTAAAGATACAGCTTGTAAGTTAAGATTCTAAGCAAATTTTAAAATATTTACTTGGTAAGAAATAATATATTTACATTCAGCTACTTGCATATTACACAGTTGTGATCTTCCGAAATAGCAGCAATAGATTCTACCTCAACCTTGCAACTGTATTCGTCATCATAATTTTGATCTTCAAATATATTTTCATTTGGGATCATGTCAACACAAATACCATTACTTTCGCACACCTTTTCTGAAAGACGGTCCGCTGAGTTTTTTTTTACTTAGAATTACGTCTTATACTGCATTTTGTATGGGGTCTATTTTGCAAATTTTCAAAAACATGCAATGTTTCTGTTCACTTTTTGTGGTATACCTACAGCCTTTAATATTCATCGTACAAAGATAAAATACATGCTGAAATATCAGCTATATGACGAATGAAACGTATATTTAACTTTGAATTTTGCCATTTCCTCACTAAAGTCACAAATAGCAAAATCTAAAAAGAGAAATTTACATTTTCGTATGAACAAAATCATGCATATGCTCCAGTAGCAGCTTATGTTGTTGTGAGAACATCATGCATTGTATTTGAATTTATTTCAACAAACGCTGATACCGAAGCATAATTTCTTAATGCACATAGCGATTCTGCTATAAAAATGTGTGAACCATTAAAAAAATTTGGTGTTTCCGATTCGAAGCTAAGCACAGTACATTAAAAGCTGTAACGGTTACCCGTCCCAAAGCGTACCTTACTCACTACGCCACGTACACCACTGAACGAATCCACAAATGACAAAACAAATCGTCGCCTGAGTAATTAAGTGTCATATGTGGCATTTTATCGATTTTGAGTTGGAATAGCTTCCTTATTTATTGTGGGTGTCACTTTCGTTTGGCGTGGTCAGTTTTTCGATATTAAAAGTCGTTACCGAGATTCAGAGGTATTATTTTGTCGTATGTGGCAACTTATTATCAAATTCATAAATTAAGTGTCGTATATAATGGTTTCTCCATAGGTTTTCAAAAATGTATGTCGTATGTTTCTAGGTAAGTTAAAAAAAAAGTGAAATTGCCACATACGATAAACCAATTCTAAACAAATATCGCATTAAATCTTTACCGAGATGAGGTACGATCTCTTAATTTTATAACTATACAGTCAAATTTCACATGTGTATTCTGTATAAATTTGAAGCAAATCGGTACGCTATAAACAAAGTTAGTAGCCCTCAAACTTTGAATTCAATTTACTCAAAACTATCCAGAGCCACATACGACACTAAATTTCTCAGGCGACGAAATATATGTTGCAGCAACAACTACGAGTACAATAAACAAAACGACTACAATTAGCTCAACAACCACACTGCAGAAACAGAATCAGCATAAACAACAGGCAGACTAATATTCACTGCTGGTAAGGGCTATATAATTCTCATGATGTTTACAGTGAAGAATATTTAAGAACGCTCGGTTTGGCAGACTAACAGTCAAACCTAAATCATTGAGCGTATCATTTTTACGCTGAGCTTTAACACCGAAGTACAATCCCTAAATTAAAGCGGTTAGCGGCAAGCAAATGTCAAAAATAAAACATGAACGAATTAGATGTACTAGAGAATATTTTATTTTTAAATCTAATTTCAAGTGACCACCGCAGTTAAAATTATTCTTAAGCTATAATATCAACAAAATTCTTACCTCCATATTGTTAATTCAAGAGTGTGTTAAAATAATAATATTAAGAATTGTCACATCAATATTTTTTGGCTTCTGCAACCAACTTTAATTCCTAACGCTCTGTCAAAATTGGATTTTCCAACCGCTCAGCGTTGCCGCCGCGTTATTATGGTTTGCTGCATATAAATCGTATGGGCATGAGAAATTTTTCGACAGATAAAAAACGCTTCCGCGCTGATTTAGGTTTGACTGTTAGGCACGGCTCGAAAGCGTAGTGCTTTGCTCCGTCTGCTACTTGGTGACAAGCAGAGAAAATAATTTACAACGGACTTTTAAAAGGCGGGCCTATTTTTAATACATTTAGTTCTAAAGTTTTCTTTTTTTTTGTGGATTATTTACGTCGGCTTCGGTCGGTCGATCATCCACTCGATCGTCCACTGTAGTTGTGATAGTGTGAATTAAATATTTTACGTCAACTTCGGTCGGTCGAACGGCCACAGTAGTATTGTGTGAATTATTTTACATCGGCTTCGGTCAGTCTATCGTCCACGGTAGCATTTGTGTGAATTATTTTACTTTGGATTCAGTCGGTCGATCGTCCACGGTAGCAATCGTGTGGATTACTTTGCGTCAGCTTCGGTTGGTCGATCATCCACTGTAACTGTAATTTTTGTGGATTACTTTACGTCTGCTTCGTTCGGTCGATCGTCCACAGTAGTATTGAATGAATTATTTTACGTCGGCTTTGGTCGGTCGATCGTCCACGATAGCGTTCGTGTGGATTATTTTAAGTCGGCTTCGGTCGGTCGATCATCCACTATAGTTGTACTTTTTGTGGATTACTTTACGTCGCTTCGGTCGGTCGATCATCCACAGTAGCATTGTGTGGATTATTTTACGTCGGCTTCGGTCGGTCGATCGTTCACTGTATTTTACTGATTAAGAATATATAAATAATAACATCACTACTAATAACATCACCGAATCCGAGACTACTACACGCAAAAGCAGCACTCGTCCGCATTCAGGAAGCAGTATATAAAACTATACAAGCAACGTATCATTTTGGAGTATTCATTATATAGTGTATTGTATATAAAAAGGCAGACTATTGAACTCATAATTAGAATTATACACTAAGATAATAATACTTATATACGTAAAAAAAACAAAGAATTATTTGAGTCGAAAAAATCGAATAACACCACGTCCTCTAACTGGCGAAAATTCGAGGGGCTTTCGTCTGAACCTGGGGCATCTGAGTCATACCTCTATCTTCGAAGAAAACTACCTTACAAAGTATATGCCAGGTGCATTATCTCTCGGTTAAATCCCCGATGAACTTTAAGTTCAAAGGCATGCTTGCAATTTTCAGAGTTTAAAATTAAATATGAAACGGGAATTCGAACTGATAAATTTGAAATAAAAAAATTTAAATTTACTAACATAGAATCATTACCTTAATATGGGTTTTTTTACTGATTCTGATATATCTGATGGGATTTATAAATTAACAAACAAAATTAAATATAAAGAAATACAATACAAAGAAAATTTTTATTTATCCTTATACACAGTAATAATTCTATGAATTTATTTAAAATAATTTTGTTTTTGACCGATGATATCGAACTTTATGTGTACTGTTATCCTTACGAAATAAAAGGCTTCGATAGACATTTCCAATCTTTTGAGATAAGTAAAAAAATAAGGTAGGGGGGGAGGGGGGTAGAATTCCGATCGAAGCGAAAACTTAAAGCTATGAAATAACATAAATGTTATGAATTTATGAAATTCATAACATTCATATGAATGTTGATCTACTTTTTTAACTCTTTTTATCAATTTATGCGTTATTGAATGTATAAACTGCTATTTTTTAATATTTATGTATATAATATATTTGTAACACAATTACTTTGGTTGGGTAATCGGTAATTTGCTCGGTAATAGGTTTGTAATCGCTCCGGTAATCAGTTGGTAATCTCTTTGGTAATCGGTAATCGCTTCGGTAATTGGTAATCGGTTGGTAAACGCTTCCGTAACCGCTTCGGTAATCGGTTGGTAATCGCTTAGGTAGTCGGTTGGTTATCGCTTTGGTAATCGGTAATTGGTAATTAGTTCGGTAATCGGTTGGTAATCACTTCAGTAATCGATCATCGGTTGGTAATCGCTTCGATAATTAGTAATTGGTTTATAATCACTTCGATAATCGATTTGGTAATAGGTTGGTAATTGCTTCGGTAATCGGTTGGTTTTCTCTTCGGTAATCAGTTGGCAATCGCTTCGGTAATTGGTAATCACTCTGGTAATCGGTAATTGGTTCAGTAATTGGTTGGTAATCGCTTCAGTAATCGGTAATTTCTTCAGTAATAAGTTGGTAATCGCTTTGGTGATTGGTAATCGCTTTGGTGATTGGTAATCGCTTTGGTAATTGGTTCGGTAATCGATTGGTAATCGCTTTGGTAATTGGTTTGGTAATCGGCCTGGTAATCGGTAATCGGTTCGGTCTTCGGCTTGGTCGATTCTAGGTAATCCCTAAAAAGGAATGCTGTATAGCAATAATTTCTGTTACGCTAACAGCGTGATGATCTAATCTATAGCTTTGCTCTCTACCAAAAAGTGATCAACATGTTTTCACTTTAAAAAATATGTTAAATAAAAATATTTTCTACTTTACCAATCCACCGTTACATATTTACATCATAAATAATCGAAAGATGTATGTACTCAATAAATATATTAATAATAAAAACTATTTGAAACCACAAATAAATTTCTTTTTATTGTTATACAGCGGTTTTTTGAATACGTTCAGTGTAATCCAAACAGTAACCATGTAAAATTCAAAGGATTTCTGTTTAAAATTTTCAAGCCGGTTTCT
The DNA here is from genome assembly GCA_914767935.1 of Coremacera marginata. NCBI lineage: Eukaryota > Metazoa > Arthropoda > Insecta > Diptera > Sciomyzidae > Coremacera > Coremacera marginata. The sequence goes on along the minus strand of OU612046.1, from coordinate 9,539,103 downwards.
TGTTAATCCAAACAGGAACCACGTTAAATTTAAAAGATTTTTGTTTGAAATGTTCAAACATGTTTTTTGTTAATTCAAACAAGCAAAGTGTTTGATTTAAATGGATTTTAGGTTAAAAAATTTAAATAATTCGTGTTCATTTTAAATAGAAACTTAGTTAATGAAACAAAGGTGTGTTTAAAACATAACTATTTTTATATTGAAGACAAATCGAGTGTATTTTTGTTTGAATTAAACACGAATTTGTTTGACTTTTTTTTCAGTGTAACAACAAAATTTTGTATTACTACTATACAGATTTACATATGCAGCTTATTATATTAGTATTATATTTATTCCAAATTAAAAATATACGTTGTTAGCTAAAATTTAAACTATATATAAATTCATTAATGCAGGAAAAATAATAAATTCATATTTTACCAAAATATTTATGCTGTCACTGTGTGGAACATTTTCATCCCACTGTTAGTTAGCTTTTGGCAAATTATTCCGTTGAGATAATTTATATTATTATTATAATTATTAGATTTAATGCAATAAATTATATAAGCTAAAATTTATAACAACTGACACAAAAGTGAAACGTAATGTATTTAGGTCACATACATGCTTACATACAAATGTATTATTTACCATAGGTCACATTTAAATATGTATGTGTGTGTGTGTGTAATTGTGTTTGAACCCACTTACAGGAAAATGGCTTTATTTTGTTGCAACTAAATTAATTGTATTCAAATTTATTTTTACTGATAAATTCAACATATCAACTGCAAATTTCGGATTATGCAAAAATGATGCTAATCCTGACAGGAGCAACAGCAGCAATAACATTAGGAACAAGAAAATAGCAACACCATCAGAACAACGTGTCCATTTTACCGCAGTAATCTAACAACAATCCAATTTAGTAAAAACAAATATGTATGAATGGCTGTGCGTATGTGTTTCTATTTGTGTGTGTGTGTGGCATTGTGTTGGTGACATTGTGACATCAATCATTGTTAACTAAACTAATTCGAGAGATGAACAACAATTTACATAAACAATGCGCAAGCCTAGATGGTGGTTGGGGATAAGAATGAGAAGGGGGTTGGTTCAGAGGTAGCTTGATTGCTTTGGATGGCTGACTGGCTGGCTAATGTAAACGAACGTTATTGCAAACGTTTATCTGCTGCATAGACTGGTTGAGAGAGAGAGAGAGAGAGAGAGGCTTTTGGACGCTACACCGCTTAGCTATGTTCACAGTTCACCGCGCTGATACAAATAAATTAAGATATAAATGTGCGTACGTGTGTGTCTGAGTTCCTAATAAAAATTTATTCAAATTGAAGCAAGCACAACAAAACATAGTTGATAACAGCAGCAACAACTACAGTAGCAACTAAAGCAACAATAGTAGCAGCTATAACAACAACAAAAGCAGTTAGAAGAACGTGAAAGTCAGCAGTCTGCTAGCAACAATTTAATGCTACATGTAGCAACATAAATCCTGACAACATGCTTTAAGCCACAAGCTGCTTAAATTCAGTGCACAACAACTCACACACACACACACACACACAGAAACACACTTTTGCTGCGCGTTAAGAACACTAGCCGCTTACAGGATCATCGCCAATTAACCGTTATAATGACATTCCAAATGGCTGAAAATGTCACCATTTTTTGCGGTCTATGACAGGGCAAAAAAATTGCATAGATTATATACAGTTAAGGCAATAAAAAATTGCTATTCAAATATGTATATCTTTGCATGTGGTTGTCATGGGCATTTTATTTTGTATCTGTAAATGTAGCAATAAAAATTTCTACATTAAAAATCGCAAAAATTTAATGTAGGCAGTGAAAAAAACTGTTTGACGCTTTTCAATGATTTCCAAATTTATATTTTTCTAAAATTCCTAAACATAAAAGTTAACAAAAACAAAATTGTTAGTTAAAATATATTTATATTTTATTTTAACCCTAAAATATGTAGTTATTTTTTTTTTCCTTACATCTGAAAAAAAACTGAAACAACGCGAAGCTTGCAAGCTCAGCTCACAGCAAGAGTGTGAGAAAAGAGAACAGAGAATAAATAAGTAGTTATTCTCTTGCGCAGATTTACACTACCCTACACGATCTGTTGCTTACATTTATATGCTTGCATCCAGGGCCCTAGCTTCTATCAAACAGTGGTCGATGAGTACTCCAACCAGAACAGCTAGATTTGATCTCCTAAGTCCCAGTAGGAAGGAGGTACGTTTTTTGTCGTTGAAAGGCCAGGCAATTTGAACAGGGATCCAGACTCTCTTAGCCTCAGAGCTGTGATGGTAGCACCATCCATAGCAATTACGTGTAAGCGAGGTAAGTGCAGGATAGCGCTTCAGGCATCCATATGAGTAGAGCTGAAGGCCCCGGTTATGCAAAGTCTTGCACTGCTTTGGAGAAATTTACTCCATAAAGTAGATTAAAAATAATACGATAACCGTGTTAATCCAGTGGACGATAGTGGAAGAGAAGCCCCATTTCTTACCTATCAATATTTTGCATGCGAAGAGAGCTACGCTTGCCTTCTTGATGCTTTCTAAAAACTTGGCGCTATTGCTAAAATTAAGTCCGACACTGTTAAGTTTCGGGGGTTTCAATATATGGGTTTTTTACCACTTTCTGAATATAACCAGTTCCGTCTTTGCCGGGTTCATGCTGAACCCGCAGGTTTAAACCAGCTAGAGAGCGACCAGAGCATGGTCTCCATAAGTTTGCATAGTGTCAGGGGAAATTTTTCTCGTATGATGATAAAGACATCATCAGCTATCACCTGATGGCTCTCCTCTTACATGCGCTGTAGTAGTTAGTTAATCTTTACGACCTATAGGAGTGGAGAGAGTAAAAAAATTTTAAAATTTATTTAGAAATAAAAATCTTGAAATTTTGTGAGGGAAATTTTCTAGAGAATGATTTAAAATTCGCAATTCTTAAATTGAAAATTTTTGGGCGGTTTTTGCTTTTTTTGTTTAAACTCGATTTGTGTTATTTTGGACAGTGAATAAATAACATTCATTTTCAATGTTTGAGTTTGTGGATCTTATCGTAAACAGGTGAGTTTTAAATAGGTGGGCGAGGTATTTCAAAAAATGTATTTAGTGGGTTGCTTATAATAAATTAAACCCGTTTTGCGCAAAAGTATCAAAAAATATTAAAATTAATAAATTTCGGCTTATCTGAGTTAACACAACCCTCCAAGCCTTGGAACATCCTCACTACGAGCCTATTACATATCCAGAATTTTTATTAAAGACTTAAAAAAAAGGAAAAGAAACCAAGACACATTTATAAGAAACTCATGCAGTATGATATTTTTTTAAGTCAAGAACTCTAATAAAATACAATCATCTACCTATTTATGAAAACATCTCAACATCTTTATAAATATAGTTTCATTGTTTTTTGTACAAATCAGAAATCTCACCAATATCGGCCAGAGCTGTAAAAGAATGCAATCATTTGTGATTTTAAATCATGTGATTTTATATCATGTTATTTTAAATCATGTGATTTATATTCAATATTAATGCATTCATTTTATCAAATCATTTATTGGGATTTGAAATTTCAAATGCAATTGAATGCATTCAAAAACGAATGCAATAATTTTTTCAAATCATTGATTGTGATTGAAATTTCAAAAAAATTGATTGCATTCATTTTTTTAAAATCATTGATTAGGACTTGAAATTTCAAATCACAATCAACGATTTGTAAAAATGAGTGCAATCAATTTTTCAATCATTGATTTTGATTTAAAATTTCAACTCCCAATCAAAGTCTTGAAAAAATGATTGCATTAATTTTTTCAAATCATTGATTGGGATTTGAATGATTTTAAATCACAAATGATTGCATTCTTTTACAGCTCTGGTATCTGCGTAGTCAGGATATTAGATTTAGGGGGGCCTGGAATTACAAGTTTGATTTTTAAAAAGTTTCTTTAGCTGGAAAAGTCGAATTTGAAGCTAAAAATCTGTCTAGTTATAGTTTTCAATTATAGTTTTTATCTTATGTTATAGTTTTAGTCATAGTTATCAGATATAGCTTTTCTGATATCTAGGGGACAGCTTCCACCTCCCCTTGTACCCCTCACTACGCCCATGCGCACAAGCTTGTTCACTTAAAACGCATGCAACGTGCACACGATAATGCACGAAGTTCAGTGTGTGCGTGTTAGTGTTGTTCACTGTTTTTATCGGCTAGTGTTGGCGGCAAAGTAAAAAGCTTGCTGCTCAAAAACGACAACAGCTAGATTTGCTTTTTTTTCAACGCTCTCTGTATCTGTTTTTTTTTTTGTGTTTTCTCCACTGCTAATACGTAAATTGCATTTATTTGATGCGTTTTTGCATTTCAACTGCATTTGAGATGGACTACTCCGTGTTATCTGTATGCATGTTACACTATTGCTCATGCATCCCCGCCACCTTATCGCTCTGGCCTTGTGCACAAAGGATACATTTGTGCAATTGGCAATGCCAGGAAATACTTCATTTCTTTCATTTTTCCTTCTATGATGAATGCAAACACAAATTGAAAGACTCGCACACCAATTCATTTACAGCACAAGGAAATGCAGCACATAAGTAGGGATGAGGATGAGGTGAAGGAGCGGTATGTTTCTAGCTGTTTGGTATGCAATGGGCAAACACATAGTGGCGACATAAATTGCCACTTTTTGGACATTTTCTATGCGCGATAAACTGTCTGTCAGTTGTTGAAAATGTATGCCTGCATGGATGTGTGGGAGAGTGTGTGTGTATGTGTGTATTACTTTTGTTGTTTTTTTATAATTTACGGCTTTCGTTGGCTTGTGTCTGCTGCCTTTTGCGTACTTTTGCTTGGATTTGAGTGTGTGTGTGTATGTGTGTTTGTGATTTTGTATGGCATTGCCATTCATTGTGTATGATTCATATTCAAATGCATTTTTGTGCGCACGAATTTCGCGTAACTGTAAATTTTAATCGATGCGAATCGAGAAGATTTACTGCTTAGCTTTGTTTATGCGTGTGTGTCTATGTGTGTGTGTGTGTGTGTGCATGTAAAAATCTCTCGCTGTCACTTTTTGTTGTGCCTGTTAGAAAATTTATGTATATATATATATATATATAGGTATATTTTTTAAAATATTCATTAAAAATAGTTCGCTTGCTTACAATAAAATAGACAATTTCCATCTCAAAATCAAACTAAGACCTGGGCCCTGTTTACCTCAAAAAATACAAGTCTTGTATTACAAGACTGCATAACTCGCTGCGCCGCCTGACCTCTGCCTGAAACAGCTTTCAGACGCCCTCGCCGCAGAACCTTTGTTGCTGTACATAGGCTGCGTCACAAAACCGACTAACTGTTATAAGACCCAATCACATGAACTGATTAATTAAATATGAACTGATAGATATCACAAGAACCGATTACCTATCATAAGAACTGATCAACCGAACCGATTAAATATCATAAAAACCGATTAGATATCAAAAGAACCGGCTACCTGTCATAAGAACAGATCTCTCAAGCTGTCATAAGAACCGATCTCATGTTATAGGACCCGATCACCCGAACCGATTAAATATCATAAGAACCGATTGCCCGTCACAAGAACCGATTACTCATCATAAGAACTGAGTACCCGTTACATACCATAACTTTCGAATACATACATGTAATCGCTATACTGCAAAGATTTTTTAAATTATAATAAGAACTATCATAAGGAATTGGAATTGTTCAATAAAGATTGAAAATATAAATTCAAATTGCGTTCTTATTTGCTGGAGGTTAAATAGATCCTTCAGAGAATCCTGGAACGACTAAGTTTTACCTCAGCCATAGATAAAACCACGTTACAATGCCAATAGTTCAAAAATTAAAAATTTACTCTATTTTAATTGTTTTGTACAAAAGCACCCCTCCCCTCCCCCTCTCCCGCAATCTTTCTTAATTTACTTTCTACATGAACACACGCATTCAACGCATTTTCCTGTACTTTTCTACATTTTTTATTTTTTTTTTTTTTCTTTTTTTCATCCTTAATTGAAAATTTTACAATTTCTTCATAATGAACAAAAATGGGTTGAATAAAAATTTCCAGCCAGAAAACAAAACATAGCATCCTAGCGTAGCCTAGCAAGTATCACCAGGACGCCTCCTGCTGCATGCAAGAGGGGGTTCAATTTAAATTCTGCAGCAACGTCAGTAACAACAACTACAACAAGGAGTAGCAAAACAAACAATTTAACCAACAAAAAATATCAATGCCAACAATGTTGGAATTACATACAAAACAATTGAAAATAACGTAGAAAAAAAAAAATAATAAATAACAAGAAAAAAAGTACAAAACTCTAAACACAATAGGAAAAAAATATGCATCCTAAATACTACAATATCTCCGTTATTAGTATTTCTTACATTCAGACGCATTAGAGACGCATTAACTGATAACACCCACGAGAGACGTATTCTTGGTAACAGCTAAGAAAACAACTAGAAAACAACTATATAGATAAATAACAAATGGCTGCCAGTCAAAAGTAAGCTTAAACTAATCAGATTGGTTTCCGACGATACAGCAAATGGTATTGGTATAGGTCAGCATTAAGGCGAAAATCTTAATGTTGCAATGTTGAAAATATTTGGGAAAATATAACCGTTGATGATGAAAGAAGCTTATGTGAAAAGATACAAATTAGTAAGGTAGAGTATGGTATGGTTTTGTATAGTATGGTATATTATGCGTATATCATAGTACGATATATTTTGCTATATTATTTTTATTAAACCTTCCCTTAATGTAAATAACATGGATTTTTTTTTTAACATTTATGTTAAGCTTGTTTATGTATGTCCTGACCACTGTGCAATTAGTTCAATTCCCACAAGAGCTGAATGCTCTTAACTTATTAAAAATAGTTTTTATTTTGTGGGAAAAACAAAATTGAATGAGTTTCAATAACGGCTTTTATTTTGTGTGGCTATCAACCGCAGTTTATGAAAAAAAAAAAATAAAATGCATTTGTTTATTGAATAAATTGAAAAAACAATAAATGAAGTTCAGCACAATGCTTACAATAACAGTTAGAGAAATGAAAATGTGAAACGTGAAATGTTATAAATAGGTCACAAACTACACATTACTGTGAACAATTTAAATGTCTAAGTTCAATGTCGAAATTAATTTATTTATTTTAGTTCCGTTGCTACGTGAATTTTCGCAACAAAATTCGTGAATTATAATGTTATACCAGGAATAGCCGGCGCCGCACAATGTCGCGGACAAAAGTAAAAAAATATTTTTTGTTGGAATTTAAAAAACTAAGTAATCAGAAACACAGACATTAATCCTATTATTTTGAATCTTAAAGAATTTTACGACATGCCACTCCCCCTAATGTGGCTCTGAATGAATGTCATGCAATTTAATTTTTCACATTTTAGTACTCTAGATTTAAAAACAGATCGTAAATTTCAGCATCATGAATATGTAAATAGATATATTTCACATGATATGTTGTCAATTTTTTACTAGTGTTGGTAGAAAAAAAAATCTGTTATATCAAAAAAAAGACTGTATAACATAAAAAACCACAAATAAAAGATTCTTAAAAAACTAAAAAAAAAAATCATTTTTACTGTATTAAATTTTTTTTTTTTCTTTTTTTTTTAAGCAACGCGTTTTAAGCAGTTACCGCAAATAACGATTATCGCTATCAATCAATCATTTTATAGCAATTATTTTTTGATCTATATTTTTTCGATCAGTAATAAAAGGTATTTTTTTATCGTTATTTTTTCGATCAGAAATATAAATTATTTGTAATCATTATTTTTTTCAATCAGAAATAAACATTATTTTTTAATTGTTATTTTTGCGAACAGAAATAAAAATCATTTTGTAATCGTTATTTTTTCGATCAGAAATAAAAGCTATTTTTTTATTTCGAATTTGATGTTCGCTGACAGAATTAGAGAGTCGCTGAGTTTAAATTTGATATTAGAATTTCATAAATTGTATGTAACATTAGAGTGGACCGCAAAAATTTTCTCTTTTTTACACATTTTGTACATCAAATAAATATTGCCATATATAATTTTTGAAATTCTAACCACAGATTCTAAATCATCGATCCCTAATACTGCCAGCGCTACATGCGCTAAATGTGTAAAATAAAAGAAAAAACTTTTTTGGGGTCCACCCTAGCGTCAAAAAAATGTTTGAATTTTAACATCAAATTCGAATTCAGCGACTGTATAATGATGCCATGTACAAAATGTATTAAACAAAAACATGCTGAGGGTCCACCCTAGTGTCAAAAAAGTTTTTGAAATTTTAACCTAAAATTCAAGCTCAGCGACTCTCTAATTCTGCCAGCGCATGCACAATATGTGTAAAACAAAAAAAAAAACCTTCTTAGGGTCCAACCTAGTTTCAAAGAAAAATTTTTTGAAATTCTAACATAAAATTCGAAATCAGCGACTGTCTAATACTAAAAAAAAAAAACCAAATGGCCATTTCAGCCCTTGAAAGGACTTTGACCGAGCTTCTTTTTGATCAGTTGTGTTGTGTGTGATGTGAAATGTTTGCACACAAAAAAATTTTTTAAAAAACAAAACAACCGACTACAAAATCACTACAAAGTAAAAAATAATTTTAAAAATACTTTTCCTTTTAATTTCTTGGTCATATTTGATAATTTATTTAAACATATTATTATATATGAAATCTTATTATCTTAATTTTTTTTCTTATTTGTTTTATTATCATAAATATATTAATTTCTTGATGAATACAAATGCTTTTAAGGTCGGCGCTAATATAATCAGACTGTTAATCAGAAGCGCCAACTTCAAAGCATTTGTATACATCAAGAAATTAATATATTTATACCAAATTGCAGTACCATAGTATCAATATTATTGGAGATATACTCTTTTTCTAATATTGCCACGCCCATTTGTCAAATAACGCACATTTTCTTGACGGAAATTTGTAATAATTGTGCCTACCACTTCACTAAATTTCAGTACCCTAGTGTCCATATTATTCGAGATAAAGTGTTTTTATAATATTGCCACGCCCATTGGTCGAATAACGCCCACTTTATTGGCCATAATTTGTAATAGTAATGCCTACCCTTATACTAAATTGCAGTACCATAGTATCAATATTATTCGAGATACTCTTTTTCTAATATTGCCACGCCCATTTGTCAAATAACGCCCATTTTCTTTACCATAATTTGTATTAACTGTGTCTACCCCTACACTAAGTTTCAGTACCCTAGTGTCCATATTATTCGAGATACAGTGTTTTTATAATATTGCCACGCCCATTTGTCGAATAACGCCCACTTTATTGACCATAATTTGTAATAATAATGCCTACCCCTATACTAAATTGCAGTACTCTAGTCTCAAAATTATTCAAGATACACTGTTTTTCTAATATTGCCACGACCATTTGTCGAATTACGCCCATTTTCTTGCCCGTTATTTGTAATAATTGTGCCTACCCCTACACTAAATTGCAGTACCCTAGTGTCAATATTATTCGAGATACAGTAGTATTTAGTATTGCGAGATCTATTATTGCAACGCCCAGTTCTCGAATACCGCCCACTTTTTACGGGCATCTCCATGCTTATGATATCTATCTGTTCCCCAAAAATTATGGCAATCAGGCATATGGTTTAGGAGTTATCGATGTACATACATTTTACAAAAAAAAAAAAAAAAAAAAAAAAAATAGAAAAATAAAAAGAAACTGACGAACTTGAGAACCTCCTCCTTTTTGAAGTCGGTTAATGATCGAGAACTGGATCTACATGTTTTACGCCGACTACGAACGGCTTATGTTCTCAAGAAGCTTTTCATGGCAGTTTTTACTCTCTGAGGTTTGCCATTGTCTGCAGAGAGGTGACGGCCGAACAGAAAAATGAATTCAATTGAAAAAACTTTCTATGTCGGATGGAGGATTCGAACCTGGGTTCTCTGGCGTAAGAGTCACACACTCTACCCACTACGCCACGGCCGCCACAGTCCGGCCGCGACTGTCTAATACTGCCATGTGGAATATGTAGTGAACAAAAAAGTTTGGAGAGTCCACCCTGGTGTCAAAAAAGTTTTTCAAAATCTAACATCATATTCTAAATCAGCAGCCCTCTATCTACTTTCATATCTACTACTGTTTCATACTACCGTTTTCAATTGCTACCTTGTCCTTATCCAAATCCTTGCGCAAGTCCTTGTCCAAGTCCATGCCCAAATTCTTGTTCAAATACTTTTACTTAGCCTTGACAAAATCCTTATTCAAATACTTTTCCAAGTCCATCACAAAAATCTTGTCCTTATCCTTGTCAAAATCGTAGTTAAAATCCTTGTCCAAGACAACTTTTTATGTGCTCAATAACTTTCTAATTTGAACCCAATAACATGCGTAAATATTGATTTGATTTAAATTCTAATCGATATTATTTTAATCAAAAAATAATTTTTTTAATCTACTCCGAAAAATATCGATCAAAAAATAACTTTTATTTCTGACCGAAAAAATAACGATCACAAGAGGATTTTTATTTCTGATCGAAAAAATAACGACAAAAAATAACTTTTATTTCTGATTCAAAAATAACAATCAAAAATATTTTTCATTTCTGTTCAAAAAACAACGATTAAAAAATAACTATTTTTTCTGATCAAAAAAATAACGATCAAAAAATAACTTTAATTTCTGATCGAAAAATTAGCGATTACAAAATGATTTTTATTTCTGATCGAAACAATAACGATTAAAAAATAACTTTTATTTCTTCGTAAAAAAAATAACGATTACAAAATAACTTTTCTTTCTGATCGAAAAAATAACGATCAAAAAATAATTGTAATGTTTGGTCGAAAACAAATCGGTCAAAAATAATTGGTTTAAGGTGATTTTTTTCTTACAAATCATTAAAAAAAAACCGGTCAAAAACGGGTTCTCTGACTCCCTAGCATAATATTGCTACATTTAAAATTATTTTACAATAATTTTTTATACATGATCTCTTGGTCTGAAAATTAAAAAATAATCGCTATTTTCCATCCCTGTTTTTTCAACAGAAATAAAAGTTACAATTTGACTTTTATTTTTCCCATCAAAAATAACAGTTAAAAATTGACTTTGAAAAAAGCTCCTCTTTGTTTGCTAGCGGATTCGAAGGCGCTATGAAAAATCGCCCAAAAGAAAAATCGCGGTTTTTTTATAAAAATTTTACATGTTTTGGTTACTTTGTAAAAAAGTGCACTGTCAAAAATAGCGCCGCAGCCGAAAAATTTTTATAAAAAATCGCGCAATTTTTTATAAAAATTGTTCATGTTTTGGTTATTTTAGTAAAGAAAAGACGCCGCAAAAAATTTTTAATAAGAAATCGCTCACCAAAAAAAAAAAAAGAAAACGCTACTTTTACTTTGAATATCTTTATCTCTAAGAACTGATTCACGTTTTTTGCCAAATATTAAAAACGAAAAATCAGCCAAAAAAAAAAAAATTAAAAATCACCCAAAAACAAAAATGAGATTTCACCCAGCAAAAATGCAAAATAGACCAATTCTTTCTGGGTGATATTTCATATGAAAAATCACCGAAATTTGTATAAAAAATTATTAGGATATTTTAAATTTTTTTTTTTTGCGTTTTTTCTTTTGGGCGATTTTTCATAGCGCTGATTCGGATAGTCATACCGAAAACCATAGGTTCCCAATTGAATTGAAATAAGACGGTCACTCCATGGTATCGATATTATTGGGTTTTAAGAACGCCTTGGTAACTTTAATCGTATGGTTGGAGTCGTTGTCTTGCATAATTGTATAAGGAAAATATCCTTGCTCTAGTATATTGATGAAGACACTAGTCGTCATCTTGCCTTCAATCAAAATTAATGTTCCGACACCATTTTTGGTAAAACAACCCCCGAATAAATTTTTTCCTCCTCCAAATTTAACGGTAGAATTAACATCGTGATCAGTTAGCCCTTTGGATGGCTTTTCCCACACATACCGTATTCGGTCTAATCCGTGCATGTTGATTTTACTTTCGTCAGTCTAAATTACGGAAGACCACTGCGCCAAAGACCAATTTGCATCAGCTTTTGCAAACGCTAGCCGCAACTTTCTTTAGCGTACTGTAAGTAGGGGTTTCTTTATCTTTAGCCGTGCCTTTTATTCCTGTTTTTTATAGCTCTCGATTAACAGTAATTCTTGAAACTTCTTTACGCAAGGTTTTTTTGAGCTGCATTTTGAGCACGTCAATGCCCGATTTTGATGTTCCTATGATGATTGATATAGTTCTTGGCTGGAGGTAATTTAAAATGCTTCGTCGACTAGCACGCTGCTTGGGGTCCTCTATATTATTGTTATAAGCAATGTTCTACACAGATCCTTATGAAATACCCACAGCTGACGCTACGAGACGATATGACAGGTTATCATTTATTTTTTGATAACCTAAAATGAATGACTTTTAATATTAAGAAAATATTAAGCATTAAAAATTTATTTTATCTTACCAGTCTTTAGTAGTAAATATGCGCAAAATTCCACAAATATGAACTGGATTCCCGCACAACAAGCTCTGTAACACAATTGAGCAAACGACTCCCAATGCCAAAACGGAAATATTAATATGATAGCGATAATATATTACAGTTGTACAATAGTAAAGATAGTATATACTGACAAAATAAAAAAAAAATGTTAAACATGCTGCATGTAAAATTAATAATTATTAAAAAATAATTAATATAGCTGTCTGAAGCCAATGATATTTTTAAAGTTATTTTTTGGTGTCGAACTGTGTAGAACACCACTGTTCCCTAACTAACTAACTCTAACAATTAACGCTCTATTACAAAACGTAAGAATATATTTATACATATACATTTTCATTTATAAAACACTTTATATATATAATAAAAAAATTATTGACAAAACTAATATTTATACCAGATTTAAGGTTAATACAAATGAAATTATTCACTTAGCGCAATGCAAGAGTTACACACAATACAAGGGGTACAAATAATAATTGAAATTTACATAAATAAGTTTGAAGCCTCTACTTAATATCATACCATAAATACTGGTTCAAGTCGAGCTTGTTATTATTGCGTTCTGAATCTAAAATCCAATTAATATTTACAATTTGCGCATTTAATACAGAATTTTCGATTAGCCATAGTTTAAATTCATTTGCATCGGTTGTTGCAACATCAACAAAAATATATTGAATATTAATATTGAACTTGTTGAGTGTTGGGGTAATATTTGTAAATTGGCTGCCACCACGCCATTCAAATATTAATTTAGCTAAATTTGTTGCTGGTTTCAGAGAAGTGTCATAAAAGTACGCTTTAATATTGCGAAAATAATTCGGTGATTTGTTGCCAAATAGTTCACGCTCTAAATCGAGCATTTCTTGGGCATTCAAAGGATTTTGGGATACCTAAGAGGATGAGGTGAAAATTATTTATTTCTTTAGAAATAAGAATTATAATTTTGAACGCACCTCTTTGTGATCATTCAAATTATCTAATAGCGCCTTTGTGTCCTTTACTCTAACACGCTCCGTGTACGAGTCGCCATAAGCATCGAAATGCTGTTCAAATTGTTGCTTTAAAATATCTGTCATGCATATCATATTATTTGGTCTGAGCTGCATGCGTTGTTTCTCACAAGCTTCCAGTAGCCATGACACGGAGACAATATCGTAGCGTCTTGATTTTTGCAATCTTTCCACACGATAGGTTATATCACCCGCAATAGTTATACATTTGGGATCAGCTGGCAGAGGATTTTCAACACATTCACCGCCATTGCTGACAATGAGGCGTTTTAAATCGACAATTGTATAGTCACTGTCCAACTTAGTACTCAGTACGCACAGCTTAAAGCCTTGGAGGAACTCTGAATTTTTCTCAATCTTAAAAAAAAAAAAATATTATTAGAGGAAAACTGAAGAGCATATCGCCTGAGGGTAAAGAACATTTTTAAAACCTACCTGGTTCGGATCGACTTTGTTTTCATAGGCCAAGGCACCAATTTTTCTAGCTTGAGCAGGTGTAATTTTATAACGTTTGCGTTCAGTCGTATAATCTTCCTGACGCAGCTCACGTTTATTGATTTTGAGCACGCCTTTATTACTCTAGAAATAGTAGAAGCGCTGCCGTAAGCATGAGCCTAAAATTAGGTTTCCACTTTGTGTCAACTTACCTTGCACATGTTCTGAAACTCCTCCCAAGTCATACATTCATTCCAGACCTTGTCATTGCGCCAAGCTTGCACGCGTGGAAAATGCAGTGATTTTTCTGACATATAAGAGGATGCAGGCGCCAAGTCTGCCGCCTTAATTTGCAATATTGTCGATTTTTTAGGATCTATCCAAACATCGGGACGACCTTCAGCAGTATCTTTGTAGTTATACCAAATAGGTGGTTTCTCTGAGCTGAGGTCATGCCAGTGTTCACGCAGCGTATCGTTGAGCACAACACGTTGACGCATGACATTAAGCACTGAGCCTACGCTGTAGACATAATATTCAAGCGATGAAACATATTTTAGAACGCCCAACAGAAAGGATTCAATGAAAGTACGTTTACGATTGTAGAAACCACCCATAATAAGTAGATCGAACTCTGTGGTCAAGCCTTTGATGTACTGCAAGTTAAAAAAGTAATATTTATTTTAAAAAATTAATAAACATAATACTCATATGTGTAGAGTATGCTTCGCCATTTTTGATTTGTTATTAAATTAAATATGTGCTGTAATGTGCTCCATGTGTGCTATCATGTGCCGCATTGCAAAGAAGGGTTGGTCAAATATTATAATTTTTATGAAGTGGTGCTTTTTAAATTTGAGTTTCAGAAATTCTGCTATGATGTGCTCAATGTGTGCTGCAATGTGCCGTAGAGATTTTAAAAAAAATTTGTATTTGCGAATTGTAAGAAGCTAAATGAATTTGAAAAAATGTGAGTTAAAGAATAATTTACTAAAATTGTCGAAAATATGCTTATTTGTGCCGTTAGAAGGAGGTTTTATACGAACTCTAGCCGATATTAAAGTCACGTACGAAATATTTTAATGAAATACGCGACAAACTTGATTAAATCCATATATTTTCATAAAACTACGTCGAAAACTTTATCAAAAGCCACGTTTAAATACTTTTTTTTCAAATTCAATCTTATTATTAAATATTGACCCACATTTTAGGTCATAAATCATAACTCAAAATGTATAGAGACTCTTAAAATTCGCCATATAATTAATTTGTTTAATTTTTTCTACTGCACATTGCAGCACAGCTCGAGCACATCATAGCACATTCCCAATTTTATGAAAAAAAACTAATGGCGGAGCTAACTTCACCGATACACAAACTAATACTGCACATGATATCACACATAGGGCACATCGGAGCACATATTTTCTTTTTTAATAAATTGAAAAAGGCGAAATTAAGTTTTTTTCACCGAATTAAGTACATACATCTGCTTTGGCTTTGTACCAACCACCACCGCTACGTGTGCCTGGACTATAAAGCGCATTTTGTTTTTTCAACACCACGCCCTCTTCGCTTGAATTAAGCGCTGCCTGAAATAGGCGTCCAAATTCCTCCTTAGAAGTAATCTTTTGAGGCTTCATTGTCTGCAACACACCTGGCTCTTCCTTAATTATCTCTCTTAATTTATGAGTACGCTGCACATAGGGCAGATCCAACATAGTCAGACCATTCAAGTACAGCATATCGTAAACAACAAAGCAAGGTTGCCATGTGCCACCTCCACTAGCAGCCTTCAAATGTTTGACATCTGTATTTTCAGCCTTAACACGAAAACGCAGTGCTCGTGTGTCCCAAACCATCATTTCACCATCGAGTATGATTGACTGCATGCCAATGGGCAATAGATTTTGAAGCTGTGGCGTCAGACTGCCGCTATTGTAGTCAGCGCCAAAGGCGTACGTGTAGTCGACACCATTTCGCGATATAAACATAAAGCGTCCGTCTTTGTAATGCAGCTGAAAGCGCTCCCCATCCATTTTAGTCTCCATGTACAGCACATCGGCGCTCATTAGTGTTTCTATGTTGCCTGGAAATATTTCGCACAGCATGGGACGTATGTGTCGAAAAGGTTGAATAGTATCATTGAGATTAATCTGATCCCCGGCAGCTGTTTTAGAGTCTTCTGCGTTGCCTGCAACTGTTAACTTATTATTTGCCAACATGCAGCACACTAGCGACAAATCTGAACAGCGCTGAAAAATTTCCTTGGCTTGAGGATGCAACAGCGCGAGTACGCTCTGCTCACGTATGCGCAAATGCATGCTCTTAAGCAGCAGACGAATAAACCACTTTTGTTCCTGTGCAGAAGCGGTCTCACAAAGACGTGTGAGCTCCTTTTCAGTATCTTAAATAATAGTCGAACCAACAATAAATTGTTATGAAATTCAAACAAAGCTATTTTTAATGCTTACTTCGTCGATCTTCACACGCTATGCTGTCCAACATGCTGTGCACCTGTTTCATGTTCAAATCACTTGGCTCAGATTTACAGCGGGGCGTAAGCACTGTGTACACCACATCGGCATAGTCGCCGCCGCGTATGCCGGAGTGACTCTTTGCAAACAATCGTTCTGCATCTCGAGCTAGAAGAGCAAACATTGAATCCTGTTCAAACTTTAAATATGAATACTCAAAATATTTGATTATTTGGGCGAATTTCGGTGTTTATTTTAGATTGTTTAAGGAGGTCTTTGGCCGATGCTTTTAAATTGCAATTTTTATATATAACGTTGGGAGAAAAAGTTCAGTTTTTTGTTATATATAAAAATTGCAATTCAAAAGCATTGGCCAAAAACCTTCTAAAACAATCTAAAAAAAAAAATTAATACTTACAGTCTGCTGATAATTGCAATACTTTGATATAAACCTTGCCCAGCGTTGATATTTGCAGCCCGTATGCTTCGCGCGCACGATCAGCATTTGGTATGAGACAACGCAGTATGCAATAGAAACTTGTGCTTCCATTCTGCAAACGGAATTAGAGCATAACGTTAAGGCAATGTACAAGCAAGCCGACTTACCTCTTCATCCTGCACAATATTCATTTGCTGCCGAAATCGCTCGCGATGCTTGAGAAAGGACTCGTAATAACGTCGCAGATACTTTAATTTGGTAGCTTCATTCTCTGCCGTCTTCAGCTTTTCCAGCATCTGGCAAATGTCCCGAAACTTTATAGTTTCCGCGATATCCATCGTGAGTAGTAAATGTGAAGTGCACTTGTCTAAACCGCAAATTGTGAAATTAACCAGGATATTCTAACAGGTCGCAATGAAAATAAATAAAAAACCGGCTGTCTAAATCAGCTGTTTATGGAGAGACAATGTAAACAGTTTTAGAGCTTCTGTGGTAACATAGCATTGCCATACAATCAAATATAAATCGTAAAAAATTTTTCAAAATATTTCCAATACAAGAATTAAAATTGATTTGCTAATGTCAAAGAAGTTATAAAGACAAAATTTAATTCAAATAAATTTAATAGTTATACCGTTTGAATTTCAAACTTTTGACAAGTTTTTGTTTAAGCCTATTATTGAATGTAGAAGTTTCACTTTTTTTTTATATACATAATTATTACATACCATTGTTTACTGGGATAAGACTAATATACATAGGCAGAGCATATATAAATCTGGGTATACATCATGGTGAAATAAATATAAGGTGTTCTCATCCGGAAAATCAGAAAAACAATAAGCTGCCTTATTTTGACATTTTCATTGAATCAAACCATGTATGAAAATGTCAAAAAATATATTGAAAAATGTGATGTGATGAGAACACCTTATAATTATTTCACCATGTATATACATCACATTGTGAAACGCAAGCAGCGTACCATATGGGCAGTTAATCCTGTTTTGGGCAGTATTTTGAGCAGGTAGACAGGATCATATTTCTCCCAGGATTTGGGCAGATTTTTTTTTAATCCAGTTTTTTAATTTTCGTTGAATAAAAAAAATAAAAATTTTATGTTTATAAATTATATGTACGTACTTATATAAAAGTAGCAAATAAAGTTGCTACTACTTTTTACATCCTTTCAAAAATTTAATCATGTGACAGCGCTTTTCCTGTCATTGTTGCTGTCATCATTTTTGTTATTTTCTTTTCGCAAGTCTTTTGCAAATTACAAATGGACAAATACTTAACAAACCCTGGTAAGATAAAGAAATTGTAGTTTATTTAATGTTTTAACTTAATTTTTAAATTTTTAGACTCTAGTAAAAAATTTATTTGATGTGCTACATTCAATGTATATGATCATTACAAATAGTTTAAAATTACAAAGTAACAATTTGTAAATTTTGAGTTGTGACTATTTTGTATTTAGTGTGCGATATGTTCAATGATCTAAACATTGCGAATGAATTGCTTTAAAAACTTATTATTGAATCTATTTTTGCTAATTTTATTACATACTTAATAAGAAAGTAATATTTTTGTAAAATTATAACTTACTTTATATAAAATATTAAAAATGTTTTAATAAAAAAATTTTTAAATATTTGTTTTGAGTCCTTTTATAAGAGCAGTATTTTCTCTAAAAATACAGGATTTTTTTTTAAATGACAGGATTTTCAAAAAAACATATGGCAATGCTGAACGCAAGTGAAAGTTTGTGAGAGAGGAGTCACCTAGCACACACACACATACGCAGCATGGCTCAGACGAAAGCTGTGAAAGAGAGACAACACGTGCCAAGCCAACGTAGTTAGTGCTGAACCGGTTTGTGCAGAACGCAGCTAGCACTGAAAGTATAAAAAGCCGGTCACAGCATAGAATCGCTCTCTTGTGTTCTTGTTCATCGGGCAGCCAACGTGGTCGGGCATCTAGAAGCATACGTGATAAGTATAAAAGTGTAACCTTGAGGAGTCAGAGTTCTTTCGTTCATCAGTAAACATATTATCGGTGATAAGTTTTCTTTCCTGAACTCAGAACTTTTATTGTTTGAACCAAGGTTGATTTATAAGGTTGTCGCAAGGGAGAGAGCGAGTACCCATAACTGTCAAATTGAAGTTGACAGCGCATAGAAAATCTGCAAGTGCTTTCTTTTATCATCCGTTTTTCTTTCGTAGTCATTTGCAAAATTGGCTGGTTTTGACAATTATGGGTACCGAGAAGAGAGTGCGATCAGCCCTGTGACAACCTTATAAATCAACCTTGGTTTGAACTTTTATTTTCTACCACTTTTGACAGTACATTAAAAAATTATAAACAGTGCCTCTAAAACTGTGTTAGTAGCCACCTAAAACTTAGTTTGCCATCTGACGTGGAATTCAGGAATCAACAGTACATGGAGTAAAAAAGCTGCACCTAACCCAAGTCTGGTGTAAGTGTTGTATTTGTTTTACGTATAAAATTTGTTCTGCCACAGAACAGAGCAATGAAAAAACGCGGCAAATATTTTGGTTTTCGCTGCTAGGGTGCCGCGATTACATATTGATGATAAGTTTTCTTTCTCAATAGTGTAATCAGAATTCTTTGCCAGGAATCCCAGAGCATCTCATCGATCTATGTAGGTCTATTATTGGTAGTTTCGTCTCAGATATCGCAAGTAAACTCCTCCATGTTACGAAAGGTCATGCAAGGTTAATACAAGGTCACACAAGGTTAATACAAGGTTAATACAAAGTTAAGCAATGTTAATACAAGGTCATGCAAGGTTAATACAAAGTTACGCAAGCAGCAAGCAATCGTCGTCGCGACACCGAGTAAGAAGGTAGAGAGAAGGAAGAGTAAGTAAGAAGGGCATCGCACTCCAGACAAAGAAGTCTTATTCGTCGTATCGGGTCACAACTGTGTGTGTATATTCAGATTAAGAATTGCTAATAAGCCACTAGGACTAAGCGGATTTTTTTAATTTTAAATAAAGTGAATAAAACTACACATAAGCAAAAGGGCCTCTTCATTACAAATTTCTGCAACGAACATGGGACACCGGCGAGTATACCCCAGCTGTAAATTCCGGAAAACGGAAGATTGTTACAAACTCAACCAGCCTATGTTTGTATAAGAAGAAGAGCATTCTGTCAAATCTCGCCTACATGCTAATGAAATGTTTGTAATTTAGAACGAAATTGCAATTCAATTAGTTTATTTTAATTGATTTATAGTTTTGATGGCCTCTTATAAAAATTATTAAATTATAAAGTACTTATATGGTATATGCATATGCGACAAGAAGACTCGTCTGCTGACATACATCGCATGACTAACGAAATAAAGCGCCTTCAACTCGTCAGAAATTTTCCGATTTCTGAAATTTAAGCAATGAGTGAATACCCTTATTGACAGTTGATTTTTTGAGCTGATAAACTTATTTGCACATAATCATTAACAATATAGAAGCCAACTCTAAATTTAGTGCAAGCTGTTTGACAACAAATTATATTGGAAAATGGTCAAAAATGCTTATAATCAGTCCAAAGTCGCTTTTATTTTATTTATGATTATGGGCCCTTCATTTTATACCCTTTGAGGTTGCTGCACATTTGCGGCACGTAACGATACGAAACTTCGTGCGCCCACTGGAAACGCTCGGTTTGACAATTATCGCCATGAGAAAGAAAGCTCAGTCTGAAAGCCATCTACCCTCTTTTGTTCTACCATGGTTTAATACAAGTCAACAGTTGAAAAGGCACTGCAATGGCAATCGAAAAGTTAAACACACCCCATTCATGATACAAATATTTACGTCATGACCCAATTCATGCACGTGCGCTTATTTTTGTGATTGACAGAAAGTATTTTTGGCACCAACTTTGTTTTAGCCACTAATTTCATTGGCAATCGCGCGTATCGGACAAATCTGAAATGTGGCTAAAATAAGGAAGTAACTCGTGTTATAACAATCGCGGCGGACACAAACAAAAGTAAGAGCAGAAAAAATGGAACAAAAAATTATGTGACGTCGAATATTAAGCAACAAATTTTCTTTAGAAATATTTAAATTTTTTTTGGACCCAAAAATACAAGCAACTACAAACAATTTAAAGCAAGGAATCAGTGCCTTCAAAGAGGAAAACAGCTTGACTGTCCGCCGTACTGCCAGAAATGCAATATATACGTGCCATGCACAAGCTAGTGTTGCGGTCAGACGTCCTTAAACAAGCGAAAAAAGTGCACCATCAAGCATTTAGTGACAAGTTCCTGTTGATGACCAATGTTAGCATCTCGCTGTCACTGAGCTGTGCGGGTGATATTATCGAACAGCAGTATGAGAAATATTGCGGTGAACTGGTGCAGTGGGAACCACGACGTACGCTTAACATGTCCATATCAGGTGTTAGTGTAGGCATTATCTGTCATTATTGGTACAAATTTCTGGACAGACGTATGCCCGGACGCACCATAGGCGTAGTGATGAAGAAGATTTTTCTCGATCAGGTGATATGTTCACCCGTTTATATATCGGCGTTTTTCATAACGCTCGGTGTATTGGAACAGAAGTCTACTAGTGATGTTTGGGAAGAGATGAAGCACAAGGCGTGGAAATTGTATGCTGCCGAGTGGATGGTGTGGCCGGTGGCACAATTTGTGAATTTCTATTGGTTGCCGCTGCACTATCGTGTTTTTTATGACAACTTAATTAGTCTGGGCTACGATGTTTACACGTCGCAGGTGAAGCACCACGATTGATTCAGCGAGGCGACAAGAGGCTGCGATATTTTAGTTAAAGTAGAAAATGTAGGGACGAGTCCGTCGTATAATCGAAATTGTATGTTTATTTATTAATATTTTAAATTACTATTAAAAATAACCAATTTATTTAAGATATTTTTGTAAAATTCTAGAAATACCTATAATACCTCATTTATGCGCACTTTTAAGTGCAGATAAATAAAGCTTAATACCAGCGAATAACAAAACCCACTATTGTTTTAATACTCCGTTTTATTTAAAGATGATTATACAACTCATTGATTAGATGTGAGGGCCTAATTCTTGCGATTGCCACGCCTTCGCATGGATGCTGTGCACTTTGGGCAGTACCACTTGCCTTTCGGCGGCTGTGTTATGCCCACACATGGATAGTGGAACCACTCATAAGGACATGCATCGTTGTCGCATGCAACCATATCGCCGTACGAGACTTGGTTGCAGGTGCAGTAGCGCGGCTCATTTGGATCGTATGTCCATTCGCCTTCGGGTGTTTGTTCCACAATAAGTCCATTGTCCGTGGACGGTACAGTATTTATAGTAGCAGCCGCAGCGGCGGCCGCTGCAGAAGTTGAAGCCACATTGGAGCGACTTACAACAGTATTTGCCGGATTACTAGAACTGCCTATAACGCTTAAGCCAAGGGAAGCTGCTACGCCAGCTGCAGTGCCTGAGGATGAGGGCAGCATATCAATGGAATCCACACTCACTGAGGATGAAGATGAAGCTAGTGACAATGTAGACGATGGTACAACGGCAGCAACTGCAGCACTGGAGTGCGTAAGACCCAAGTTTGATTTTCTGTGAGGAAAAAAAAATATATATATACAGAAAATAAAAATTTCAAAACCTACTTTTTTTGTTTCTTCTCGCTGCTAATGCTTTGAATCGAGTTTTGAGCCGCTGTTGCAGCATTTGCAATATCGCGGCTAATCCAGAACTCGGTGGGACCACCACCCGCACCATGTATAGCCTCATAACTGGCCTTCAAACTGGCCGTGCGTCGTCCCTGTTGCATCTGTTGCGTGGTCACAATAGCTTGACTGGCTGCTGCAGCTATGGCGTTTGAAGCAGAACCGCCGCCCATATTATGCAGATTGTAAGCTACAGTTGCTGTTGCGCCCGTAGCAGGCACAGCACCAACTGCTGGACTGAGCACAGCATGTGCACCCATGCCTGGCGTGATAGGACGAGTTGCTACATTTGTGGGTGCAAGACCAGTACCAAGCGTGGGACGCTTTTCTAGTGGCGCCCCAACGATCGCTGATGTGCCACTGTCACGTCGCTTTTCAGGACGCGTCGTTGTTCTGTAGCGATTGTCTTTAGGTATAACTACAGGTGTTGCAGGCAATGTATGTCCACCTAAAACGCTGCCAACAACACCGCCACCAGTCACGCCTAGACCGACATGGTTGTTGCTGGCAGCCACTACAGCACTGTGACCCATAGAACCACCAAAGAATCGATTTTCTTTCTGGCTCATGCCAATAACATTCATGAGCGCGGTTGCTGCACTCGAACCGCCATCCATTTCGAGTGAACGTTTCTCTAGTATTTCAGTGATGCCATTGTTGTCAGCCTCTAGTTCGCATTTGAATTTAAATAACTCGCTGTCGAGCCTGCGTAAATAGCGTTCAACCAGTTCGTGAATTTGTGTGGCAATGGTTACTTTTTCATCAGCGTCTTCTAATACTTTGTAATATTCCTTGCGCAGATTTTGGTATTCAGTATCAGAGGCACCGTTTTGTAGCTCACCGCGCTTGCATTGCAGGAAGAAAGAACGTGTTTTTTTCTCCAATGAATCCATGTTGTCTACACAAAAACACAAAAACATTGTTTAAATTAAGTAAACTGAAATTTCTGATCACCAAACTTACTCTGCACTGTCAGATCCAGCTCACGCATTTCCGTAAAGCGATCTCGCAGCTCTTGTGGCAAGTGTTCTATCACTGTTAGAAATAAAAATTAGTAAAAGCGATAAACTCAACAAACTCTTCAATTTCCTGCTTCGGTTGTTTGTTTACATTTCGAGACAGCGGAGCACCCCTTTTATTTAGCGTTTGTTTGTATGTGTGCATTCAAACAAATCGGCACTCTGCATGGAGGCTCCACTGTTTTACCATGTTTTCTCACTCAAAACTTACTTTCCAGATAATCTTCCAAGTACAGCATTGTGAATGGAACTTATATAGAGTATTTTCTTGCTATTTTAAAATAAATTTAATACAGTATTTGACTATATTATTATTATTTAAATTTGTCTAAAAACAGCGCTGACCCAAAGACTTGCCTTTTTAACAGTTTGTGAAGAACTGAAGCGCTGTCATTTTGGCACATTGACATTTCGTGTGGATGCTAAAGGTAAAAGCACACGTATAGAATGCATTTGTGTCTGAAATCAAAGTTGCACGGAATTTACTTTTGTACTATTTTTAATGTTTTAATTTTTTGGTTAGAAAGTAAATGTGCTAATACGATATTATTTTTGTGTATTTCTATTTTGTAGAATGGGACGCATTTGTGTAAAGGCACACATTAAATTGAATTGAAAACTTTGAAAGTTTAAGGTTTTTGCTAATGCTCATTACTTTTGAACTGACGGAAACTAAATTAGGTTATGACACATTAAAAGTAAATGTTTCGATTTTGCTAAAAATACATACAATCATGGTAAAAGAGAGAAGTATAATCATGGTTGAGAACGAAGTGTTAGAAGTGTTAAAAAATTCAAATAACACAGATGTACTAATTTATAATCGGGCCCATTGCACGATGCTCGATTGCTCGGCGAGCAAAATGTTTTGTTATTACTTACAATGTAAAACATTGATGAAACATTGAAGGGGGCAATGATATAACGGATGTATCAATATCAGTCATTTTTTGATGGTTGTGTACGATTATTGTATTGTTTGGATGCAAGCATGCGACAAATTGGTTGCATATTGCACGGTCGAATGGTTGAAACTGCTAAATGCTGTACGATAAGTTATTGTACAGTGTAGAGCCCCTTTAAGAGTAAGAGCTGATTTTCAGTACGGCGATCACCGATCAAAAAAGTGTTGCTTGGTAGAAAACGTATGAAAATGTCAAACATTGCTCTGCGGTTATATTGATATAGTGTAACCAACCAACAAACCAAATGTAAAGCGAGTAGAAAGAGTTTAATGCTGCCGAGCAAGCGAGAATCCTGTAATATGAGAGCTAATATGAGCCAGCTTCTTATATAAGCAAATAATCATATTAGAAAATAAAAACTGGCAGACTACAGCGCATTTGTATCCGGCTTGCGATTCATAAGAAATACATTCTTCTAATCTACTAAATTAATTACTTTACAGGCAGCGCGCCCCTAGCAGTTAAATTGGTTATAACAGTTATTGCCACATCAATGGTATTTGTTTCATTTATTCTTTCATGTTGGCTATGTAACAGTTTTTTATCCATACACACTCACTTTTGCAACTGTCTAGCCAACTGTTTTAACTTTTTTGCAAGCAGTTGGCTAGACAGTGGAGTGACGTTTTGCATTATAAATGATAGCAGACATGAAAGTTTAAAAAAATTAATTGAAAATTGTTAATTTGACAACTTTTAATTTCTGAGAAGAAAAATTTTTATATATATCAAATTTTGCGCTCTTTGCTTACTGTCTTGCCAACTGTTTGCTTACTGTATGATAAATCTTTACAGGCACAGTATTTGACAACAAATACGTATTCTTCATTGTCTTAACAGTACTATCTAGTGTAAGTAATGGGTAATCTATATTAATATAAATCATTTTCTGTTTGTTTGTTTGCTTGTTTGTTTGTTTGTTTGACTTTCGTAAAAATCTAAACGGCTGAACGGATTTCGCTCAAAATTAAAACGTGTATTACTTGCGTCCCATATTAGGTTTTTGCATACTTAGTTTTAACCACGCCCCCTCTTACCACCCACAAATAAATAAAAATCCAATATTTCAGACTGTTTCGATTGTTTGAGACTAAAATTTGGTAATTTAGTTTGTATGGTTACGTTCCGCAATTGTATAAAAACTGTGTTCTCTCGCCCACTTTTACTGCCCACAAATCAATGAAAATGCTATATTTCAGACGGTTTTGGTCGCATAAGACTGAAATTTGGTAATTAAGTTTGTTTGCTCACCGTCGGCAACTGACACTATAATTCTGCCCACTTTTAAAAAATCATTAAGACTCCAAAGCTTCTGGGCTCATTGTGGTGACATTTTGGCAGCAGATTGTGCTCGAGCACAAGATGGTTTACGGGAAAAAATCTTTTACCGCCCAAAAATAATGGTTGTTGGAGCGTGGAGTCACGGACAACTGGGTCATGCTAGTCAAAAATAAATGTATCTTGACACTTTATATGCTGGGATCAACGAGCCATGCTGAAAGACACCGGACACACTATTCGACAATTAGGTGGCAGCCGTGGCATAGGGAGTAAAGTGTGTGGCCCATACGTCTGGCCCGTACGAGAGCCCAGGTTCAAATCCCATCTGACTCAGAAAATTTTTTCAATTGAATTAATTTTTCTGTTCGACCGTTACGCCTGCAAACAATGGCAAACCTCAGAGAGTAAGAACTGCCATGAAAAGCTTCTTGAGAACATAAGCCGTTCAGAGTCTGCATAAAGCATGTAGGTCCAGTTCTCGATCATTTGTGTTCAAAAATTTGACACCACACACAACACAATTGATCATAAGAAGCCCGGTCAAAGTCCATTCAAGGACTGAAATTTGCCATTTCGTTTTTTTTTTTAGTCACTTTATATCAATAACACTGTTCACATTCATCAAATCGCTTATTAAATCGACTCATCCAAAGATTTGACAAACAGAAATATGTATGGGTTTGATGACAGTTTGACGATGTGAACACTCTTCAAATCGCTAGTCAAATCGTTTGATGAAAATAAAAATATTTTGATTTTTCTGCTGTTTGACCAACGATTTGCCGAAAAGTTTGACAATGTGAACACTTGTCAAATTTTCTAGTGCGATTTCATGACGTAAAAAAAAGTTTGAAGTTCAGCTTATCAAGTTAAAATGAAGCAGATAACGAACAGTTTTGAAATGACTTTATTGAAGTGTACAAGAACTTTGCTGACCTCTGGCATATTAACCTGAAAATATATAAAAAATAATTTTAAAAAATAAAGCTTAAGCAAACGCGAATGGGCTTACTTGGTCCTTTCCTTAACCCACTCTATCGCCTTCAATGTCTTCTTTCTTCGTTTTTTAATATTACTTTCTTCTGCCTCATCTTCCATCAAAAAATCTTTAACAACAGCTGCCAATGCAACCAGAACAATGAAATTGGTGAAAAATTTGACAATGTGAACACTTGTGTCTTCAAACCTTTTGATGATTAATTTCACGTGAACAGCGCTAATATTGTCGAATGCGCAAGTTAGTAGTGTGTAGTGACATTGAAATTTATTCTTGGTCTTCATTCAAATGCACTCCACCAGAATCCACAAGCAATAGGAAACTACATATATTTATCTCATTCTAACAAACAGGTAAGCGTAGCTAGAATATATTTTGGGCATGTTTTTAAGTTGCTGCACCTTGCACGAAGCAAAAACAATTCAATCAAACAAACAACAAAAACATCGAAACACTTCAAGGAAGAAAAGGACATTTTCTAACAGGAAATTTTGTATACGTTATTGGTCGTGGGCAACTTCGTGTTATCCTTTCGTGCACCATTCGTTGAGCACTCGACTGTGACTTTTTGAATCGTGATGTTGTGCTTGAGTTATCTGTCCGTCCTAGAAAAAATAATTTAATTTTACACAGATAAGAAAAAACATGCCCAATATAGAAAATATGTGAGACACAAAGTGAATCGAGAAGTTTTCATGACATTTAGTTAAAATAAATTGGAGTTAAAATTTACCGTTATATAGTTTTTGCAAAATTAAGCAAGCATGTCCAAAGTGCTAATCGCACATAATTCAAAGAAGCCAACAAGGTCTTCGCCACCAAAGACAACGACGACGACGACGTCGATGATGCCATCCAACAAAGCCAAGTCCACTAGCAATGGATTAGCAGTAAGTGATCGCTCAGTTTCCGGCGGTGGAGATGCAGACACAAACTCTATTGATTTTGATGATTTTACCAGCAGCAGCTCTATACTGGAGTTTCTGTCTAGAGAGCAGGAATGCTGTAACGACGAAGATGCGGAAAGCATCTTTCAGGAAGTCAGCCGCTTGGCAGACAATTCGGATACACGTAGTGTTGATGAGATACTACGTGAAGCTGAGTTGCTCATACAGAAGCAGACGTTCCTGAACGATATTGAGGGTGTGGCCAAGAAACCAGTTAAACAAAAAATCAATGGTTCCACTGAATTCTTGACGCACACCAAATCGAAAAACATCATCAAGATGAATACAAAATATACGAGGAAAATCGAAAATGTTAATGTTGCTGGTCACACATTACAAACCAATGATGCTGGATCGCAATATTCGAGCACTTCAACAAAAAAAACCGAGAAAACGGAAGTTTTACTTTCAAAGTCGCAGATTTCGATGCCAGCTGCAACAACTCCTCAAACGACTCACAATGGCGCTGCTGAGAGCGACAGCAATCACTTTACTGCTTTTGTTGATAACTTACCATCAGAATCGGTGATATCAGAGGAATCAACTCCGAAGGATCTGCAGACATATACCGCTACAGAAAAACAGTTTCCACACGATGATGATGATACTGATGGAACAGATACGGTGAGTGAGAACAACAAATTTCGTGCATAGTTTTAGGCTTGCTTCGATGATGGGTGTGTTACAACTAAAATTAAAATAAGTGTTTCTTTTTGATTAAAAGCTAAATAATATTAGCAGTTTTGTTAATATATTAACAAGTAAAAATATTGAGCATACTTGTTTTAGGTAAAGTTAAATTTTAAATAAATTTATTTAAACTAGTGTCGGTACATGCTTTTGAATAGAACTGGCGATATATTTGCAACTTACAAGGAAAGGTCCTAAGATGACACTCGCCGTTTTGAATGATTTTCAGATGTGAAAAGGGACAAAAATCTAAGGTTGGCCGTATTTTTTCATAGGAGCTCAATCGACGGTTTAGGGTTTCAAAATGGCGTTTTAAAATCAGCCTAAATTTAATTTTGTCGCCATAGCTTCACTATTTTTCATGAAAATATATACATATTTGTTATCAAACGAAAGGCATCTATTCTATATATCAAAAGCAGCAAAAGTTGGGTAGTTTTTAATCTATAAAAATATTCCTTACATTATGAATTACTTTTATTTTGAAGTAACATTTTTTTTGGTTGCCGCATAACTTTTATTTTTGAGAAACATATTGTTAGGTTGAATAACAGTTATTTTCTGAAATGAAATTTTTTCGGTCATTAGTGTAGGAAATTATGAAAAAGTTAGCATTTTGTTTTGGGTTGGACTCACACCTCTTAGCCGTGGATAAGGTTTATAGTGAAAATTACATGTTTATGTAATTTAGAGCATATGATCTGAAATCTGCGTCTAAAATTCATCTAGAATTGTTTATCGTCTACTCTGCACCTCTAACAAAGTGTCATTTCAAAACATTTTTCTCAGAACAATTTCTCCCGTCATACCGATCTTGCTGCACTTCGTAGTACGGAAACTTCAATTCCCAGATTTCTAGACAATAAGTCATCAAACCTAAGCACTACATCTTTGCTAAGGGTGTCTTTAAGAGAACTTGAAATGGATGGGTCTTCGGATTAAGATGTAGATGTCAATACAAGTAGAAAGGTGAAGGCTGTGTGTACTGAAATTGATAAGTTGAAATCAGCACGTATTGACATTGATGCTAACCTCCTCGAATATTAGAGTATGTATGAAAATATGTATCACCCATTTTATGGCAACTAGCTTGCATAGTTCATGCAACTCAAGTTACTGTGGAGCGATCTTTCTCAGCTTTAAAACTTATTTTAAGTGATCTCCCATGCAGTATTGCAAAAGAGACTGAAAAAATAAGGTTTGTAAAATTGAATTGAAACATACTAAGTACATTAAAGAAAAACGTAAAAAAGCCAAAAGCGAAACTTTTTGTTTTAACTGAAACTTGGCCGATAATTTAGTCAAATTTCCCTGAAAATTTACCGAATAGTGTCCTCAAATCGACACAGCAGAAATCTCGCTTAGGCCTTCACCTCTATTCATAATCATGCCTTCATTAATCAGTTAAGATTTCAAGACTGAAATTTTGATTCACGCTTCCATTTTACAGACCGGTATTCTAACCTGAAATTAAGCAAAAAATCAGTCCTCTTTTATTTCAGGTCGGATTTTATACCTGCATTTTAAGTAAAAATTAATATTCAGACCAGAAATCATAGATAAACATTTTAAAAAAATAGTACCAAACTGCAGGTCTAAAGAGGCGCATACTTGTAAGAACAAAATCAGGGCTGTTTTCAAGGAAAGGTCAGGCCGTGGTCATGCCTGTCAGCCTTAATTCCAGACTGTTTTAACACAATAAGTCCGACTAGGTCTTCGTTTGGACACTATGCCTGACCAAGGTGTTACAGAACTAACACTTCTTTCGGTGCATGTGTCAGACATTTACCGACACGGGCACCGGACACCGGTTAGGGTTTCATTCCGTATTTTTGAGATGGATTTCTTCCGATTTATAAAATCGACAATTAATTGTTAAGGTAGATAACCATTATACAAAGCCTATTGTTATTAATTCTAGCGTACCCCAAGGTAGTCACTTTGGCTCTCTGCTTTTTAATTTGTTTATTAAGATATTCCACAAATTTTTCAGTTCAGCAAATGATTGGTATAGGCCGACGACTTGAAAATTTTTATCAAAGTTGAGCATATTCCAGATTGCTTCAATTTGCTAGAAGACATAAGATCATTTCCTATATGGTGTAATAAAAATGGAATGGATTTAAATTATTCTAAATGTAATATTTTGAGTTACTCCTACAAGAATTCTCCAATTTTATATAGTTATTGTCTTAGTGGGTCTTAATGTTGTTAACAAAACTACTCCCACGAGGTTTGCCAACAATGTCTGTCCAAGCTTATTGGATATTTTTGCTGTATCATCAATATCATTAGTATTGCTATTCGATCAATTATCCTTTGTGTCAGACCAATGATCTTATTTTTTGCACTTTAGACATTAATCTCTCAGTAGCGGCGGCTGTTACCACTTTTTCTTATCGAAACTTTAAGTCTACTGACTATGGATCGCTCTATAATGCTTTGTCTCTTATCAATTGGAATGATTATTGGTTTCTCAGCTCGGTCGATAACAAGTTAGAATTCTTTACTAACAAAATAGTTGATCTTCTTAATAACCATGTTCCCCTTTGCACCCGTCGAGTCAGAAACACATCTTGCTCCTGGTTCTCCACCTCTGTGAAAATGGCTCTAAAAAAGCGTAATAAATCTTACTGCAGGTGAAAGCGTAATCCAACTACATTGAACTGGGAGGCACATAAGATAGAAATGAAGCTATCGCAGCTGTAAGGTTGTCCAAAAAAACATTTTATCTGTCCAAACTTAGCCGGTATTTCCACTAAAAAGATTGAATCTAATAAAATTGATCCTAATATTCTGAACGATTTCTTTGTTTCAAGCTCAATGTCTGATGAAACTTTGAACTCAGCAAATTTCAGCAGATCTGCTTTAGACTTTCCGTCACATTTCAATTTTATTGCGGTTAGTGAACTAGATGTCGCGCGCGCTATAGCTAAAGTCAAATCAAATGCTTCCGGTGAAGATGAGGTTTCAATTAAATTTCTTAAACTCAGATTACCTTATGTACTCAGCCCTATTGTGCACATAATCAACCACAGCTTCATAACCTCGTGCTACCCTGCGATCTGGAAGGTAGCAACTATCATTCCAATTGCTAAAAAACCCAATACACGTGAGCCGGCTGACTTTAGACCCATTAGTTTGTTGTCATCAATATCTAAGGTTTGTGAGTCTATAATGGCGGAGCAAATCTCCAACCACATATGCACATTTGGTCTTATGTCAGATCATCAGTCTGGTTTTCGTCCTGGCCATAGCTGTTCTACTGCTATGGTAAAAATAATGGATGATGTTAGAATACCATTCGATAAGGGACATGTGACTCTGCTCTGTCTACTAGACTTTTCCAAAGCTTTCGACACCGTGAACCACAACATACTATTGAAGAAACTTAAGTATAACTTTGGATTTTCTAACAATTCAGTCCGGCTTTTAAATAGTTATCTTTGCGGTAGAACACAAAGAGTGAAAGTGGGCACCAATTTTTCATCATATAGGCATACTTATAATCCTCAAGGCTCGGTTCTTGGCCCACTTCTTTTCTCTATGTTCATCAATGATATATTCAACAAGTTCAGTAACGTGGCAATGCATGCATATGCTGACGACCTTCAGCTGTATTTGTCCAGACCTGTCGGGTTAATCGAAGATCTTTGTGTCAGAATGAATGGTGACTTAACTACTGTGGCAGAATAGGCTAAAGCAAACCAACTTAAACTAAATCCACTAAAGTCTTACGTCTTACCGATCTCAAAAACCCCCCTATCAAATATCGATCTTCCTAAAAATGTCGAATTAAAAGTTGTAAGTAAGGTTAACAATCTCGGCTTCCACATAAATACTTCTCTGTCTTGTGTAGATCACGTAAATTCTTGCGTAAGTAAGGTCTACTTTGTACTAAGAAACCTGAGAATGACTGCAGCCTTTGTTCCCGTTGAAACGAGACGAAAACTATTTTTGCAGCTGCTGATGCCTGTAATCACTTATTCTGAAGTTGTTTATAGCAATCTTGACTCTCGGTCATCTCACAAGCTCCTAGTTGCTCTGAATAATGCTGCCCGTTATGTTTATGGACTGAAGAAGTTCGACCATGTCTCATTTTTCTGCACAAAACTTCTTGGCCGTTGCTTATTTCGTTATCTTGAAGCGAAAAATTGCATATTCCTACATAAAATTATTTACTCGCGCTCCCCACATTACCTTTATGCAAAACTTCAGTTCTGTAGGTCAACTCGTAGCATGAACCTTTTGATACCAAGTCATTATTACAAAAACTCTAGCAGACTTTTTTTCGTCAGTGCAATTAGACTGTGGAATTCTTTACCGAACAACATTAAAGTTGTTTCCAACCCTAGAGCCTTCAAGCGTTTCCTTGTAAAAGATTTAGGCATATTATTTGATACCAAGTATTTTTTAGCTACCATAGAAAGTTCATGATATCTAAAGCCTGTTCTCAACTTGGATTTTTAAAACGAAATTCTAAGTGTTTTTAGATCCCTTCACTACAAAAACAATTTATGATGCTAGTTTAGTAAGATCTCAACTTGAATACTCGAGTTTTGTGTGGGACCCTTGTTATGAATGTGAGATCAGTCGTTTTGAACGCATTTAAAAAAGGTTCACTATATTCACTATATATCTACGCCATAGATTTTCATTTGAGGCTTGTAATCTTATGATGCGCGTAAATTTTTAGGCTTGCAAAACTTATCGCAAAGAAGGCAAGCACAGAGCATTTTATTTATCAAGCGCATTTTAGATAGCAGCATAAATTGTCCTGAATTACTCGAGTTAATTCCGTTTAATGCTCCGATTTGACCATTGCGGGAGAGTTCTTTGTTTTGCGTTCCATTTCATAGATTTAATTATGGCTGAATGAGTCGATAACTATATGTTTAGTTAATTGTAACTTAATTGCTTATAATATTGATTTTAGTGATCATTTCAATGTTTTTAAAAGGAATGTCCTTGAAATGTTTAACTAATTTTCACTGGTCTTATATTATAAAATGTTTCTCTTATTAGTGGATATATTTTTTGTAATCATGAAAGAGTCTGTAAGATCTTGTATCAGTAGACTGAATTTAAAAAAATAAAAAAAAAACTAAAAATTCCTATTTCTCTTCCCAATCAAAAGATTTGGTGAGTTTTTATCTTGAGACATAAAAGTGAGCAACATCACGAAAAATGTTTCAGATGAAAGTTGCAAGGTTTCAAGGAAATCAAAAATTGTGACATTTCCGTTAACCTTGAGGCCAATTTTCAAGGTCAAATCAACTGAAAAATCAACTAATGAAAACTGTAGGAAATGTAAGGAACCAGGCATTGCTGCGATCTTGGAACACCTATTATGCACATTCCCCGCCCTACTTAAATCGAGCCTTAAATACTTGAATACTATAAATTCTACGCAAATCTACTGAAATTTATTAACTCAAACGGGTCTTCTTATACCCGGTACCACTAAGGACCAGAATAGTCTATGCGAGTCTCCGCCAGCAGGCGGTTGGATTAACCTATCCCAACCTAAACTAACCTAAGATCCGAGGAAATATTTTAAGTGAGGCAGACGCTGTTCAACCAATATAAGGTGGGTGGCAGAAAATAAGAAAATAGTTACTTAAAAAAAGGCCAATTCAAAACAAAACAGCAGATAATTTTAAATAATTTTTTTTCACAATAAATAGTTTCTTACAGTAATTTTCGTTATTTAACATATAGTATACTTAAGCTAGTCGTATAATACAAGTGCACGCAGTGCAGCATATTTTCACAATCACAAACACACATACAAACACACACGTGAGCACATGCAAACACATGCAATGATCAAGCGATTGCCTGCGCAACAGCATCTGCAATAGTTAAACCTTCGAGCGCTGTGTCAAGTATTTGATTTGGTGGCAGGACGAATCCAAAAGTACCACGATCCCGTAATTCGATTGTATAAACGTATTTTGTGGACAAAGCGGCGCGACTCCAATCATCAGAGCCACCACCAGCAATGCCGAGAACTTCATGAGTCACAGAAGCACGATAATCGGTGCCCGTTTTCTTTTT
Source organism: Coremacera marginata (assembly GCA_914767935.1). Classification (NCBI taxonomy): domain Eukaryota; kingdom Metazoa; phylum Arthropoda; class Insecta; order Diptera; family Sciomyzidae; genus Coremacera; species Coremacera marginata. The sequence goes on along the minus strand of OU612046.1, from coordinate 9,504,437 downwards.
AATGCGCTAAAAATGTAGGAATGGATTTAAACAAAAACTTCTTAATGTGCACTTCTATTTAATTTAACTAAATTTGTATTTACCTTCACTGCTGTATCTGCAACAAGTTGCAATGCTTTTGCATCTTGCACTTTGATTTTCTTGTACGCCCATGGATAGACCACCATTTGTCCGTAACTATGGTATGTCAGATATGCCAACAGATTGTTTTTGCGTCTGGTTAAAAACTTCACCACAGCCGCTGTTTCCAGTTCAGAGGCGGGTCTAGTGCCGCGGAAAGTATCGCTGCAGGGATTTGTTGAAGAACCATAACCAGTCCAGCCTATGTCAAAATTGCGGTTTAAATCGACACCAACGCAATTGGCGCGTGAAGAGGGTGCGCGATTTTTACGCCACAAACGATTTACTTTGCGGCTGTAGACATAACCATCAGGATTCATTACGGGCATGATGTACCTATAGGCGTATAAAAATGTGCTTTAGCTATGCCGACAAATTTAGGACATTAACTGCTTTATTTCGTATATCGAAAAAGGAAACCAACGACAAGTAAAACACGAGAAGCAACACTTTTTTGTATACAAAATTCTATTGTTTCTCGTGTTTTGCTTGTCGTTGGTTTGCGTTTTCGATATACAAAATGAGAGGCGGTAAGTCACTCACCATGTTTTATCCTTAATATGGCTTGGTTGATTATCCCAGTTCGTCATAAGCTGTTGTAGTATAAATGTCACGGTCGCTGGACTGATCCACTCACGTGCATGAATGCCACCATCTATCCAAATTTTCTTATGTTCACGTGGATTTTCCGATATGCTGTTAATAAGAAGAAAATTTTTATTAACAAAAAGTTTTGGCATACTTTTAGGTTCTTGCTGTAATTTGGGAATTGTTTTTTTTCCTCAAGCATAACAACTAAGTCGCCATCAATATTCATGATAAGCTTCCCTCACAGCATAGCTTAGCATAGTTAAACCAGAGTCGTGACCAATTTATTTATTTATTTTTTGTAATTTTTTATATGTCTATTTTGTGTACTTCAACTTGATGTGTCTACAGTGCAAATTTTGAATATTGAAAATTTTCATTGATGTTTGCCTGCGGGCAATTATTTTAAAGCTATGCGGAAAATATTGTGTGTTGTTTTTTAAAAATAATAAAATTTTAAACTAATAAAAAAAAAAAATCAGTTTATTGTTTTATATCTATATTTTGCATGCTCCCAACTATTTGCTTTAATATGCAACGATAGCGATTCAACCTTTTTAATTACTTAATTACATCAGCGACGCCTATTGTGCGCTCAATTGAAAAAAAAAAATACAACAAAGCAATGCAAAAATATTTAAAACCTTGTAAAATTATTTATTCACGAAGAAAAATACTTTCCATTTCTTTGCATTACTTACCGCATAACTTTGAGATCACGTCCTTCAGCTGATTTTCCTATCGTATATAGACGACAAATGTCTGGGTATTTTGCGCGTATTTCGCGCATGAATCCATATAAAATTTCGAGATCTTGATAGTCACTCCAGTGCATGCCGCTACGTGTAGCTCTTTCTAAAAAAAAAAATTGTTAAATAATTAATGTATATGCAATTTTTCCCTAGAATTTGAAATTTGTGCTATAATGTGCTGAACTTGTGCTGCCACGTGACGTAGAGAGATTTAAAAAATTCAATAGTTTTGAACTAGACTAATGTACATGCAATTTTTTTCAAAAATTTTGAATTTGTGCTATAATGTGCTGAGGTTGTGTTGCAATGTGCCGTAAAGAGTTTTTAAAAATTTTAATTTTTTGGGCTAGATTAATTTACTTAAAAATTTGTTCAATAATTTGCAATTTCTGCTATGATGTGCTAGAGTTATGCTGCAATGTGCCCTAAAGAGTTTTTAAAAATTTTAATATTTTTGAACTAGACTGTACATTAGTTAGTAACTTTCATTTAATTTTTTTAATTTTTAAATTTTTTCCAATAATTTGGAGCTTGTGCCATAATGTGCTGAGTTTGTGCTGCAATGTGCCGTAAAGATTTTAAAAAAGTTAATAAATTTTTATTATGTTTCTAAGCAAGGCTAATTACATGCAGTTTTTTAAAGAATTTTGAATTTGTGCTATAATGTGCCGAAGTTGTGCTGCAATGTGACGTAGAGATATTTTAAAACAATTTTAATATTCTTTTTTTATTATATTTCTAAAATAATCTAATCATGCAATTTTTTGAAGCATTTTGAATTTTTGCTACAATGTGCTAGAGTTGTGCTGCAATGTGCCGTAGTTTTTAAAAATTTAAATATTTTTGCGCGATGTTCAAAAACATTTTTTTCAATAATTTTCAAAATTTGAAAGTTTTTAAAAATTTTAATATTTTTAAGCTGATCTTATGTATATGAACATATTTTCAAAGAATTTGTAATTTTTGCTATGATGTGCTAAAGTTGTGTTGAAATGTGCCGTAGAAACTTTTTAAAAAATTTTAATGGTTTTGAGCTAGACTAATGTACCAGTAATTTTCTTTAAGATTTTAATTTGCCGTTACAGTTTTTGAAAATTTTAGTATTTTTAAATTAGACCAATGTATATGCAATTTTTTCAAGAATCTGAAATTTGTGCTATAATGTGGTGCTAAAGTTGTGCTGCAATGTGCCGTTTAAAGTTTTTAAAATCTTTAGTATTTTTATAATGTGCTGAAATGTGCAGTAGAGACTTTAAAAATTTTAATTTTTTCGAGCTTAACTCCTTTTTATATATGTTTTTCAGTAATTGTCAGTATCAGTTACTGAAAAACTGATCAGTTCAGTTTTCAGTTTTTCAGTAATTCGTGGTGTGCTACAATTTAAAATAGATAAAATAAAGTCATATTCGGAAAAGATATTTACGTTATTAACTTTTTCAAAAATACAAATTTTTAAATCTCCATGGCGTGTTGTAGTACAACTCGAGCACAATCCGTTTTCCTAAGAAAATGTTAAAAAGAGTTTGAATGATTTTTTTCAAAGTTGCATTCGATAGCACACATTGGGCACATTGCAGCACGTATAGTTTTATATTCATAACTTTCTTATAAATTACATTACAGTAACTACAATTAAGATGCTTCTCTACTAGCTCCACTCTACTTACTGCTGCGTTCGCCACTTTCGCTTTGCGTTGCCTGCACACCCAACAGCTGTTCGTTATCGATCAGATCTTGTATATTTAAATTAAGTATTTCACTTTCAATGTGATGAGCTTGAAGAAAACTGCGAGCTGCTTTCACGTGTTCCCTACTAATGGATATGTCTAGGAATTTGGAGTTTTCCTTCCATATGTTGCCACCTTAGGAGAAAAGAGTTATTCTTATATAACTGAGAAATTATTACTTGCTTGTGCCTACCGAATTTGTGCTCCATTGTTTCCATCAACGGCACCGTATTGCGCATGGCATTCGATATGTTGTAGATGCGCCATAATTGTGCCTCATCGTAGCGCACTGGTATTTCATTAACTTCGAGATAGTCAATAACATTGCCTTGTGTTGCATTCCGAGGACTTTCCTTTTCGTTGCGACTAATATCTGCTGTGTTTGGTAACATGTTGTTTACATCGTCAGCTTTGGTGGCTACAGCAAATAGCAGCAATGCAAGAGTCAATAGTTTGAGCTGATTTTTGTACATGTTGTTGTTTTTCCTATTTCAAACGTTGGGGTGATTCACTTTAGTTTCTGAAAGAAAATAATAATTTTGATCGTTATTTTGTTTTTTTTTTTTATTATATGTAGTATAGCTTATAGCTCGTTTGACTGCATTTTATACATTTCAATTTCATCTTACTTGGTGCTACTCGTACGTATTTTAATGGGAATCAACTTTTTTTATTAACTACTCTGAATATATTAAGGGGGCAATGTAATGTAGCGAATAAAAAAAATTAATGGCCTTTCATTTTTTCTTGTAGAATTTAAATCACAAGTTGTAATTTTAGGATTTGTTATTATATATTTTAAAAATAAAACAAAAATTCTCTTGTTAATTTTGCTCTTATTAGACGTCGCTATTTAATTTCTTTCAGAACAAGTTTTTACAGCTGTGTCCAATATACAGCCATAATATCAATATGAAACAAAAAAAAAAATAAAACTAGTTTTTATTGCTTTATATACGTATTTATTTTTGCTGTATGTGAACCTCAAAAATTAAAAAAAGATTTAAAATTGCTAAATTGATAAATGAAACTGTATTCGACAGAAATATTTAACTTTTTAAGTACGAAATAACAGTTATTTTAAATTTTTTAAATTGAAAATTGGTTTAAAATTTTTCTCTCAATCTCAATCTTGTATATAACATAAATATGGAAAACATTATCTGAGAAAAATCTGATTAAAGTTTCATAATCAGCACATCGCCTGCCTTGTGCTCGTTAGCAAAAGTGGCTATAACTCCGAAAGTAATTCGAATTTTAAAATATGCCGGCAATATTTTCAAGGCATCTATAGGGCAGCTATAAAAAAATGCAAAAAATATCTAGAATTAAATCTGGATTTAGATCAGCCCCCTTAATCTGTTGATCTGCTGATATGATCACCTGCCTTGTATTATCTTACAAAAGTAGCTATAATTTTGAAAATAGTTTGAATTTTAAAATAATCTTTGGTGAATATTTTTAAGACATATCTAAAAAACTAATTTTTAAGACATATCTAAAAAACCAATTTTTGAAAAAAAAATTGGTGCATGTACAGTAGATTGCCTCCTTAACGATTATTGCCCTTTCGTTCTGTTTCTGAGCGAACCTATGAATGTTTTTGCTAAATAGCAGGAATTTTCACATGTTGTATACAACATTTTTTTAATAACAATAGCTAATTAAATATGAGCTGCAATTAATAATAGCCATTTATTATAGATCTTTCGTTAAAACATTTGCTTTTGTACTTGTCTAAAGAAAATGTTTTTGATTTCTGTTCTTTGATTCGATGTGATAAGAAACTATTGTGGTTTTCAAGCATTTATTTATACATACATACAGTGCTGTGCAAAATATTTGCAAACTATTTGCAACTATTTTATCTAATAGAAACAATATAAAATTGTATTTGTCGCAAAATAAAAAAAAATTGGCGCGGTATGTGTGGTGGTCATTTTCACAAATTATTTTAAGCTCATGCAAACGTTTTTGGGGGACACTATGGGTATAACTACATCCTTTAATATTCATAGTAAAAATATAAAATATGTATATGGCAAAGTATCAGTTATATCGTCAATGAAACGAATATCTAACTTTGGATTTTGCCACTTCTTTCTTTTGTTTATGTTGTAGATTTTTTTTTAAATGGTAGGAAATGTCGCGTTATTGAGGGAAACGTTCAATGAAAACATCATCTCAAGAAATTGTCCTGTTAATTTGCTACCAAGATCATGTGATTTGACGCCATTCGATTACTTTCTTTGGGGATATGTTAAATCACTTGCTTATGTCGTCAAACCTGAAACTATTGACGCTTTGGAATTCAACATAACTCGTGTTATTCAAGGTTTACCGGTCGATATGCTCGGGAGTTGTCGAAAATTGGACCCACTAGAGAATGGACCATTTAAGAGTTAGTCATGGGCAAAATTGTAAGGAAATAATTTTTAAACATTGAGTTGTAGAAACCAAACTATCATTCCAAATAAAGATTTGCATCAATGCATTCATTGATTTTGAAACCTTTAGTACTACATTTTCCTCTCAGAGCTTTTGGGCTTTTGAAGTTATATTCAACTGGTAAACCCTGTTACCTCGATTTACCCTCAATTTTATTTTATCATAAAATTAAATTTCTTAAAAATTTGTTCACATCTTGCCCAAAAAGTACTTTATTTGGCTTTGAAACAAAAGTGTTATAGTAGTTCGAAATTGTAATATATCAACGTATTGTATCATTTAAGGGTTAATGAATAGTACAGTGATTTGATAAATTGTGTAAAGCTTTCAAAATCTCACGTGTAATGAATTGTATGAAAACAGAGGGGCGCCAAAAAGCATAATAATTCGTCAGTTCCAATGAAATGTCTTGAAACGCCCCCGCTTAAATGTCTCTGAGTCATTATGTTCTAAAACAACAGAGAAACAACTCTGAAGTCATTCATTTATGATAATGCAGATTATCATTAAATACATTTTTTGAGTTATTTTTGAGCTATCATAAACAAATTTTTTGATAACTCTCTCTCTCTCTCTTTGTTATGTACATATATGTAGTTTAAAAGCCATCCTCAATATTGCCGGTCTGGACGGAATGCACCCCTTAGCTACGCTGCTAAATTTGAGACTCAGATAATTCAAGTGAAATGTACCGAAAATTTTTCATTAACAAAAAAATACAATATCTATTTGTTTTATTGATAGTAGGGCAGAGGTTTGCAGGTTGCCACTGTTTGCAGGTTGCTACCGCTGCTGTATTTTGACATTCTAGCAGTGTCTTAAACTAAACTCCTACTGACATCGACGTCAAAAGAACAGTTATCATTTTTAAACTACTTTTAGACCGGACAAACGCAATATCACAGTGCTTGCTCAACAAAGTGTAAAATTAAGGTTCTTTAAAATTAAAAAAAATTAAAATTGTGTCCTCTGCTCCCAATTCAAGACAAATATTTGTGATGTATTGCTTTTACATTAAATTTCCATAATCTAATTTTCATAATCAATTTTCAAAATGCAGGTTTGCTTCTTTGTTGGCTTCCAGGTTGCTATATCGCTCTTTATTGATTTTATTTTGTATAACGTGTGTTTGATTTTACATGTTTGCAAGTGTCATTGATTCAAAAGTGAAGTTCTATTTAATTTTAGTAATATTTTCGGTAATTTTTATACATTTTCGTTACACTTTTAGTGTTAACTTTTTAGCGCAGACCAAAACTGACCACAGTATTAGGGATTTTTCACAGTTCGATGCAATTAAAGCAATCAAAGTTTACAATAAATCAAGAAACAGCACCGCAAAAAGCATGGATAATTCAATAAATTTTTTATAAAAATCAAAATTTTTTTACTTTCTACATTTGCAGCAATTTTTCAAGGGGTGGCTAAATATTTTTCAAATATTTAAAAAATATTTTAAATATTTTTGAAAATTTGCTGTGCATTTTTTATTTTTTGAGAATTCAAATGACTTCTAGCTTAGGATTAAAAAAGCTATGAGGTGGCAACCCGCAAGCCTCTTCCCAATTATTAAAATAAAAATTGTTTTGTCATAAAAGGATTAATTGTCAAACTTTTTCTTAATCTTAAACATATTGTTTCAAGAAAAAAAACATGCTAGATTTTATAAATATAATTTTCTCAAATTTAAAAAATTCGCACCAGCAATTTTTCAATAATCCAAATAATCATAATTGTGGAAAACACGACTTGGTAGTAGGGCAAAAATGATCATAATCTATATACAAATAAGCGAAGACAAAACAGCTCAGTACCATTTTCACCTGTGTTTTTCAACCGATTTTGATGATTTTTTTTTAATAAATCAGAGTAGAAAGAAGCACCGACGAATTTTTAAAGAAAAATGCTAGCTGGAACCCGACGTAGCTCGGGGGTGGTATGTCGAAAAGATCGAATTTCGACCACTAGCGTACTCTAGTATTAAATAATAGGAAAGCTCAAAGTTTCTTAACCCTAGAATACTAACCTTCCGTACACTATACATTATTTTACTGGTAAGGAGTGAGTAAAATTTACGTAGGTTAGTACTCTAGGGTTAAAATTTCTGAAAAATTTTAAATACATATATGGAAAAAGTTGCAATTTTGTTAAACTGTAGGGTGAGGTGGGGTAATGCGTACCATGGGGTGATGTGTAACACGGCGATTTTTCGTACAAAATGTTGACATATGAGTGAATAAACAACTGTTATATGTTTCTTTTGACTGCATTTAGTTTTTCATAATTATTGGAAGTAGGCAGACATACAAATCATTAGAGTTCTTAAAAAGCGGGAAAAGTTTTTGTTAAAAAGTTTTTTCAATTAACAAAAAATAGCGTTTTGGATAAAAATTTGTTCAGATTTTAAAAGTAAGTAGATGTAAAATGTGGTATTGTTAAATATCTTTAAATATAACAAAATGTTTTGCATTCTTAAACATTTTGGTAAAGTATATTGTGGTGATGTGTAACACATCTAACAGAACAAAATTCAATCGTGGTAGGAAGTCAATGAAAGCTGTGCTCTAACAACCAAGAAACGTTTACAGTTGCCGCAGGCGGCGAAAAAACAATATATATGGAGTAGAAAACCAAACAAGCAACAAAGAAAGCTGCAGGTGCTCGGCCGCAAAACCGGCGCTCTTCGTCGTCATCCGAAGAAGTTAGAGATTTTTGCATGATTTGTTGAGCTTTTTTGCCAAAACATTTAAATCACAAAAATTCACTTGAATGCAACAAATGCACGCGCCTTCTTTATTATTTATGAGCCATTTGTTTTTTTTTTGTGAGAATTGTCACTCCGATATGGATATTTCCGACAAATAATCATTTTACATTTGAAATGTACTTTTTTTTTTGCAATGAATAAAGCCATTCACATATTCTATTGAAGTCAACGATAAGTTTTTTTTTAATTTTAACGCATGTGTGTGTGTGTTTGCATTGAGAATCAGACAGATTTACAAAATTTTGCTATTTTTTCTTTATCATTATTGCATTTCATTATTTAGTTGAATTATTATTTCATTATTCAACATTTTGTTGGTGTTACACATCACCCCATCGATTTGAAAAAGACAAAAAGTCATATTTTAAATTTTTGTTCAATATCATCCATTTCTTAAAATATTTAACAGCCATGAAAACACTCACTTCAAATTGGTTCTTCTGCAAGGGAAAGGCTCTTAAATCAATCAAAAATTAAATTTCTTAACTCTTTTATTGAAGCAAATAAAAACGTGTTACACGTCACCCCACTTCTGCCTAATAAATGAATTTAATGCCGGGTTTAAGCTCTACCCATCACAACATTGGGATAAACCATCTCGTGTTGGACTTTAATCACGGAATATGCATTCGTTACGTTCTTTGTTTTGTTTTTGTGAAGTCACGTAATGTTTGTATGAATATCAAAAAAAAAGAACAATTAAATGCATGCATCAAAGTGTAAAATATAACCGGCATCGGTGACAAAAAGCATTCAGCGAGTTAAGCGAATTCTTCTGATACGGCTTTCATTCCAATCATACTGACTGCGGAGAAGACGTGAAAAACTTTCCATATTAGTATCTTTGTTCAAAAATAATGCGTTGCAAGATTAATACAAATTGATTTAATTTGCACCAAAATAAAATTATTCAGTAATATGACATGAATCATTGCAAACTTGTCGTTTTTACAAGAATCATTACAACTGTGCTTGATTTCTTTTAGTGGTTTGATGATATAATGATTCATCCAACTATTTTATTTAAAATAAACAAATCATCAAAATATTAACACTTTATAACGTTTCTCTTTTTATGAAACCCAAAAAACAAACCCACCCTCTCACTTCCAGTAATTTTAAGAACCACTTTGAATTCAATGGAAAAAAAAGCATGGTAATAACCTTAATTGTTGTTGTTGATGATGTTGCTTACGTTAAATTGTGACTGTTAAAAACTCGGCTTATAAGCGTGGATCTGTTGGTTTGAGCATGCGTTGCTGGTTATAGCAGTAAAAAATTTTCTTCTTTCACCGAAAAGTTTTAACAAATTTCGAAAACTTGTTTCCTTACTTGTTGCTGCTGTTATTTTTGTTGTTGTTGTTGCTGCTGTTGGTGTTTATTGTTGGCGGTTTTTTCTGAAGATGTTACTTTTTTGGATTTTTTGTTTTTGCACTGCACTGTTTCACGACCGGTTGCCCACTTTTCTTTTTATTTTTATTATGTTTACTTTGTTTTAACTTTTTTTTAAAATTTGACTTTTCTAAATTTTTTTTTCGAATTTTTGCAATATTTTTATTTTTTCGTTTCTACTACTTATAAATTTGAAATATTGCGCTTGCGCGCATCTTTTTATCTTGCTAGTTGATGGTTGTTGTCTTGGTCTACCGTCTGTCAAATCGCCGCGAACACTTTTACCCAGACTAAACGTCGAAATTGTAGTGTCGTCAATTTTTATATTCCAGCCGTTGTCGATGTTTTTGTTGTGACTCTCGTATGAAAACAACAAACATCAAAATTTGTGTTGATTTTCCCTTGTCTGTTGTTGTTGTTGTTATGTCGTTGATATCGAACGAAACCTTTCAAACCGAACTTTTGTTTTTTTTTCCCACTCTTGCAGTCTCTTTGACTCAAGTTCGCTCCGCTCTATCTACAGTCAGCCAAAAAATCACTCGCAATCTCTGTGAGTAGAACTCATTTTAAGACAGACGACACTTGAGTCACAGGCAATTTTATTTTTATACATATCTTTAGATTTATGTTATTTTGTTGTCAGTTTGTTTTGTTTTATTGTTATCGTAGTTTGCAATTTGTTTTTGTTGTTGCACTTTGTTGCCGTTTTTCTCAATTGACTTACATGCCCGTTGTCGTTGTTGTAGTTGTTTGTTTTTTTCAATGAACTGCAACCAACTTACGAGAGCGTAGTTAATTTTATGTCTTCTCTTGACACATTTTATCAAATTAAAATTGCTCACCATTTGTGGCGAGCGATATACATAAGTATTTAATGGTTTTGAACCTCGACCCACCAACAATGTTCGTTTTCATGTTAACGGGGTTAATGCACTGTATCTAGTTATAACTGAATTACCTTGTTTACGCAGCATTTGGCCCGTTTTGTACAGTTCTATTTCCACATACATACTTATTCCTAATGAAGAGGTTTTAGTTAACTTTGGCTTTATTGTAGAGATCTTTAATGATGCATAATTAGCTTCTACAAAGATTTCATTAAACTTCCGCTAATATTCAATACTTTAGAAACTTGCGTTTCTACTTTTGATACTACACTCGGAAAAAAACAACACTTAACATTTAGACAGCTTGTGACATGGTTTTTCTCGAAGGCTGAGGTAAAACTCAGCCGCCTCAGGATCCTGTGAAAGATCCACTAACTTTCACAAATTATTTTGAAATAAAAACACGCAGGTTTTTCAATAATTCAAATACTCCTTTTATTGAACAATTTACTAACTTAGTATCTTAAATAAGCAGCCTCAGATAGGATTTGGCGTGGGTATTGGTGTGTTACGGTCGTAGTCTTTCGGGTTTGGTAACCAGTCTGGAAATAGGTTGTATGGTTGGTTTTGGTAATCGTTTGGTAATCGGTAAATGGTGCGGTAATCGGATAGTAATTGCTTCAGTAACCGGTTCGGTAAGCGGTTGGTAATGGCTTTGGTAATCGCTTTGGTAATCGGTAGGTATTTCGGGAATCGAATGGTAATCGCTTCATCAATTGCCTTGGTAATTAGTTGGTAAGCACTTTGGTAATCAGTAATTGCCTCAGTAATCGGTTGGTAAGCGATGCGGTGTTCGGTGGTTAATATATAATAAGTCGGGGATTGGCCGAATCAGACCACAGTGGGTCCCTTTTCGTCCCCTATTTGACGAAGGATGCTACTGCTCGGAGCACTCATAAGTGAGCATGCTCCTTATATAGGCACCCTTTGTCACCTCAAGCATGTCCTTGTAGGTCAGTTGACCAATCTCGGCTTCGTCAATAAATGGACGTCCCAGAATGGTCAATCTTATGCTTGCCAACGCCGGACACTGGCACAAAATGTGTGCTGCTGTTTCCGGCTCATCTCAGTCTCATCTCGGCTCATCAGAGTCATCTTCCTGAGATGGTACATGTAGGGACCGTGTCCTGTGACCAGTGCAGTAAGCCAGCTTAAAGTCTTCCGATTGTATCGGGTGACTTTTGCTGCCTCACTACTTGACCATTTCACGGTCGCCTTTGATTGCCTGCAATTACCAGCTTCTTCCCACCTTGTACGGTGTTCCGAGTCCGTCCATTGCTTAATAAGGCCTGCCACCATGTTGTCGCCTATGGCGATACGTGGTTCGGGTCCACAGAATTCTTCTGCTGATCCTTCTCTTGCTAAAGAATCAGCCTTTTCATTCTGTTCTATGCCAGAATGTCCTCGCACCCACATAAGTGTGAGCTCATTTGTCTGAGCGCACCTATTGAGTTTGGTAAGACATTCTATGGCCAACCTAGAAGTAATATCTGTCCGTTGCATGCACCTAATCACCGACTGATTGTCAAGGGCAATGACAATTTTCTTGCCATTTACCCGTCCATCTATCAAGTGGTCCAGCGCATGCACTACACCAAGCATTTCCGCCTGGTATACAGACACGAACCTCCCCAGCCTCAGTGCACAGGATAGGTTCAACTCTTCCGAGTAGACGCCTGACCCGGCTCTGCCATTCATCAGAGAGCCGTCTGTGAATATACTGATGTCGCTACCAGCGGTTTCTTCACAAACGGATCCATCTGTTTTACTCCATTAGAGTTTTATAACATTTTTCTGTTATTCTCACTCTCTGCCTTCCGTCCATAGGCATACACGTCTCCCTGACATTTCGCTGTGCCATGTCCAGGATGCGCATATGACCATGGAGGGCTGTTGCTCCATGCCACGTAGCATTTCGCAACATCCTGAGGGCTGTTAGCGCTGCCGTTTTCTTTATTTCTAAATCCAACGGTAGCATACCTAACAAAACCTCCATTGCGCTGGTTGGAGTGTTGCGTATTGCCCCAACACACGCCAGCCGTTGGACTCTGTCTAGTCGCTTCTTAATGGTTTTCTGACTGACTTTTGTCCACCAGATCACCGAAGCATACGTGATGACAGGTCTAACCATCATAGTGTAAATCCATTTCATAGCCTCTGGGTTTAGCCACCATTTTATACCACAAACGCGTCTACATTGAAACAGAACCCTCTTGGCCCCTTGAATCCTGTCTCCTACATGTTCGTTCCAGTTCAGTTTACTATCTAGAGTTACCCCTAGATATTTAACTTTCGTGGACATGTTGATTTCAGCTCCAAAAAGTCTAAGTGGTTCTCTCCTCAGGCCTACCCTCTTTCTAGTAAAGAGAATATTGTCTGATTTTCCTGCGTTCACGGTGAGGCCTTGTTATCGACACCACTCCTCCACCATTCGGAGTGCTCCCTTCATGATGTCAGAAATGGTGTCAATGAACTTACCACAGACCACCAACGCAATGTCATCTGCATACCCTATCGTGTGTATGCCCGACTCGTCTAGTCTAGGGTTGGCGATAACACCCCTCCTTGAGGACATCCTCTACTTACTCTACCTCTAGTCTTGACTCTACCGTTCTGCATGTTGACAGCCCTGTGCTTGAGCATATTGTCTACCCAATTTGTTATCATTGGGTTTACATTGCGTTCTGTCAGAGCCTGTCGCAGCCTTCCAAAGCATATTTTGTCGAAAGCACCCTCGATGTCCATAAATGTGGCCATCGCGATGCCTCCTGAAAATTACTCTTTTTCAGCCACTCTAACTAATTTGTGAAGAGCACTCTCCGTAGACATGCCTGCTCTATAAGCATATTGGCATCTACTCAGAGGATTATGCATCAGTGAAGTGCTCTCAAGACAGTCAACCATCACTCTTTCCATCGTTTTCAAGAGGAAAGACGTAAGGCTGATCGGTCTGAACGACTTCGCCTCCGCATAATCTTTTTTTCCGGGTTTCGGGAGAAAGACAACTTTCGCCTCTCTCCAGACTCTCGGAACATACCCAGTCGCTAAGCAAGTAACGAATATACCCCACAGCCTAGGTGCGATGAGATCTTCCCCCCATTGCATCATAGCCGGAAATATACCGTCCATCCCTGATGTTTTGTACGGAGCAAATGAGCGTATAGCACTCCTCACCCCGTCCATAGTGATCATTCTTTCGGCTTCCAGTCTGTCAACCCTGTGCATCCCTTTCTTCAGGTTTGTCCATGGGTCATCAGACTTAAAACTTCCAGGAAAATGCACCTCCATCAGAACTTGCATCGACTCTTCCAGGTTCTCTGCCATGGTTCCATCCGTTTTTCGGATCAGTCCCACTTTGGAGAATGGATCTTTTGAAACCATTTTCTGAAGCCTGCATGCTTCTGAAATAGTTTCCATCCCAGAGCAGAAGTCTCTCCACGACTGCCTTTTACGGTGTCGTATGAGGTTCTTCAGTTGCCTTTTCCGTGCCTTGTATTCTGCCCATGTTTCTGGGGTTCTCCCTCTCATGTGCCGATTGAAGGCCTTCCTAACCTTCTTCTTCAGAGATTCGAGTTCCGTACACCACCATGGCGTCGGATCACCCTCGTCTATTGAAGTTGTAGGACATGCCACCTCGTAAGCTTCGACCATGGCCGAACTAAGATGTTTGACATGGCTTTCCACTTCCGCTGTATTCCCTGGTACTTTTATAGCTTTTTGGGTCAGTCTTTCCCTCAACTTCGCCTTATATTTCACAGGATCCGTGTTCTTGGGAATCCTGACCTTCCTGCTACTCTGCTGGCGTCGGATTCCGAACTTGACTTCAAACTGAATGGACCTGTGGTCCGACATGGTTAGCCTATCCACGACCCTCCAGTTTTCTATTCTGCTCAGAATCTTTCTACAAATAAGAGTGACGTCAATGACTTCCGCTCGCCTTGCATCAACGAAAGTCGGCTGTACTCCTCTATTTGCTACCAAAAGATTATACCTCTCCACAAATTCAAGCAGTTGCTCTCCTCTGTCATTGTTGTTGGTGCTTCCCCACGCAGTATTATGCGCGTTGGCATCACATCCTATGATAACTCCAATGCCTCTTTCCTCACAGTACTTTACCAGGTTCTCCACCTCTTTTGAAGGTGGCTGGTCCGGAGAGTCGTAAGGAAGATACGCCGAAGCCATCATACAAGTACCTGTACCATCCCCGATTCTCACAACGGTAAGATCCGGGGAACATAGGTGTGGCATATGTACCGCTAGTATACCATGTCTCACCAGGATACAGGTCCTCCGTCTGCCATCTGCCACCGGTTGGTACAGCGTGGCTTTCCGCTCCGAGAGACCTTTGATTCTATTGTGAAGAATCCAAGGTTCTTGGAGCATTGCTATGTCAATTCCATCCTCCTCCATGCAACGCATCATCATTGCTGATGCTGCCCTACTATGGTGTAGATTGAGCTGACACACCACGAGGTTTTTCTGGTACGGGTACGGGCCCATTACCCGCCCTGGTGGTTCCTCCCTTGCAGAATTCCCCACCAGCCCCGTACAAGGGGTTTCGTCGAGCTCTCCTTGCATCCTTTTGGAATTTGATGAGAGCTTGATCAAGGCCGCAGTTGAGTTTCCCCCCTGCCAGCCTGATCGCTTCCATCTCATCCGTCCGGCACCACGCAGTGAACTTGACGCCTCCTTCCTTTCCATCTCCGAACTTCGTTGCACTGCTAACTCTCCATTTAGAAGTGTCCGCAACGCACCGGTTCTGGGTCTGCAACCTCCTAAGGATGACCTCCTTGCTTTCGGAAGTACCGTAAACAATGATGAACATCCTTCTAACGTCCTTTAATGCGTATAGTCGGTCGACCCGCAACTCAGCCCCTTCCCATAAGTTCATGAGCTTTGGCACGGTTCGGCACAGCCATACCTTAGATGATGGGTTCTTGCACTTGAGTGCAATAATTACATCCTCAAAGTTTGCATTGCCAACAAATCCTACATCGCCATCGCTTTCATTGATGGTCTCGAGAGCCTCCAAGAGGGCGGATTTAAAGGCCGCCAACTGGGACTCTCCCAACTGACCATCGATGGAGCAATCAACGATGCCCATTAAGAGGTCCTTTTCCGCTACCGTAGCATAGGATGCACGGCCGCTTCCAATAACCCCTTCCGGGTTGAATTTCCCTCCCGCTGAAGCCTTCGACTTCGCGGACGCAACTCTTTGTGTAGGCAAAGGTTTGCTACCGCTCGGTTTCTGGCTATCTGCCCTCCACGATTTCCACTGGCTATCGACTTTTGAGGGTCGTCCACCAACTTCCATCGTCCTTCCTTTATGTGGAAGGCTATCAACCTTTACAGGATGTCCACCTTCATTCCCTGGTGTTGCAGCTTCGACAGGTCTGGCTGACAATTCCACTCCTTTCAGAGTTTTATCGTCCACCAGGCCCGGCGGGTTACCTTGCGGCTTCCCGCACCCTTCCACGGTTAAATCCTTTTGGGATTCCACCGCTTCGGGACTCGTCCCCACAGCGCACCCTTCCTTTTTGTTTTTTGTTCTCAGGTTCATAAAATATCCCACGAATTGGGGAGAAAAACGGACCGAACGGACAGAGATCCCCATTATCCGCCCTACCCTACTAAAATACAACAGGGAGTGGGCTGCCCTGAGGAGACACCATTCGCGATCTAAAACCCCTAGACCCTGCACCACCGGTGCAATCTCCCTCGGCATGGCGTCTACAACCTTAGAAATGGGGGGGTGACTTTTGGTTCCCCCCTACATCGCATCAAGATTGTCACCCGTGCGTAGAGGGTGTTCGGTGGTTACTTTGGTTATGGCTTTAGTAACTGGTAATTGCTTCAGTAAGCAGTAATTGCCTTGGTAATCGGTTGGTAAGCACTTCGGTAATCAGTAGTTGTCACGGTAATGGGTAAGTAAGCACTGCGGTAGTCGGTAGTTACTTCGGTAATCGCTTTAGTAACTGGTAATCGCTTCAGTAAGCAGTAATTGCCTTGGTTATCGGTTGGTAAGCACTTCGGTAATCAGTAGTTGCCACAATAATCAGTAGGTAAGCACTGCGGTAGTCGGTAGTTACTTCGGTAATTGCTTTAGTAACTGGTAATCGCTTCAGTAAGCAGTAATTGCCTCGGTAATCGGTTGGTAAGCACTTCGGTAAGCAGTAGTTGCCTCGGTAATCGGTTGGTAAGCACTGCGGTAGTCGCTAATCGCTTTAGAAACTGGTAATCACTTGGTAATCGCTTCGGTAATTAATACGTGCCGCGGTAATCGGTTGGTAAGCACTTCGGTAATCAGTGATTGCATGGGTAATCGGTTGGTAAGCATTTCGGTAATCAGTAGCTACCTCGGGACTCGGTTGGTGAGCGCTCCGTTAATCGGTAAGCAGTTGCTAAGGCTTAAGAAACGAACGCTCTATAAAATTCTGTAATTAAAATAAATTAGCCGGTATGCCGTGGCAGAGCAAATGGATTAGGTGAAGGCCTGCGTTGCAGCGTTTGCCGGCGGCGCAGCCCCGAAGAAGACCTTATGGTCGGTCGAGGCAGTGATGCGGTAAAAAAAAGAAGAAGAGAACACGGAAAGCGATAGCGAGTGCCTGCCTCGACAGACCGCTAGGTCTTCCTCGGGGCAGCGATGCGGTCAGAAAATACAAACATAATGAGAAGAGAATACGTGACGCGATAGCGAGTGCCTGCGTCGCTGCCCCGAGGACGACCTAGGTCGGTCGTTCCATACAGAAAAATAAAAATTATTTTTGATCGTTATTTTTTCTATCAGAAGAAAAAGTTTTTTTTTAATGGTTATTTTTTCGATCAGAAAAAAAAAATCATTTTATGATTGTTATTTTTTCGATCAGAAATAAAAGTTATTTTTAATCGACGATATCTCTTTTTAAATGCTATTTCTGGCTATTTAAATCGAAAAATTAACTAACATCTCAACTAGTTTCCTTTTGCATATAAACTTAAACAAATTTTTATTGAAAGTGCTAATTTTATAGTTAAAATTGTTTAGCTTTTTATAAATACAACTACTTATATCAACACGCGAAATACCATAAATTTTATTTTTTCAATACATAAAAAAAAATTGTATTTTCTTTACAGAAAGAAGGATCTCGCTAAAAAAGACAACATAAATATAATAAAAAAGTGTTTTATTTTAATTTCAAAGTTTTTGTGCGTCATATGTATTACTTGAATGTGAGTTTATATGAGTATTTAATCTGATTAATGCTGTAGTCATTTTTTAACTTGCAATCTTTTTTTTTTTTTTTTTTTTTATTGAGCCCCAAATTATTATCATTGTTTTTGTAAATTTATGTCAAGCCAAGTAAAATTCAAATAAGTAATCGTTAAAATACTTAAACTCATTCGTTTGGCTTTCTTTCACTTGAATCTCTCAGAGCATTTTGCTTTCTTTGCGCTCATTTCAGTTATAAACGTTACTGCGAGATATTTTTAAACGATATTTATTTATAAATATGTTTAATTCTTTTACTCTTCAGTGGTTTCCTCCCACTTGAAGAAAGTGTTTTTTATTTAAACATGTATATTTTAGACAAAATTAGAAATATAAATAATTGTTAAATTTTTATTATTTTGTATAATGCGCTGAATTGATTGATTGTCACTGTTAATTTACTAAGCTTCTCTCTTTAAAGGCGTTTAACATCAACTCCGTCACACTTTTACTTTTTGTTGCTCAAAACTTGTCAACAGGTTTTTGGACTTGAGTGTTCTCGAACTAGCCGTTAATATATCTGTATATACCTGACATCTTTTCGGGGTCAAGCAACATTAAAATATTTGTGTTGCATGCTGCTTGAGGTCTTTAAAATGTCTCTTTTTAAATCGAGTCTTTAAATTTTTTGTCGACTGTTTAGTTTCGGTTAGGTTCTTTGTATTTGTTTTACCAAATTCGCTTAGCTTCTACTAACTTTTTAAACTTTTGCTTTTTGTTGTTATTTTTGCTGCCCTTTTTTTATTTGTTTGTGCTGTTTTAACACACTTTTACCTATAAAACCTTAAATTTGTTTCGCAATTCTTGCTGTTTGTTTATTTTTGTTTATTTTTATTTCTCACTGCTGTGCATATCATTTAAAATCTTTCATCGGTTTGGTTGGAATTTTCGATTTTGCTGAAAGAGAAAGTTTAACGATGTTTTTGCCACTTCATAATTTAATTTGTTTGCATTTTTCGCATTTTACCTTGAATATTTTTCGATTTATTTATTCTAATATTTATAAGCTGACAATTATTGGTTTTTATGTAATATTTGCTTTCAACTGATTGCGTAAGTTTTTTTTTATCTATTGGCGGCTTCCATAAAATTTGTATTGTTATGTATGTTAATTGATTTTTTCGTTTTAGTTTGTAGGTGATCTTTTTTTTTTTTTTTTTTTTCGTGATCATGCTTGTGTTAATTAGAAAGTGCTATATTGTGTTTGCTTGTTTTTGCTGTGGGAGATAAAATGTTATCAAACTTATGTTCAATATTTTATATTTTAGTGGCATAAATTATGTTCTTCAGACTACAAACAAGGCATACTAGGTTAGACCCATGAAGCAATTATAAGGTAGGCACGATAGAGAAGCCAATTTCAAAATTTAAAATCTTGTTCTTCTTTTCCTTTTAAACTGGCGTGCTTGTCACAGTCAAAAAATTAACATCGGGGTGTCGGGCGGCATTTGGTTAAGGGCCTCCGGGAGTGTTTTGAAGAAAAATAAGAGACCGTTTTAAACATTTTTTTTTAAGCTGTATTTCATATTAGACCAAAATTTAAAGTTAATTAAAGTATAACTATTGAAGATTTATCCCTGGAATTTTGGTCTAAAAATATTTAAAATTTTTTTTTATGTCAACCAGTTTCCAGATATCTTGCTCACCGCAAATTTAAGGTCTTTCGTGGCATTGCACTTTTCTATCTTATAGACGAATATTTTTGGACCAAAATATCAGGGATACCTCCTCAATGGTTATACTTTAATAATGTAAAAAAATGTTGGTCTAAAAAAAACAGAGCTTAAAAAAAAGTTTTGAAATGGTGTCTTTTTTCTTCGAAAAACTCCCGGAGGCCCTTAAGTAAGTAGTTCAATACATGTTTTTAAATGGGTTGACGTGCATTACTTTTTATGTTTTAATTGCAATAAAGGCTTAAATTGCTGAGATAACTCTTTTTTATGAAGCAAACTTCATAATTATTTAAAAAATGCAACCTTAGAAGATTGCTAATTGCTACGCCTTAAATAACATTTTTTTGATTTTCCATCGACTTTTTTATTGCATAATTTAACAAAAAGTTTTGCCACTATCTTATTGGTTTAAGAAGATATTCAAATATTATGTTGTATTTGGAAGACATTAATAAAAAATTTCTACAAAAACTAGAATAGCCAAAATTTACTGTGATGTTTAATAAATTTATTTTTAATGAAAAGTTAATGACTATTTTTTACTTCAAAGCATTCAAATTCATCCAAATTTTACACAACATTGAAATGTATGCAATGATCTCTCAAAATAAGTTGGGTTTTCTGCAAGAAACAATAATGTGAACCAAAATCGTGATAAATTAAATAAACCTGTAGCTCCCATATGATTTCTTCCTTAACTTAACATTCCCTTTTAGCTCGGTAATTAGTTGTACTTAGTTGCGGGACACCCGTATTTGCAAATTTTTTCCGGTTCTTTTTAAATTTATTTGAAGTAATAGAATTATACTTTGTAACAATGATATTTTCCACATGCAAAAAAATTTTTCGCTTACCTCAACTGAAAAATTCACCAATTATGCGTCGTTTGCGTGCTGTAGTTGCCGCAAACGAATATTCAGTTGTCTCTTATACTTAAAAATAACGGAAACAATAACAAAAGAATAACGAAACGCAACGCTATGGTGAATTTTAACAGTGCGCAAAAATATATTGGCTTTGGCGCGCTGCAAGAGTACTGAACTCCAAATCGTAAGGTCACCGGTTCAAACCCCAGGAACTATTTGTGGTATTTTTTTTTTTAATTTAAATTTTTATTTTATTTAAACATTTATGTGTTAAATTTTATATGATTTGAAAAAATTTATACTCTCAAAAATTGATTACTTCCATCGTTGGGTCTTGAACCCCGACCCCGTTGATTTCTAGCTTACTGCCCGCTCTGTTCAACTTGTTGCACTACCGTCAATTGTATTTTCAGTCGGCTAATATTGGCCTAGTGCTGCTAATGTGGCACTGCGTAGACCTCAATTTTGTTGAAGTAAAGGTACACAATTTTTATTTCGTTTATGGCACAAGTTTAACATTTGTCACCAACAGTAGCCCATTTTGCCAGAGTTGCAGAATTTAGTTATGGCAAAAGTTTAAAATTTGCCATTAACAAAAGCCAACAGCCACGATCCTCTTATTTTAGTTGAAATCAGTAAATAAAATAAGCGTATATTTTTATTATAATTTATTATTGCTTTTTCAGACAAAAAAAATAATTAATATAATTTAATATAAAATATTCGGCTATGTGGAAAGAAATTCGTTTCCTACAAACGAAGTTTTGAGTTGCAACAAGCAAATTCTTCATTAGCCGCAATTGAAAAATCGCACGCATTTATGACAAACAAAACGTTTCCCAGCTCGATAAACAAAGCTCGTTTGCGGCAAACTGGCGATAAGCGATTTTTTCTTTACGTGCTCGTTACTTTATTGCTCGTTTCAATTTTTGAATCTACTTTATGATACCGACCGAGTATCGTCAATTCTGTTTCTTTCAAGCCAAACCTAATAATCTTATTGCTTGCGCCAGTCAACGGCTGCATTCAAATATCTCCTTGATATTAATGACAACTGGTACGAAGTTACTCGCTCGAAGGCAGCGTTACCAACCCGACAGCATTGTCATGTTAATTAATATACAATTTAGAATAGACTCATGCTCATTGCCTTAAACTCACTTTACTGGGGCCCTACTCTGTATTGCGATGCTCCAAACAATGCGATGCGAAAATGAAATTTGATGCATATACAAATCCGTACAATCAAATCAAATTTGCGAATTTTTTTTGCCGCATCGCAATAGAGAGTAGGGCCCCTGATGTGTCGTAGCTATTGGCTTGTTCAGAAAAGTAATTTAATTTTTTCCCAACAGAGGACTTAATTGTTTTTTTTTCCACAACCGACTTCGCATTTAAGCGAAACGGAAATTCGTTTTCGAATTCGAAAGTTTCGTTTTTGGATCCGAGAATCTGAAAAAATTCACACTTCATTTTCGAAACATGATTTTTTGATAATCGCATCATTTTCGAAACAAGATTTTTAAAATAATTGCATCGTTTTCGAAACGATATTTTTGGAACAAACGGATCGTTTTCGAAACGAGATTTTTGGAACAAACGGATCGTTTTCGAAACGAGATTTTTGAAACAATCGAATCATTTTGGGATCGATTTTTTTGAAATTTTCTTATTTTCATAATAAATACTATATTGTATTGTATTTGTATACTGTATTTTATAAATACTTTCATTTTTACTTATTTTTCGTTAATATTGGAGGAAATTTTCAAAAAAAAATGCATGTTTTCATGTTTAATTCTCGTATTCGCTATTTGGATTTTTTTCGAATTCGTATATATGAAAATTTTTTTTTTTTATAAAAAGTATTTTTTATGAATTTTCTGTTGTTAATACGCCATTTAAGCGAATATTTTTTTTTCATATATCTTATGTAAAAAAAAAGACTTGTATTTTGTTATTAACTTTTTATATGAAAAATTTGTTGTGATATTTTTTTCTATTATATTATTCATGTCTGTTTTTTTTGTATCAATTATTTCCACACATAATTTTTCTATAAATATGAAAAATTCTCGGATTCGCTCATTTGAATTTTTGCGAATTCTTTTCGAATTTGTTTCGCATCCGCAATGGCAAATCTGAGATTTCGTTAAAAAACGAATCTGACTAGGATTTGTTGTTTAATGGGTAGTTTTATTTATTTGAAAAATTATATTTTTGCATTTGCTTAACTTTCATTGTATTGTATCATATTTTATTGTGCTCTTTTTTTTTTGATTTAAAAAACATGGTCACCGTATATATACATCCAATTTTATGTTTATTTAAGAGTTTGCCTAAAAGTATGCTCATACGCAGCGTTAAAAATGTTACAAAGCAAATAAAAGCAAATCCAGGCTTAATCAATGATTAGTGACAGTGATCAACTATGTGATTAAAAAAATGAACTGCCCTAGCTTGACTCTTTTGATTATAGCTTTGGCTGTGAACTCAAAGCAATAGAAAACTAGAACTTTGTAAAATTTAAAAAGAGTTTTCTTATTTAGGCCCTCTGTGTGAGTTCATCTAAATACGACCTAAACTAAATTGTGTCGATAAAACACTGCTTCCTAAATAATTTACATATATTGCGAGTTACCTAAATGCTTCCTAAAATAATGACATTTTCTAAGAGAAAATAATATAAAATATAAAATTTCTCTAATTTTTTAACATGGATTAAGAAAATTTAGGAAGCACTGTTTTATCGACACAATTTAGCTTAGATCGTATTTAGATCAACACGCACAGGGCCTTAAGTTGTTAAAATTCAGTCACTCAATCATTCTAGCCATTTCATTAAAAAAAACTAACTTCACTGTAACACTTGAGCTCTAATTTTGTGAACTCTTAATTTAACGCCAAGAAAAATAAACAAAATGTTTCCTCAGACATTTGTGAAACACAAATTTGGTATAGTTTACTCAATGGCAACTTATACAACTGTGTAAATGAGATAGGTTTTTTTGTTGTTTTTGAGTAATGTCAATATATGTTTGATCTATTTCTAGTTTAAACGGTGGTGCCCAGCTCGTGGTTCAATTGACTCATTTTTGCAATCAGCTTACAAGGGCCTCAAATGTTACTTTTACTGTTAGAATAGAAATTTAGTTAAGTCAAAATGTACTGGAAACTTATTAAGATTATAGTTGTCAAATAATGCTTACTAATCGTTGTCAGTAGTAATTGGATTATTCTTTTTAAAAAGGTGAAATAATTGAGTAAGTAAAATTCTTTTCTGTTTGGCTCAGTAATCAAATAATGACGATAACAAATAATCAAATAATAAGTAAGATTTTTTGAGATTACGAAAATAATTAAAAAAGAATTAAAAGTAATAAAAAAAAAATAATCCGACTACTACTTTTAAAAATTCTTTTTGATTATTATAAAATGTACAAACAATTTTTTTCAAATTTATTGATAAAAATTGTCAAAAAACAAGAACGAGAAAAAAAAATGCTTGACAACATTAACAGAGCAAAAATAAAACCTTTTTACTTGAAATTACTATTTGCCTTCATAAGAACTAATTTTTCAAAAGGAAAAAATCAGACAATGATTGCCGTCTGGGACTGTTTACTATGCCGGTAAAAAATACTTTTTCAACTTTACTTTATTTTTGATACTTTATGTATAAATTCTTAAAATAATCAATAAGAATTTCTAAAAGTAGTCGAATTATTTTTTTTTTACTACTTTTGATTCTTTTTGGTTATGTTATTACTAATCAGAAACTTCTTCCTGAAAGATTATATAAAGAGTGGTTAAATTTTAAGGGCCGATGTTGATTTTGAATAAAATACAAATTGTTCCGGAAATTATTGTCATTTCTTTTTAATATGATAATATTTGTATGGTTCAATTATGTATGTAACAAAATATCGCCCAAATGGCCGCCGCGACCTCGGCGGCACACCTCTATCCGATGGTCCAAATTTTCGATGACGCTGAGGCATAAGTGAGGTTCTATGCCGTTATTGTGCCGAATTATCTCATCCTTTAGCTCTTGAATTGTTGCGGGCTTATCGACGTACACCTTTTCTTTCAAATAACCCCAAAGAAAGAAGTCCAACGGTGTCAAATCACATGATCTTGGCGGCCAATTGACATCGCCACCACGTGAGATAACACGGCCAAGGAATTTGTCGCGCAAAAGAGCCATTGTACGTCCACATTCATATCTTCCAATTCGGGCCATCAAGGACAGGTTTGCTCAAATTTTTGCACGATTTTTCCGATTGTACGCACATTTAAACGATTAAATTGACCGAAAAAATCGCGAAGTGCACGATATGCATTTTGATTTGAACGCCCATTTTCATAATAAGCCTGAATAACTTTAACGCGTTGCTCGATTGTGTATCTTTCCATGGTTCAAATTGAGTTAGTCTGAAATTGAGAAATGTCAAATGAAATGCAGAAACAAAACTTGACGTTTAGGTGTGGTTCACATTCAACATCGGCCCTTAAAATTTAACCACCCTTTATATACGATTATATGGAATTGAACTGCAAATTTTTGTTCCCAGGTAAACTCTAAAAGTACTGGATCGATTTTTGTGAAATAAGTTTTCATAAAGTCTAGTCGAAATTTTAATAATAAGTATGTTTAAAAATAAAGTTTTTAAGGAAATCATCCCCGATGCCACGAATTGCTTGATTGTTTTCTTATCACGTATTGTGTTGCGAGAATTTCAATAAACTCCATGTTGTTCTCTACTCTTCTCTTCTTCAGCTCAGCTAGCACAGCACAACATAAAAAACAAATGATTCTTGCGCAAGGCGATTGACTGAACAGCTTGAAAGTTGTTTCGTTATATCTCTCTTCACACTCATTCAAAGAGAAACAAAATCATATTAACGCTATATATTGATAAAAAAAAGGTCCGGACCACTATTAAAAAATAATCTAATTTATTACTAATCGTAATTGCAATTAAACAGCTACACGCTGAAAAGTAAAAGGCCTTCCCAAACATAATTTGCAGGAAGTATAATATGTTTCTGCATGTTTCTTGGAAACAAGTAAAATTGGTTCCACATATAATATGATTAATTAATTAAATTTTTCTTTAAATATAAATTTGCATCTTAACATTATTGTTTGAATTTAAAAACAATATAATTTGTTTTAAAGAAAATATGTTTTCATATAAATATATTGTAATTATAAATGAACTGAGAACACTTTTAGTTTATTACTATTGGTTTGCTTGGAAATATGATTTAGTCAAGAATAACATTAAATATTCATGGACAAATATATATTAATTGGAGAATACATAATTTAATTGCAGTCAAGCAATTATTTTCAAAACGATAATTAAGAACAACATAATATATTTACCGATGATTACACTATATTTACTTGGAAACATATTTCACCCACTTTGCCAGCGAAGCACCCGCTTTATCAGCAAAGTTCGCTTCAAAACTCACCTATTTTTACTGCTGAACCGCCTTATTTTCCTTTTATTTTGTTTTTTATTTTATTAATTTGCAAACACAAACACTTTTAATTTCAACAAACATTTTCAGAATCATTTTCCACAAGAGCTAAACTTTTCAACACGTTTGGCGCGGCTGCTTGAAACTTAAAATGACGCCAAGACTTGGCAACTGTTAAAAGCAAGCGCATAAAGCAACAAGGTTTCCGCTATTTTTCGTGCAAGTGCAAAAGAAACAGATATATGTATGTCTAGGCGAAACACATAAAAGAAAGGAGTTCTGTTTGTTTTAAATTTGCAGAGTTCTGTTCTTTTTGAGTTTAACAGTGATGCAAATATATTTTTATTGGGTAGAAACACACAATTCTATTTTGTCACAAGCATATTAATGTAGACGTTAGTTTTTTAGCTAACGCAATTATATTAACGTTGGACACAACTAACATCTTCTTATATCGGAGAATAATGCTATTGAAGGAAGTTCTAAATCATTAGGTGGTTCCCTCTGAATATTTTGTTTTTGAAACCAAACATATATAAACATATTTTTTCTCTGCGTACAGATAAACAGCAAAACAAAATTAAATTTGTACCCTACAAAAAGCATTGGGCTTACAGCTATTAGAATACGTTATCAATACAAATTAAAGAATAATCTTGCAACAACACAAACCAAGATTTCAAAGACACATCTAGTTTTGCAGTGATTGAATTAAATCGTTTTCCTAAAACTTAATTTTGTAAATTTTTTTATTCAAAATAGCAATAATTGTATATTTGATTTATTTCATAAATGTCAACGTTCTTTAATTTGAAAATAACTATTTTTCAGATGTACGGGTTATCAATTAGATCAAAAGGAGGGCCCCCTAAAAAAAGTGATTTATTTAAAATTAGGCAGTATTGTATTATTTCTACTAACTTGTGCTGAAATTTACTGAAAGCAGAAATAATTTGATTTTATACATACATAAAACACAATTGAAGGCATGAGTGAATGAAGGTGATATGTCGCAAGTATCTAGTTTCGAGAAAATCGAGATCAAAGTTTCACATTTGTACTGAAATCTATGTATATTAAATCAAACTTTGTCAAGTAGTTAATTTATAAAATAGCCACAAATATCGTTGTTTAAAGTTTTAAAATTGTTTGTATGCACATAAGACCTTCATTCATGCATAGAACACAAAAAATCCGAAAATGCGACATATCACCTTCATTCATTCATGTCTTCAATTATTTCTGATATTTACAGACCTATTCTGGCAAATTCACAGTAGTAAACTAGTATTTTTCATATTTCTACGTGTTTGTTGTAATTTTTTTGATTTCAAAACAAAATTTTGAGCTGAAAAAACAAAATTTGTCCATGAAATTGTCAATATATGAAAAGCAGCTGACAATTTTTATCGAAATTTATTATTTTTGCGCTTCAAATATTGTTTTGAAATAAAAAAATTACAACAAACACATAGAAATATGAAAAATACTGGTTTACTATTGTTAATTTGCCAGAATAGGTCTGTTAATTTCATTTTAGCTTGTATAGAATTTGATACTCAGAAATTCTATGTTACTATGCGTAAAATCATGATAAAAACCGACATTTTTGCTTCATAAAATAGTGTTTTTTTAATATATGAAAATATATTATTATTAATAAATATTTTTATTTAATAATGAAATCATTGTCCCGTAAAATTTTTAAAATTCCATTTTTTTTCTAAAAATTTTGGTTTTGCTCCGTTTTATTGGAAAAGAAATCTGGCAACAATACTCTCAACTGATAGTGGTTTGATAATTTAATTTATGTTTTATTTCTGTGTCTTAAATTTAATAATAATTTAAGAATTAATACTATTGTAATAAATAAATAAAATAAGTTGTATGGGCCCATATATTCAATTTTGGCCAATTGTTGCTGCAATCGTGCTCATAAAACTGAAAACTTCTTCGCCAGATTCCACAATATAGTGAGGCGGCATTAGAAAACCATAACGTCCCTGATCCTTGAGATATACTGAGTAAACGTATTGTGGATTTAGGCGTTGTTGCACCCAATCGGCAGCATTGCCAGAGTGCGCCAATTTCAAGCGATAGCTAGAGCCAACGCGGTACTCAGCCTCATTGAGTTTGCGCAGATTCTAGGAAATTGATACAAAAATTTTCAAAATATTTTGCTAAAGCCCATTTTTATACGTGTCCACACACCTACACACATACCTGCATTGCCTTTATAGCCACTTTGAGCAGCTGCTTCTGATTGTCCGTTACATAATCGGCATCGCCCCATGGATACGTTATGGCCTGACCATAGGCATCGAACCCTACGTAGGCACCCATCACCTGCTTCAAGCTCAACATAAAAGCACGCATAGCCTTTGTTTCCGGTTCGGAGAATTTTTTCGGTCCACAATAGATATTATTACAAGCATTGTCTGAGGTACCCGCTTTGCTCCATTCGAATTCAAAATTACGATCAAGATTGACGCCATAACAGCCAGTTTTGCTATCAAAGTGTCTATTTTTGGTCCAAAGTCGATCGGTTAGGCGCGAGTATTGATAACCATCGGGATTGGCAACTGGCAAAAAGTACCAGTCAATGTTGCGCATGTTATCGGCATTCGCCTCCCAGAGCCAAGTGAGCTTAGATATGGCATACGTTAGAGCAGCTGGACTAAGCCAATCACGTGCCTGCATGCCACCATTAATGACCACTGCCCAATTGTTTGGATCGCCATTGGAAATACTACAAACACATGTTTTTATTGCTATTTCTGCGAAAAATTTCTTCTCTCTGTTATACAGACCGTAACACCTCCAATGGTCGTTTATTTCTTGTTAAACCAATTTGTATGATTTCCGCTATTTCGACATTTGTTTCCAGTATATGTTGTAGAAATTGTTGTATATCACCAAAATCATGATAGCGATTCCAGTTCATAAGCGTATCTTCATGAAATAAACATAAAAGTATTTGAACATTTTTGAATAAATATCAACTTTATACAAACAAAATAGAAAGAGGCATTAACAATTTTTGAACTTCCTCAACTGCACTTCACTTACTTTCCCTTTTCAGCCAAGGCATTTTCGTGTTTGTATTATTGACCTCAATATACGTCTCATCGATCGCCTTTTCCAAATCATTAATCATGACGCTGTAGCTAAAATCAGTTTTGATTATAAATTCTTTGGCTTTGACCGTATTTTTGTAGTCAATCAATATATCGATGCCATCTTGATTGATGTTCCACACCTCTGAGCCTATAAAATAATTTAGAAAAAGAAATTGTTTTAATTTCTAGTTTTCATTTTCTAAACTTTCCTCATACTTATTTTAATCAAATAGTTTAATTTTTGTAAATATTTAATTTTTATGGTTTTCCCTTTATATAGTCGCCTTGCTTTGATGCTTTTGCAGCATTTTTTAAATTCAATACTGCAAGCTTTTAACAAAATTTACCAAGTTCCAAAAAAACAACTTATTAGTGATTTCAAAAGTATGTGTCAATTATCTAAAATAATGTCAATCTTTTGTCTTATTTTGTCAGACCAAAATAAACCAATTTACAAGTATTCATCCGGGAGCAGCTTTGTTTATCAATGATTAAAGTTTTAATGCTTACAGATACAACTATCCAAATATATTTTTGTTGTGACTAAATATTGATACATTTTTATTAACTGTTTTCTTTGCGTATTAGAATAGAGAAAAAAATGTGTTTGTAGTTATTTAAATAGTGGCAAGTTTGACGTTTTATTTTGCTTTTCAGACTGGTGCCTCTCATTATTACTCCCTTATAGAAACTTTCATCCCTATTGCCAAAAAACTGGGAGAGTCAATTTTCACATGCTTTTCTTGGGGCGAATGTTTTACCAGCAAAATCATTCGCTATACACAGGAACGGGTGGTAATCACTTGATGCCAGGTCCGGACTTTAACATGGACACATAATAACCTCCTAACCAAGTTCCCGAAACTTATGGCGAGTCACCATCGATGTGTGTGGTCTGGCGTTTTCCTGATGGAATACAATTTCTCTCCTATTGGCCGAAGCTGGCCGCTTCTGGGCGATTGCTTCCTTCAGACAGTCTAATTGTTGACAGCAGGTACAGGTCCGAATAAAGAGGTTGGCCGTAGAGGAGCACCTAACCCTTATCTGCCACCCTTCTGTGGGCAAAAACATCTTAAAAAATAAAAAAGTTGGCTGTACTAAAAAAATTATACTTATTAGAAAACAATGATATCTACTGCATAACTAATTGAAATGTCATTATTTATCATTATTTTCTAATAAGTATAATTTTTTTAGTACAGCCAACTTTGTTATTTTTAAAGATATGTTTATGTTTTTGGTGTCATTGAAAAGAAAATTTAACAAGTTACAAAACTAATTTAAAAAAAATTTCATTTATTAATATATTAATTCTGAGAAATTTGCAGTCAAAGTCGAAATTTGGTGATTTCTACCGATTGATTTCTTCTTCACATGATCACAGCTCAGTAACGGATAAGTTGGTGGGGTTTGTTGATATACCGTTGGAAAACAATCCCCCTCCCATACGATTTTTTGCTCAGCTCAACATAACCTTTCAGCTCCGTAAATAGTTGCACTCAATTGCGGGACACCCTGTATATGTTAAAGGCTGGTCCTACTATTTTTTACCATTCAACATTTCTTCTGACACACCTACCCCCTATTTGCCACCCTACTGGGGTCCGCACACAAGAAACACAAAACTATCGATTATAGTTAATATCTTTCCGGAATTGACCCCTGGATGGGTGGAAAATATGAGCTGGTCCTATTATATTTTGCCCTTCAATATTTCCTCTGACACACCTACCCCCTATATGCCATATTTTTTGGGGTCCCCATACAAAAAACACAAAACTGTCGATTATAGTTCATATCTTGACATATTGAACCTAGAGGGGTGAAATATATGAGCTGGTCCTATTATTTTTTGCCTTTCAACATTTCTTTTTAACACAATTCCCCCCCATCTGCTACTTCTGGAGGTTCTCATACAAGAAACTCGATTAAAGTTTATATCTCTCCTGATTCGACCCTTAGAGGGGTGAAATATATGAGCTGGTCCTGTTATTTTTTGCCTTTCAACATTTTTTCTGAACGCATCTACCCCCTATCTGCTACCCTTCTGGGAGACGCCATACAAAAAACATAAAAACTGTCGATTATAGTTCATATTTCTCTTGAATTGGCTCCTAAAGGTTTAAATTGTATGTGCTGGTCCCATTATTTTTTCACTTTCAACATTTCTTCTGAATGCACCTGCCCCTTACCTGGCAGCCTTCTTGGGGGTCCCTGTACAAAAACCACAAAAACTGTCGATTTTACTTCATACCTCTGCTGAATTAATTCCTAAAGGGGTGAAATATATAAGCTGGTCCTATTATTTTTTGCCCTTCAACATTTATTTTTAACACACCTACCCCTTCTGTCTCCTTCTGGGGGTCCCCATACAAAAAACACAAAAACTGTCGATTCTACTTCATATCTCTGCCGAATGGGCAGATTGCCGGGTGAAATATATGAGCTGTTTCTCTATTATTTTTGGCCTTCAACATTTCTTCTGATCTTTCTGGGCGTCTCTATACAAAAAACACAAAAACGTTGTCTGGTAGCCAAATCAGAAATGTAGGCATTAACAGTGCAATTCTTAACAGTGCTAACGTTAAAATTGATGGCATTTACAGTGGTAACAATATAACATTGTTGACGTAAAGATTGCTGACGTTAACAATGCTGGTGTTGACATTGCTGAAGTTAACAGTGCTGAAGTTGACATTGCTGACGTTAAGAGTGCTGACGTTGAGTGCTGACGCGCGTTCATAAGTTTTACCCCTACCAAAAAGGCTTCAACACACCTAGACAAATTTTCACTTCAATAAATCGAGACAAATAAAATTACTATGAATTTTTATTTTAAGTCTGTATAAAGTAGCATATCAATAGATTAATTTTTGAGAGTTTTTTGAAGGTTTTTCTATTTTTATGACATCACTTGGTATGGAAAGTATGAAGAGTCTATATTCGATTTTATCAGGTAAAAACTAAGACTTCATATTATCAAAGCAAACTATTTGCAAAATTTAAAGTTATTAGATTTCGGGAACGACGTGTTAGATCAAATTAGATTTTATTGGATTTTATATAGATATTAATAACGCTTGACAGCCGTGGCATACTGGTTGAGCTGCGTGGCTTGTATGCGATACAACCCAGGTTCAAATCCCATCTGACACAGAAAGTTATTTCAATTGAATTAATTTTTCTGATCGGCCGTCATCTCTCTACAGGCAATGGCAAACCGCAGAGAGTTAAAACTGCCATGTAAAGCTTCTTGAGAACATAAGCCGTTCGGAGTCGGCATAAAGCATGTAGGTCCAGTTCTCGATCATTTGTGTTCAAACATTTCAAAACACTCACAACACAATTGATCATAAGAACCTCGGTCAAAAACCTTTCAAAGGCTGAAATGGTCATTTCGTTTTTTTTTTTTTTATTAATAACGCTTACAACAATGTATCAACTATTATATCATTAAAACTGACTGAGTTATGGCAACGAAAAGTTGGATTTTATAGCAAATTTTTTGATTTATGGATTAGCCAAAAGCTTATTTGAACACATATTTTCATTATTTTAGGTGTTGGCACATTAAATAACAAACATTTGAAGCTCAATTTACTTTTTTAAAATCTTTTTTTATGAATTTATTTTCTCTATTTATTTTCTCTGAGTAATGTCAATATGCGTTAAGTACGTCACCACATAACTCAATGCGTTAACCAACTCAACGCACTCGAAAAGTTTACCACATAACTTATAACGCCGATTAAAGCCTTGCTGATAGCATTTCAAACTAAGCCGTGGCGCAATTGAGTCAGCGCATCTCACTGATAATTTCACTGATGATCTCACTTGAGTTCATGTTTTAGCGCAGTATTTTTTTGTGCGTTACCCATGTCTACCTCTTACATCTACTTTTTTTTTAAATTTTTTCTCCCTTTTTTCTCTCCGTCTCTTTTACGCTTTTTTTAATTACTTGAGCTCGTTATTTTTTATAAATTAATTCACTTTTTTCACACATCTAACCCACCGTATTTTTTCCAAAATATTTTTAAATCTCTATTGCTGACATTAGTTTCATGTATTTTCCACACTTGATATCCAGGATAACGTTTTGTTTTCATATTATTGCGATATATTCTATTGATACTATATCTAGAGTTTGGCGATGAGGCATTTAACTCAACACCGTTATTAAAGAATTCATAACCCGAATTCCAAGCGATCGGTAAACTGGTAACGCTATGAACATTTTTTAATGGTGGTTTAATATGTTCCGCATAGCCAACAACACACGACAAAAGTAATGTAAATGTAATGTAAAAAATCATTTTCTGTGCAATACGCCAAAAGACACCAGCAAACTTCATGATTTTTGTTTTTTAATTTAAAATTTTTTTTATATCCACTTTAAAAATTTGTTGAAGGTTTTTAAAGAACCATCGTCAACGCGGCAAGATTAAGAACTGATTGCTTTATTGTTGTTGTCGGTGTCTCTGAACATAAAGTTGCAAATTGAATATAAATGATGTATATTTTATTTATAAATATTCAAAAAAACAGCTGGTTAATATGCTAAATAATTCTTTTCTTCTATGGTTAATTTGGTTTGTAAACGGTTTTCTTAGGTTTTGTGATTCTTTTTTATTTTTCTATCATATATCAAGCAGTATCTCTTTGCTTTGTTTAGTATAATGAGATTGAGATTGTACAACTTTTTAATTTGTTTTACATATTAAAATTTTTTAGTATTATTTTACGTCTACATTAAAAGCCACTTTCCCACTTAATTTAAAGAATCTTGGGTCAGTTTTTCTACAGCAAAGTTTTTGTTTTGATAATATTTGCTTTAACCATTTAATGGTCAAAATAGTTTTTTGGGATATTTTTGGGTTTTTTTCGTTTCTATAGGGTGAAATAGCATTTTTTTGGCCATTTCTTCATCAGTTTTGGGTAATTTTAAATTTATAATTTTAAGATTTTTTAATTTTTTTTTTTTTTTGGGTGATTTTTCTTTTGGGTTACATGTCATAGCGCCTTTATATATAGCACCATTTTGAAAATAAAAAATTTTTTATAATTATACAAATGTTTTTCTAAGCTTCATGAGTAGTGCAATATACATACAAAGTTTAAAAATTGTCATTCATTTGCCATTTTCATTTATAAAAAAAATTAATTAATTTCAAATATTGAGCCAAACTGTACTTCGTTCAAGGTTAATACAGCAATCAAACAGCTATTTCTGGCTTGCAAACGAAGTTGGAGTTAACTTTGCTTACACTTTTTACATTGAACACGAATAAACAATGAAAAAAGAAGAAGTAAGAAATTATTTGTTTTACTGCATTTCTTTTAATGAAAAAAGTGTATCAACGCAATAACACAGTTAAATGCTTCAACTAAGTAATACCCCAGTAGAATATGTCATGCCTGATCAGGCAAGAATTCAAGCCTGGCCTTTACTAGAAAACAGCCCTGATTTTTCCATACAAGTGTCCGCCTTTTCAGAGCTGAAATTAAGTATTACTTTTTTTAAATGCTCATCTATGATTTCTCGCCTGAATATCAATTTTAATTTCCAACTCAGATATGAAATCTGGCCTAAAATAAAGAAGGACTGATTTTTGATTAATTTTCAGATTAGAATACATGTCTGTTAAAGGAAGCCTGAATTATATTTTAATTTTAGTTTTGAAATTGGAACTGAATAGTGGAGACATGATTATGTTTAAAAATTTAATTCTGAATTGCCGTCTGACTATTAGAGGGCTGAGCGAGTTTTCTGCTGAGACAACGCAGCGCTGCTTTAATCATGTCTAACGCTTCTGTTTTATACTTTACCTTCTTTTGAAAGTACTTATTTGCTGGGATTTTTTCGAATCCTCGCCAACGACCGGCTAAAAATATTTGGCATGACTCGACCACAAATTCCATAATTTGAAATAAAAACTACTTCATTCCAAAATATCGACACATTTCTGGGCCTAACGTTTTTCCTTGGAGAATTACAGGTTTTCGGTGGTAAAATAACCCGTTTGCTAAAAAATGTATGCTTATAACTCAAAATAAATATTTTTAACTGTCACTTGACGAATTTTACAGCTTGTCCCAAAACAGTTGGTAAGTTTTACTGTGCATTTTGACAACAGAAAATATTTTTACTTTACTTTAATCTGGAAAATGTTTCGAGACAACAAATCATCGGATTACGCATACATAATTCGACAACAGTTTTTATTTTGCATTAAAAATCTCAGTAACACAATATTTTCACACTTTGAAAAAAAAAGTTTGTGCCAGACTTTTCCCTTCAAATTTTACGCTACAAGCTAAACTAAGATGATATACACAACTTTCATAACGACTCTTGATATAGGTTACCTTAAAATGAATTTTCTCCCCAGTAATTGGAAGTAATGCTCACCAAAATTTTCCACAAATATTCGTAGATCAACACTGACCATCGCATCGCTGTTGTTTCGATTCGTATTTAAGATAAGTTTCCATAACTGAAATCCGTAATAGTTGACATAATTTTCATCATATGCACTACGATAGTCAGACTTTCGTCCTAAATGCATATTCGGACGTAAGACACGCAAAACGTTACGGAAACCACCAAATAGAGGCAATCGTGCCAATAACTTAGTACGAGGTAAACTGAACTGTTCTAGCCTAAACGCTGAGCGAACTGAAGAGGTTTCACTGTCGGCAATAGAGTTGTCCAACAGCAGTGCAATCAAAAAAATTACAAAAGCTTTCAATGCGCTCCAGGTTACAGAATGCTGCATTTTCAGTGGTAAAGTTTTTTGCTGCTTGCAACAGAATTCAATGTGAATCTAAGTTTTACCGTTCCCGACGTTGTTCACTACTGCAATGTTAATTTATCAATGCTGAAAAATGAACTCAACTGCAAAACATTTCGACAGTTTAAGCGACTTAAAATGTCAATAGTTTTCGGAAATAGCTTAAAGAAATTTCCAAAGAAATTACAATATTTTACACTTAACTTAATCAATTTAAATTTCTGACTATTCAAAAAGATGATAAATAAAGCCGATGGATTTTATTCATATAATACTATTGTTAAAATAATGTTTTGTTCAATTTTAAACGCATCAATCAATTTAACAGTCTGTTTCCGAATTTTCTTTAATGTTGTTTGTCCAAATTTATCAAAAATTATAACATTTTGTTTGTTTTATTATTTATTGATTGACTTTAAATTTTTCTCTTTGATTTTGTTATCTCATTATATCGTCTGCTTATAGTCACAACCCTCTATCCGACAAATTTTCGGAAACGATTTTATTAAAAAATCTCTACTCTGATATCAGATAAAGCTATAACGAAAAGCTGGAAGCTTATTATTGGCAATAAATGAATACTTTTTTATGTTTATAAATCCGTTAACGCTCTTCTGTCAGTTGTTTTGTGTCAGTTGGTATTGTGTTGTTATCGTCACCTGAAAAATTGATTTTTTGCAGATAGTGTGTTGTGAATATAAGCCATCAAAATATTTTATGCAAATTTTTCATGTGTGACATAATTTTTGTTCATTCGAGTGTTTGAGTTTTCGTGATTAATTTGAAAAAATTTTTTTCTTTTTCGTTTTTCGTAAGCTTATTCATCAAAAAATTATTTCAAATTGTTTATTTAAAACGGGGTATCCCGTCTATGTTGATAACTAAATTATCCTAATTCCACGCTTAAATGCTTAAAAATAATAAATATATCATATTTTCTGCAAGCCCCAGTCCATCCCTGCACCTGAAGTAGGAAAAACAAGGCTGTTTCGGAGAAATATTTATAGATATGATATTATTATTTGGTTCTTTTTGCCATACCTGAGCTGAAACTAGTTTCTTTTATACA
The DNA here is from genome assembly GCA_914767935.1 of Coremacera marginata. Lineage (NCBI taxonomy): Eukaryota > Metazoa > Arthropoda > Insecta > Diptera > Sciomyzidae > Coremacera > Coremacera marginata. Next base: position 9,467,493 of record OU612046.1, on the reverse strand, counting down.
AACCTATCTTTATTTGATCTTAAACTAAAGTTCAACGAACTTGAAAAAAAAACTATATGTAGCTGTTTTGACGATTTCTTTTATTATGCAATAATTAACTGTGTTTTATTTTTAACTCGCTCTTGTCTACTCATATAAGTTATGTGATACAACGCACGAAATTTATGCAAAATGTTGGCTTGTCATTCCGGTAAGATGATAAATTTAATTGATTTTTTGTAAACTTCGAAATATGCTTAAAAGTGGTAAAAAAGTGGTCATCTTAAATTTGATGATTAGTACTATTCAAAAGATGTACTAGAAGTCTTAACACTTAGAGCAAAAGGGAGTTCACCATTTATGTCATGATATTTATGTCATGGTATCATGTGAGAACTCATTGAAAAAACGCGTTCGCCAGTATTGTGCTGATTTTATTCAACGCTGAACTTTGTTGAATGAGTTGAGTTGAGTAAGAATTCCAGTGAATGATTTAATCAAGCAACAAGTGAGTTTTGCAGTTCTCTGGTATGAACACAAGCCAAGAGAAGTTGAACAACGTTCTTTCACGTGTGAACTACTGCTCCAAAGGCAAAATCGGAAGGGTTTTCTGCATAAAATCGTGTAGGAGGGCGAAAGAAGCTAATGCTGTTCATCTGATGGGATCAGCTCGGAGTGATCTTCTATAAGCTACTCCAGTATATCGAAACTAGAGATGGGCGCGTGTTACGACAAATCACGTCGTGATCGTGAGTGAACCCATAAAAAAAATCACGAAATAATCGTGAGCGTGCGTGATTAAATTGTCCTAGTGCGTGAGCGTGCATGACTTAAATTTCTTCGTGTCACGACTTGTTTATCTTTATTTTTTAAATCTATGCAAAATTTAGTAATGATTTTTTTTACGCTTTTTCTACCAATTGCATACAAAATGCTACACTGACGTCCACTTCTAACAAAGCGACAACGAATTTTTTTACGAATTTTCGTGATTAAGCGTCTCCAATGCTAAACACTTTTATTCGTGAGCACTCCTGAGTCAAAAAACTCCATCTTGATCATGCGTGATCGTGAGTCAAAAAACTAATTTTAATCGTGAGCGTGCGTGATTAGAAGAAAACTCATCGATAGCGTGCGTGATCGTGAGTCAAAAATAATTTTATTTGTGAGCGTGCGTGATTAGAAAAAAAAACATCGTGAGCGTGCGTGATCGTGAGTCAAAGCCACTCACGCGCCCATCTCTAATCGAAACCGTTACACAAAAAGACATTACCAACAACAATAGATACAATTGAAGACCAAACTCCCCCAGTATGCCAAAAGGCATGATAACGTAATCTTTCAGCACGAGAATGCTCTGTCACACATTGAAAAACTCGTCAATAGCATGTCCTACCCCACCAGCCGTATTCACCAAACCTATCATTTGGCACCCAGGACGATGACTCATGACCTGGGTGAACAACACTTAATTTTTAACGAAGAAGCCAAAAATTGGGTGATTCTTGCATTGCTTTAGTAGAAAAGGGATTTTTTTTAATGCGGAATCCGTATGCTGCCTGAAAGATGGAAAAATGTCATTGCTAACAATGTACAATACTTTGAATAAAATACATTTTACCGATTTCTTTGATTAACACTTCAATGTTATACTATGTTCACACTGAAGGCTAAATGCGCATATAATGAAATACGTATTTGCAATTAAGAATGCATGTCCGTATGCTTCTTGCAAGAGTAAAAAGGACATGTATATGTATAGCATTTCATTGACCATTGACCATTTTAGACCCATTTTTGGAAACCTACAACCTAGCCATAATAAGGGGTTCGCCGGGAAAAAATTTTTTTTGTCCTGGCCAGAAATGGGTTAATATCACAATTTTTTAATTTTCTTGTCCAGTTTTAACTTTAACTATGCTAACTTCATTGGAACTTGAAGTTATAGATCCTTAAAAGCTTTTTATTGAATTGATAATCAAATCCTGACAAATCCTTGTATTCGAATGTGTGTCTCGAAACATTTGTGACAAAGTGTGCAATGGGGGTGGGAAGGGAGGGCTCGGTCGTGCGTTACGTCACAAAAAAAAATTTTGTTTTTCAAAAGTTTTCAAAATTCTAAATTTTATTAAAATTTAATTTTATGGGAAATATTGCTTTAATTTATCAATTAAAAAACACACCTATAAAACGAAGGAATCATAAACCGAAAAAGACATCAAAAACTATGTTTATATCAAGCAAAGGTATAAAGGCCTTCACCTTCATAAAGTGTAGCAGCTTAAAAAAACAGTTTTTTTTTGCTGAGCTGAAGTGTAAATTCTTATTGTAAAGCAGTCATTGGAAATATCTGTTATAACTTCACGTTCAAAGAGAACAACAATTTTCACAATTGTCGAACATCCAAGTTGTCAAACACAATGGAACAACGTGAAACTTCCATGTAATTTCCATAATAATAAAATTTATAATAAAAATAACGTTTTCTACGATTTTTTCATAACAAACTGCTAAATTATATAAAAAAAAAAAACTCAAAAAATGTAAAACAGTAAAAGTGTGACGTTACATCGGAGGGGGAGGGGGAGGGGGAGGGGGAGGCAGAAGTTTAAAGACTTTGTGACAAAGTGTTATCTAGGATGGGAGGGGGTCAAAAATTGGCGAAACACAGAAAACAAATGCAAAAACACTTTATAATAAAAAATGTTACTCCTGTTACAACAATTTTAGCATTTGAATAGATTAACTTTATTTTTACTAAGCTAAAAATAGAAAATCAGCATTTTTTTCCCTAATATAAAAAGTTCATTGTTGTTTTAACAAAAATGATAATGAAATGTAATAAGTGGGACATACTACTGTAATTATAATTTTTTATTTTTTATCAGTGTACTGAAAATTTAATTTTTTAAATTTTTACTTTCTTATTAAAATTTCATATTAAAAAATGCTTCCTTAAATTTTGTCTTTAAACTTTGTTGATTTAGTATTTTTTTTTCTCCTCAAAAAATCTATTCGGCACAATGGCTTTGCTTCCGCTTTGGCTTCATATCCTTTTAGAGCTAGTAAATTTTCTATTGACGACAAGGTCAAGGGCACTTTCAGGAAGTGCTGCCATGTCTCAATTGCTGCTGATTCATTTTAGATGAGTTGCTTTTGTAGAACGTTGATACAATCTAAGCGCTGAGCTATTCTTCTATATTTTTGTTTTTTTTTTTACTTGCTGTTGCTCTGCTGCGCTAAAGAATAAAATAATTTAACAGCATTTGGCTTGCTTAAATATGGCTGCAAGCGGCCTCAAATATTCAAATATTTTAGCTTTTTCCATGAAATCCATATATAGAGTAATAAAATAAATATTTCTTTTCAATTTAATTTTTTTCTATTTCGTTAAACAAACTTTCAGTCTATCTAAATTCGAATAAATTACTATTAACTAATTAAAATAAATAAATAAATAATAATTTAATTAAAATACTCGTTATAATAAACTAATAAATAAATAGTTTTTTTTCCACGCACACTTACGCAAAAAATAAATATATAATTTAAATAAATAATTAAATTAAATTTAAAATTGTACTAAAAGCTAAGGATATTAAAACTAAAAGCTTTTTAGTGAATAGCGTTTGTATAACGCACGTCTTCGTATATCCTGATCCTGGTGGGTTACCGCACGCGCCACTGTTTCCACAAATGTGAAACCATTCTTGCCATTGTTTTCGATCATGCTGGCGGGTAGCACAAAGCCATAACGTCCGGTGTCACCCATTTCAATGGTGTAGGCGTATTTAATGCCCGCAATGCCCTTGGCCCAATCGTCAGAGCCGCCTGCGGCAGGATACAAAGTAGTCGCAGATGCACCGACAGTATACTTGACACCAGAACTTCTGGTAATCGTTGTTCCTGCCTGTCTGGCTACTAGATCAAGCTCAGCGCGATCGCTGCTATGTAGATAGTCGTAGCCCCAAGGATAAAGAATATACTGGCCATAACTGTGGAATGACAAATAGGCCTGGAACGTTTCACGTGGGAAGTTGCTGATAAATTTCGAAATATAGAAGGTCTCTGGCTCAGAGAATGCCTTGCTACCGCGATATGTCATGGAACAGGGATTGGCTGAGGTACCCTTGCCACCCCATTTATAGCCAAAGTTGCGATTCAAGTCAACGCCTGGACATTGACGGCCATGAGAGCGCATGTTTTTGCGCCAAAGTCGGTCTGTGGTGTGCGAGTATTCGTAGCCATCAGGATTGGCAACAGCATGAATGTACCTGAAATAGATTTTTTTTTTTTTTTTTTCTTTTAGAAACTTGTCCTAAACTTTGCCTTCTTCGCACACTCACCAGTTGACGTTTCTCATATAGGCTGGCAAATCATCCCAACCCTCAACAAGTTGATTTGCAATAAAGGTAACGGAAGCTGGACTGATCCATTCACGTGCATGCATGCCACCATCCATCCAAATGCCAGGATTTGCTGCATTGCCATTGGAAATTCTGTAATGAAAGGATAAAGTTATTGATTTTTGTTCGTTCAGTATATATTACATTTCTTTACTCACTTTAAAATTTTCAAAGCACGTTTCTCAATTGAGTAACCGATGGTCTCCACTGAGCAAATATCAGGATATGTTTTAGCCAAGTAATCAAAGAAACCGTGTATATCCTGCAAACGATGATAGGCCTGCCAAGTCATGCGATGTCCTATAAGAAAAAAAAAAAAAACAAAAAGTGAGAAGTTATTAATATATATATAATTCATGTGTGCATGTTGGCAGTGCATGTGTGAATGCATTCATTAAGTGAATCCCTCTGCAGGAACAAAAGTTTGCCTAAAGTTTTGGTATTTTACATTTTCTTTGATATTGATAGTCACCCGCCGCACATTTAACACCCAACCCATTAAAGTATGCATTAACTTTCTCACAAAATTGACTTGTGATTTGGGGCAATCGCTTGAATTTCTATTGTTTAACTGCTTTTCTTTGGTTTTTTTTTTTTGAATTGAGTCTTCGTAACTGTGAATATCGATTTAACAAAAACGGCACGAATTGTTCAAGTCTTGAAGACTGGTAAATTTATGCATTCACATTTATTAAGAAAGTGCGTTAAAATAAGAAAAAAATATAGAAAATGCATATAAAGTACCCTACACAGGAAAAAATTGTTAAAAAAGAATTTTATAAAATATATAGTATACTTAATAATTGTATATACAAACTGGCAGGGCACAGTGGTGCGCGGCTTCACCACGGACTTTTTTTTTTACTATAACGCAAAAACTTATATATAAAAAAGCCTTGCGTTCAAAAATAAAACAAATTTTGATCGCTCTATAATTTTTCACTCTCACTGTTTTTTGACAGTTTCCATTGAAGCAACAACAAAAACTTTTGAACGCCGATCAAACGATCATCGTGTGACTTCAGCCCTTAAGACAATGCATCAGTTTTTTATGTTGTGCTGTGCTAGCTCAGCAGCAAAAGAGAAGAGCGAAGAGCAACATGAAGTTTATTGAAACTCGCGCAACACAAACGCGTGAAAAAAAAACGATCAAGCAATTCGTGACACCGGGGATGGTTCTTAAAAAACTTAACTAATAAAAATAAAAATACTTCTATGCTGTGCTGTAGCACAAATACGACATTTTTAAAAATTATTTCATAAAAATCGACCCAGTACTTTTGAAGTTTACCTGGAAACAAAAATTTGCACTTCAATTTTATATAATAGTATAGATATAGATGTATGTATTCCAGATGTATGTATATACAGGATGTCCTGCAATTAAGTGCAACTATGTACGGAGCTGAAAGGTTATGTGAAAGGTTTCACATTCTTAGGAGCTACAGGGTTTATTAATATTTCACGACTTTGTTTCACGTTATTGTTTCTAGCAGAAAAACTAACTTACATAAAACTTATTTTGATAGATCATTTTAAAGGCAATGAAATCACCTTTCCAACGGTATATCAACAATCACCTTAACCGTTACCAAGCTGTGATCGTGCAAAGATGAAATCAATCGGTTGAAATTACCTAATTTCAACTTTGAGTGCAAATTTCTCAGAATTTTGCGTAATAAATGAAATTTTTTTAGAGAATTTTGTAATTTATTCAATTTTCTTTTCAATGGCGCCAAAAACATAAACATATATTTAAAAATAAAGAAGTTGGCTGTACTAAAAAAATTATATTTATACCTGTACGTAATAAGTACATACAAATTGGCTTTTTTTAAAAATTTTTAAAAATAAATTTTTAAAAAATTTAAAGAAATGTCTTGAAATTTTGCACATGAGCCTTGATATTTAATATAAACTCGATGATCATTATGATATTTGGGAAAATCGGATGAAAATCACGCCCATACAAAGTGGCTTTATTTTAAACTAAAATCTCTTAAAAATCCCCAAAATTTAAAGAAATATCTTGAAATTTTGCACATGAGCCTTGATATATAATATGAATTATCTTTATGATATTTGTCAAAATTGGATGAAAACCACGCCTACCTCCCATACATAGTGACGTCATCAAAATAGGAAACTTTTGTAAATATATAAAACTGAATGTTATCGTGTCTGTCGTGGCTAAAGACTTCGAATATACTTTAATACGGCCGCGGGGGGTATTTTAGTTTCGCTACCCTGCCGAAGCTCCATTCCTTACTAGTTTTTTTTCAAGTCAATTCAACTATGACCCTTCAATTCCGTAATATTTCAAATGTTATAATCAAAATATTTCAAAATGTTGAAATATTTTAAATATTACAACAATTATTAAGTTTTTATTTCATCTAATGTTCAAATTTTGTAAGTCAAATCAAAATATATTGTCAAACAAGCAAATGTACAATCGGGCCTTTTCTCAGCTTGGTCTCAATCGTTTGGTCAATGACTACTGCTCATAATTTTTTAATTTAATCTCAGATAGCAACGTATTTTTTGTTATAGTAAAGAGGTAATAAGAGAAAAGAAACAAAAAAAAAAAAGATATGAGTTTTTAGTTGAAAGTTAAACCCGGATGTTTTAAATGTTGTTATTTTTATATTTTAATTATAATTATAATTTATATTTTAAAATTTTTTGTTTAATTTTAAAGTATGTTTTTTTCTCAGTGTACATATGAAATACATGCATATGAAATATAATTTAAAATTACATTTTTTCACAGTTTCCGACTGTCTAAATAAGCCTTGAATAAAAACCTTACGTTAAACCTTATTCATGTGTTTATATAAAACATATAGAAAACTCCACTCCAACCTATATAGAACTTATATAAGTTCTTGAATAAAGGTATTAGTTTTATACGCCTCTTGCATAGACCTTGTATAAAACTTGTTTCAAGAATTATTCATAGAAGTTTAAATTTGCTTCCCTACATAAATACCTTACATAAAGCTTTACTCAAGGTTTATTCAGGGTGAAAAATATTTTTTATGTAACGTAATAAAAAAATAAATTAAGCTTTAATAAATATTAATACCTTTTATAATTTTTAATTATTAGAAAAAATGTTTTGAATTTCTTAATTTAATACTAAAACTTTTATTTTTTTAATGTTCAGTCCTATCCTCACTACGCCCATGACATAAAATCATGTCCAAAATTTCAAAATGATTGGTTATATTAAAAAAATATAGTCGAAAAACTGTGTTCCTTGTGTATTTTTAAATTATTATACCCGACCCTAAATAGCAGTTTTTGTATTAAATGTGCTGATCAAAGTTGTGAACTTTTACAATTCTTTTGTAATGGAACATTTTTCTAAAGATATTCTTACCCAAAAAAATGAATTGCTTGATAAAACCATGTTATTAAAATTATCCATAAAAAGTATAGCAAAAAAGAAAAAAAAAACGAAAATTTAGATTACATGTGTGGCCCATACGCCAGAGAACCTTGGTTCGAATCCCGCCTAAAACAGAAAGTTTTTCAACTGAATTAATTTTTCTGTTCGGCCGTCACCTCTCTGCAGACAATGGCAAACCTCAGAGAGTAAAAACTGCCATAAAAAACTTCTTGAAAACATACGCCTATTTTACTCAAACTTATAATTCGCTTTGCAAGACACAAGAGAGATGGTTTAAATCGTGTTATAAATTTTTTCAATAGTAGTTGAAATTTATCGCTTCTTTTAAAGTATTTGCAACCTCTTAACGATTAAATTCAATATTATAATTGGCCTGCTTTAGGTTCAAAAGTAACTATTAATGTTGGTAATAATAAATTAAAATAATCTGTAAATGCTACTAAATGCAGTTTGTTTTCTTTTTGGCAGCGCTTTGGCTAAAGTTCAGTGCCATCTCTATAAGCGTTGCTCAAGCATGACGTGCATGTTACACGTTGAACTTGCACTTCAATCCAAGCAACACCCTCACAAAAATATACCACATTATTCCCCCACCAACCATTTATGCCCGTGTCAAAATACTTGATTTACGTCATAAAATATTGTTTTTTTTTCACTGTCACTTTGGTGTCTATAAAAATTATGCATTATCGGCAAAAGTTGCTTTGGAAAAACTTTTTTTGCTTCCAGCAATTTTATGTGTTTGGGTTCCTTCTTTATTTTATTTTTACTCTACATATATTTGCGACATGCTGCCTTATGACGCCCCAAAGTTATTTGCTCTAAGGTGTCTATTCATTAAATTCTCATTATATAAAAATAACACCCATTTAATGCCGCCCTCCGCTTAACTCTTTTGTCATTCACCACACAAGTTGTATTTTGCACTTACCTTTACGATTCTGAAGCTGTGCAATCTCCTCAGCTGGTGGATTTTCCACTTCGATGACTTTTTGCAAATTATCGATGAGCACAATACGCGAAAGATTTGCTCGTCGAATGTGTTTCTCGGCATCGGCTAGAACCTGTGGCTTCAGCAAGTAGTCAACCTCTGCTTTAACCTCTTTCCAAAGTTGAGCATCTATTTATGTGCGTTGTGTGGTTGGGGAAATGTATGAAAGAAAAAAGAAAAAAAAAAATAAAATAAAAATTGAAAAATAAAGAAAATAACTTTTTGTTGGTTTTCAATTTATGGTGGCGAAATTGTGTTAGGTTGTGGATTTTCAATCGAAAAAGCGCTAAAAAGTTTGTTGAAATGCGAAAATTTATTAGCAGAGGGTTTTTCAATATGCGGTGATTAATATTACATAGAGGTTAAAATTTGTTTTTTTTTTATTACAACAACAACAAGAAAGTGTTAAATTGTTAAAATTATTTTTAAGATTACGAAAAATTTATGACATATTTGATTGTGTGTTAATTTTCGCTAGGTTGTTTTTAAAAAAAATTTCGTTTTAATAAAAGATGTATGTATGTAAGTATATGCAATTAACTGTGCACTTTTTGATTTATAATTAAAAAAATAAAAATGTGCTGCAATGTGCCCAATGTGTGCTATTGTGTGCCGTATTGGAAAATATTTGATTCTAAGAGTGTGATTTTTGTCAAGTGATGCTTTTTAAGTTGATTTTTTTTAAGTAATTAAGCATTGTGCTGCAACATTCTCGATTTGTGCTAAAATTAATCTTGAGAAAAAATTTTAAAATTAGCATTTTTAAACAATTTTTTTTTTTGTTAAATTTTATTTTCAACTTTTATTTCTGTTTAAAATTGAATAAAATCTGCTTCAATGGCACTTTATAGCAATTCCGCAACTAGGTTGTTTTTGAAGATATTCCGTTTTAATGAAAGATGTATGTATGTATATGCAGTTAACTCTGCATTTTTTGATTTATAATTAAAAAAGTAATAATGTGCTGCAATGTGACCAATGTGTGCTAACATGTGCCGTATGGGAAAAAATTTGATTCTATGAGTGCGATTTTTGTCAAGTGATGCCTTTTAAGTTGAGTTTTTTTAGAAACTTAGATATTGTGCTGCAATGTTCTCAATTTGCCCTAAAACAAACATTCAGGATTTTTTTCAAAATGCGCCATTTTGCATATTTTTTTAAAAATTTTCGTTTTCAACTTTTATTTATGTTTAAATAATGTTAATCAATGGCACATTAGAGCAATTATGCAACTAGGTTGTTTTTGAAAATATTCCAATCTAATAAAAGTTGGATTTACATGAAGTTCTGCACTTTTTGATTTATAATTAAAAAAACAAAAATGTGCTGCTATGTGCCCGATGTGTGCTCTCATGTGCCGCCGTATTGAGAAACATTTGCTTTTAAGAGTGTGATTTTTGTCAAGTTATTCTTTTTAAGTTGATTTTTTTATATAATTTGGATATTGTGCTACTATGTGCTTGATTTGTGCTAAAATAAACCTTAAATTTTTTTAAAAAATTTGCATTTTTGCAGAATTTTTTTTTTTAATAATTTCGTTTTCAACTTTTATTTTTGTTTACTTAATGTTTATTTATTTCTGTTTTTTGAACAGGCATTTGACAGGTAATGCCAACTTGAAATAAATATAATGATGATAATTTTTTAATTTTTTTTTTATGGCAAATTACAGCACAACTTAAGTACGTTACAGCACAATTATCAAATTTCGTGAGAAAAATTAAAAACACGAGTGAATTTATTAAAACTTTGTAAATTCTCTATATTACATTGCAGCACAACTTGAGCACATTACAGCACAATTTTCAAATTCTTGGAAAAATAAGTACAAGGTTTACTTTAACTCTAAAATAGCAATAACTTATAAAAGCTTCATTCCAAGCATTAGTTTATTCTGGTACGTTTTGGCACACATTGGGCACATACTTAACAGCACATGCTGTTTTTTTAATTTTTAAAAATCAAAAAATAGCGGAGTTAACTTCGTGCACATAAAGTGTGTTAAGATCTCAATCAAAATTTAGCTATAAGTATTTCTAAACTATTTTCATATCTTTATGTTATCTTTTAATTTTTCTTTTTTTTTATATGTAAATTGCATTTTTTTATACCTCGTGACAACTTTTTCGCGTTTCCTAGTATTTCGTTTGTTAATTGGGCTCAGTTTTTTAAATAAGCTTCTGTGATTTTGTTCATAATTTTTTTATACACATAGTTGTTATGCGTTGTAAATATTATTGCTACGATAGTTGTCATTGTTGTTGTTGCTTTTGTTTCTGTTTATGGCAGTGTTCATTCTTCATTCACTGCGTTGAAATATTCTATAAAGATTTTATAAGTTTTGTTCTACACAATAAACGAATTCCAGCCGCGAGTTGAAAACAATTTATATTCACAGCGTCAGACAGCGAAGGATGTAAAAGAAAGTCAAGGTTCGCATTTGAAAAGCTTTCTACGTAATTGAACTACATTAAAACAACAACAAGCACAAAAGTTGTGGGTAGTAAACAAAAAAAAAAAAAATAAAATAAAATAAAAGAACTCGAACAGTAACGCAGTTGTAGTTAAAATTAAAAATATTCTAACCGTGGCTTAAATATGAAAATTTGTGGTCTGGGTTAGTTGTAAAAATTGTCTTTAAAACTTACCGTATTTCGTTTGCAGTTCATCGACTAACTTTTTATCTCTGTCATTTTGTACAACTATTCTCCAGACTTGAGCACCATCGTAACGTCTCAATTGCGAACTGAATTCATCATCACTGATTGGTTGGTTTTTCTTGTTGTTGTCGTTGTTGTTGGTTATAAATGAGGCATTTACATAATTAAGCACGCTATCCATGACATTCAAGGGTCCTGTCAGTGTGTTGTTCATACTTGAAATTGGCATCGGTTGTTGCTCTTCCGCAGCAGTTTCTACTTTTGTGGCAACTTCTTCTACGGCAACCGCCTGAACGGGTTGAACTGCCAATTGTTGTGGTTGTTGTATCGCGGGCACCTGCACAATGGTTGTCAACATGGAGCTCTGGTTGTCGATCTGTTGTGGCTCCTCCACATTCTGTGTCTTATCTACATCTACTTGCGCAACATCTCCCGGCTGCTCTGGAGCGATGGTATTTGAAATGCTCTGCACATCGATTTGTGCGGATTCTGTAGTTTCTGCAGCTTCTACCGGCTTTGCTTCAATTTCGGTTTCCTTCTCCGTTTCTGCTACTGTTTCTTGCACTACCTCCTCCTCGATTTGAACTGGCTCTTGCTCTTGAACTTTCTGAGTTTGTTCATCCGTTGTTTGAGCAACTATAGCTTCACTTGATGCCTCATCTTGTTCCATTGCAAGCTCGTGCGTTGATTCCGCTTCAACGTGTTCTGTCACGTGGTTGAAAATTTCTGCATTAGATGCTTCTTCGTTATCATTTACTTCCTGAAGGGCAGCAACTGGATCTTGAGGCACTATAACGATATCGGACAGCGGTAGAATTTCTTCTACAACCTGATTGACTCCTGATTCAGCCTGCTCCAAATGACTGTCTTCGTATACATCTTGGGAAATTTCTTGTTCTTCCAAATTCTGATCTATCAATAAAGGTTCATCTTCGTGTTGTACAACTGTCTGTGGTTCCTCTTGAATAGTATCTGCCTGTACGTTTTGCAACTCTTCTTGATGTTGTTGTACCTCCTGCAAGTTGTCTACATTGGGTTCTAGTTTTTGCTCTTGCTCCTGGATGCTTTCCTTCTCTACTTCTTTTTGCTCTTTTTGACTGTCGTTATGTTCCTCTATTGTTTGCTCAGCTTCTTTCTGTGGCTCTTCTTGTTCTTTGTGGTTTTCAGGTTGTTCTTCAACTGTTTGTTCAGCTTCATTGTGTGTCACTTCCTGCTCAGTTTCTTGTTGTGCCTCTTTCTTGTTTTCTTTTTGCTCGTTCTGTTCTTCAATTGTTTCTTCAGCTGCCTGGTGTGCTTCTTCCGTTGATTCATCTAGCTTTTCTACCTCTTCAATCTGCTTTTCGACATTGTGCTCTAGTTCCTCGACTTGTTCCAATTCTATAGTAGGCTCATTTATATTTTCTTCCTCTTCATTTTTTATTTCCGTAGTCTCCTCATTTATCTCCTGCACTTCCTCCTCTTCGTGTGGCAGCTCTACTTTAGGTACTTCATCTTCAAGCTTTTGTTTATCTTCATTTTCTTCTTTCACATTCACTGTCTCTTCCTTTTCTTTCTCCACGTTAAGCTGCTCTTGCAGTTTTTCTTCATTTTCTTCATTTTTTATCTCTACGCTCTGTTCTTCTGCTTTTTGTGGTTGCTCCTCTGGTTCTTTTTCACCAGAGAGCTCGACTAACCTTGTGGGTAGCTCGTTCTCCTTTTTAACTGGCTGTTCTTCATTATTTAACTCTTCCTCCACTTTTGTATTTTCCGTTATTTTCTCACTTTGAATTTCTGCATTTTCGTGATTTATTTCTTGTGTTAAAGCTTGTTCTTGAATTTCTTCTTGAGCCGCCTGAACTTGTTCTTCTTGGACTTCAGTTAGTTCTAGTTTTTCTTGTTGATCTTCAGTTTGTCCTTCCTGACTATCTTTTTGAGTTTGAGCCTGATTCTGAACTTGCTCTGGTACTGTTTCTGATACTGCTTGAATTTGTTCTGGAACCTCAACTAGTTCTTCTTGAGATTGACTCTCGTCTTGTGCTTGATTTTCATCAACTGCCTGATTTTCTGCCTGTACCTCAACCTGTTCGAGTTTTTCTAAAGATTCATGACTTTCTTGTGCCTGAACCTGGCTTTGAGTGTTGTCTTGAAACTGAGTCGGCTGTTTATTTTCCGCAACTCCTTGAGTCTCAATGTGCTCTAGTTTTTCTTCAACTACTGGTGTCTCTTCTGAATCCTGAGTCTCTTCTACTGCTTGAGTACCATCTTGAACTTGAGCCTGTTCCTTATTTTCTTCAGCTGCATGAGTTGCTGTTTGAACCTCAGATTGTTCGAGTTTTTCTTCAGTCACTTCAGTTTCTTCTTGATTCTGAGCCTGCTCCTGATTTTCATCTACGGCTTGACTTTCTTCTTGAATGTCAACTTCAACTGGCAACTTCTGATGCTCCTCTTGCACCTGTGCCTCGTTTTCTATAGCTGCTTGACTTTCTTCTGAAGCCTGTACCTGCTCGGAATTTTCTGCAACTACGAGATTTTCTTCCTGCCTCTGAGTTATCGCCTGATTCACTTCACTTTCTCCAGACACTTCAACCTGAGCTTGCTCTATTTTTTCAGCAATTGCCTGAGCCACCTCCTTTTGATTTTCCAGCAACACTTTCTCCACTTCTTCATCCTCATTTTTCAACATGCTTTCCAGAGTCTCCTCACCTGTCTCCTCCGCATCAATTTCTTCATCGTGCACAATTAAAGCTTCGGCTTCTTCAGGTTCCAATTCACTAACTTCACTATGTTCGGTTTTAGTTTTTTGAGTTTCTTCAAGAGGCTTCACCTCCTCATGTACAGTATTATGGGAAGGTTCTTCAATAAATAATTTATTCGACACCAAGTTACCGGGTACAATATTTTCCACTACAGCCTCAGTCACACTATCGTTTTCACTTTCTGCCACTTCCTGATCCTCAACGGAATTATCAACCAAAGCTTCGATTACAGCATTCATAGCTCCTCCAGCCTCAGCATCCACATACTCTTCGGATGGTATGTCATCAATTGTTGTTGCTAAATCTTCCGCCACAGTTTCACCAACATCTGCAACCACTTGATTTTCCAATTGCTCCGTTAGAGGTTCTTTGGATTCATTATTCTGAGCTTTAACTACCTCGGCAAATTCGTTTTGAATGACATTACCTAGAAGTTCATTCTCAGCTTCTTTTTCTAGCTCTTCCTCCTGAACTGCAATGTCCGCGTTTATTTTATTACTACTCTCCAGAGCCTGTTGCATGGTTTCCACCGCCTCAAGAATCATTTCGGCCACTGATTCTGATTCCGAATCCTCCTCATTGCTTGTTGTTTGAGCTGCTTGCTCTTTAGCTACTACAACCTGAACATTATTCACTACTTCTGCTGCATCCTTCTTTAATTCAGCCGCTGTTTTCTCAACTTCTACGGCTTTCTCGACTTCGGTGGCTGTCTGCTGTTGCGCTAAATCGGCTAACACCAAAGCAATTGGCGTACTGGTAACGATTTTATCCTCGTTAGCCACCAAACTCTCAGCAGTTTGCACATTTTGAGTTTCAGCCTCATTTGATACACCTGCGGGTAGCTGTACTACTTGTATCATTGGCGCCTCGTTGGTTTCCATCATCAACATATCAAAAGCATCTTCTTCAGCTGCCACACCTCCATTATCTTCAATAGTATTCCTTTCGAATTCCTCCTGACTACCCGGCAGCATTATATACTCATCACTATTCTCCGTTTTTGCACTATTTTCAACACTTTGGACTAAATCCTGACCGATTTCATTATGTTCAACCACCAACTTATCCAAAGACATGGATGTGACATGATCGATATCCAAGATTATTAAGTATAGGCAACAAAATAGTTTTAACAACACGTGCGTCTTGGACGCTGAAGATCTCCCGGCAAACATCTTTGCGAGATCTGACAATAAACACTAATGAGACAAGCGCCATAGCTGGACTAGCGCTTTTATACCACGTTTGGGAAAGTCACTTCATTCCATTTAATTTCGGTTGTTTTGTCGCTAGTGTTGTTGTTGTTGCGGATTTGATGTCTGTACTTTTCGTTGTAGTCTTTTCTTCTTATAGTTGTTGTTGTTGTTTTTGAATCGTGTTATGTATGTAAATATGCTGCTGTTGGCTCGTATAACTTTGAGCTCTTCTGGTGAGCAAACGGTTCAGCTGCGTTTTACTTCGATCTCCTATTTCCGATCTCCTCGTTTATGTCGTAAAGTCGTTTTGTTGTTGTTGTTGTTGCGGCAGCTTATGTTAATTTCTCATGCTAAAACGCATTTATTGAGCCAAGCTAATTCCGATCCAATAGTTAGTTAAAATCTACATACTTTGCATGTTGTTGCAGCTGCTTCCGAGCAGAGCTGTTTTGTCAGTTTGCGCTAGCGTGTGGTTAGACTCTCTTTCGTACGGTCGAACGGCTTTCTTTTGGCATATTTCTCTAAGTTTTTCTGCTTTAAGCGTTGTTGTCTTTGAAACCATAAAATCGAGTCTATTATTTTTAATGTTATTGTTAATACAAACATAAAACCAACTTAATATGCGCTCAGCATCACTTAATCTAGCCAATAGTAGTCAGTCAGTCTCATAACATTGCAATAGTTTTTACTTTTTTTTTTTTCTCCTCAACAATTATAACCATTTATTTCTCAAACTCCTCATTAAATTTTAAATGCAATTCTACTTCTACTATTTGTTTTCTTTATCTAATCTAGTTTATGCTAATATTTAAACTACTTGTTAAGAACATGTTAAAGCTTTTATTGCATGCATGTATTTGTTGGTTTTCCTCTCAATTTGTTTGATCGATTTGTCTTTTATGCTATAGCAGGTGATCGATCGATCGATCGATACATTTGAAGAACCTAGTTTTTGTTATTGTTGAATTGAGTAAGTGTGTCAAAACTTTTAATTCTCTATTTGTGTGTGACTAACACTTGTTCGTCGCTTTAGCTTATTTGCTTGAGTGCGTTTATTCACATAATTGTTTAATTATCATCATTTATTTTTATAGCTTTATTTATAACACTTTAAAAGAATCTCTTTAGCAGTTAATGGTTAAAATATTTGTCTTATTTTGTTATTAATGGAAAAGTTATCAACATGATCACAAATTATTCAAAGAAACGCAAACAAAGTGTTGAATTTTTAGTAAAGTAAATATTATATATATTGACCTAATAATTCTTTAAAAGGCACTTGAAAATTGTAATGCCTTGCAGAGAACTGCTCAAGCCTACTTGATATAGATTTTGAGCTCATACTTGCTTAATATATGAGCTCAAGCTTGCTTGAGCTTGATAATTTTCAATCAAGCATAACTTGTACTTGAATATAAATAAGCCCTTGGCAGCTTGTGACTTGCAAGTATGCTAGCTTGCAAGCGAACGACACAAAATCCCGAGGAAAAACTTTATGCCTTGGGCGAAAAGCTTAAAAAGCTTGAAATTGAAAGCAAGTATCCAATTAAAGCAAGTATCCCAATAATTCAATGAGCTTATCTAGGAAAAGCTTAAGCCTATTAGGACTTTTAGAGTTCTGTTGACTCCGTGGTTGGCAGCTTTAGGAGGTAGCTGATTTCGAATCTGATGTCAGAATTTAAAATTTGAGATGGCGGATAAGATGATTTGATCAGCATCATCTCCTGAGTCGATTTCCGTGTGTCCGTCTGTCTGTCCGTCTGTTGACACGATTACAGCCGCAATTTTAAAGCTTTCGCGATGAAATTCAAAATATAAGTTTATTTTTAAAAAAGGAAGATCAAGTTCGAAAATGGGCCAAATCGGATGAAAACCGCGCCTACGTCCCATACTAAGTGGCTTTATTTTAAACGTAAAATCTCTTAAAAATCCACAAAAATTAATGAAATGTCTTGAAATTTTGCACATTAGCTTTGATATATAATACGAACCATCTCTATGATATATAGCAAAATCGGATCAAAACCACGCCTACCTCCCATACAAAGTGACGTCATCAAAATAGGAAAACTTGTATAGTATGTCGTGGCTAAAGACTTCGAATATACTTCAATATGGCCGCGGGGGGGTATTTTAGCTTCGGTACCCTGCCGAAGCTCCATCCTTACTAGATTTTTTTTTAATTTTTACCAATTCCGATGCCGAGGGTGAATACTAGACAAAAATGAGTCGCTGAATCCGAATACGCTGTCAGAATTTGTATTTTTACAAAGAAAAACCAGAAAACAGAGAAAGTGCCACATAAAATTAAAAAGATTTCTTCTAAAGATGTATTTAGATCAAGGGGTTTGAAAGACTAAAGAAATGAGGTATTTTTTAAGAAGAAATCTTCATGTTGCTGCACAAAAATTCTTCTTAATTTTATTTAAAAAGATGTCCTAATAATTTCTCATAAAATACACAGTTTTGGGACTCTTACGTGTTTATAAGATATTTCTTCTTAAAAAAAATTAAGAAGGTAATCTTGTAGTTTACATTACTTTCCGGTCCTAATACATCTTCTTAAAACTATTTAAGAAGTCGACCTTATGGAAATTAGAAGATATTCTAATACTATTGGCACATCTTCTTGATTTATTAAATTGTCTTCTTAAAAAATTGAAGATGAACGAATTCTACTCCTATGTGGCGGTTTTTCTCTGTGTAGATTGAAATGGGTCATCTCCTATCTATTGTAAAAAATGTTCATAGTCTTGAAATTCTGACAATAGATCCGGATTCAGCGACTCATTTTTACCTTGTTTTCGCCGCAAAACCCACATTCTTAAAAATAAACAAATTTAGGTGGCCACCCTATCTGACATCTTGAATTTTAAAATTCTGCCATAAGATTCAAAATCAGCGATCCCCTAAAACTGTTGGATTATGCTTAAAACTCTTCAAATTTTGATTATATTAGGTGGCAACCCTTGTGTAAAATAATCCCATAATTTTAAAATTCTGACAACGGATTCGGATTCAGCGACCCATTTTTGTGTTCGCTCCAGCACCGGATTCGTAAAAATAAAAAAAAGTATGTGGCAACCCTATCTGTTAGCTTGAATTTTAACATTTTCAAATCAGATTTGCAATCAGTGACCCCCTAAAACGGTTGGATTGTGTTTTAGGCCCCTATTATGAATTACAACCCTACTACTCGTATTTGACTAGATTCAACCCAATTTTATAACGTATAACGTATTACAAACATTTCAGTTTAACCATGTAGTTAAAAAATTCTTAAGAGATTAAGGCAAATCATGTATTCAACTGAAATGTTTATAATACGTTATACGAAAAACATTGGGTTGAATCTAGTCAACTTAGTTGAGTTGTAATTCATAATAGGGGCGTTAAGCTCGTTAAAAACATATTAAGTGGCAAGCTGGTGGTAATAATTTAGGTGGCTATCCTTCATCTTGAATTTTAAAACTGTGACATTAGGTTTGAAATAAAATCCGTTGTCAGAATTTAAAAATTAAAAAAATCCCACAAGCACAAAAAAATTCCAGGTGGCAAATCTATCCGCCATCTGAAATTTTAAAATTATGACATCAGATTCGAAACCAGCCATCCCCTTAAACAACTGCCAACCACGGAGTCTTTCGTAAGCAGCTCTTAAATACATTGTACGTGTTTATATACAATCCTTACATGTTTATAAACATATATATTTGTTTTTTGAAATTTTACCCTCAATAAAAATACATAGTCACATCGCCGCCTAAGAAGTCTCACTTCAAAAATTTGTTGATTTCGTTGTTCATGTCTGATATATTTATAAGGGGTGATCCAATAAGAGCTTCCTACTTTGTTTTCTTAATAAAATACATTGAAATCAATGTATTGATGCAAATCTTTATTTGGAATGATGGTTCGGTTCCTATAACTCAAAATTTAAAAATTATTTCCTTCAAATGTTGCCCACGACTAACTCTTAAATGATCCATTCTGTGGGTCTAATTTTCAACAATTTTTTCGAGCATATTGGCCGGTATTCCTTGAATCACACGAGTTATGTTGGTTTCCAAAGCGTCAATAGCTTTGGGTTTGTCCCCTAAGAAAGTAATCCAATGGCGTCAAATCACATGATCTTGGTTGGATTAACAGGACCATTTCTTAAAATGATGTTTTAATCGAACGTTTCCCCTCAATAAAGCGATTGTTTCTCCAGCTGATGACTGATTTTGGTAGTAAGTTTCCACAATTAATAAAGGTTGTTCAGGAGTAAGTCTATTCATGATTGACTCGTATTGAGTACTGAACACAAACGTCATATGGACAAGCCATTTAACAGATAACAGCTGTCAAAACAACCCAGTTGAAAAAGAGACCTCGTATTGGATCACCCTTTATTTTGTAACTTTATTTTTCTTTAATTTTTTTCAATTCAAAATTAAAATTAACAAAGAAAAATTTAAATTTTTTTGTAAATGTTCACTGGTTGAAGTTATGTATCAAGAATATACATATATGGGGCATTTCACATGATGAGGACACCAAACAAAATTGTTTTTTTTTTAGAATTTGTTTCTTATTTAGTATCTATCGGCAAAGCTGCGTCAAAAAGAACATATTACAATTCAATTCCAATTCCTTTGAATTAGGAATTGGTAATTGGATATCTCAGTTCCTCAGGAATGTAATTCGGAAAAATCTTCTCAATTACATTACACGATTTGTAATTCGAAATTGTACACCTCAAATCCTTAGAAGTTAAATTAGAAAAAAATCACCAATAACATAAGAAGAATTGTAATTGGAGTTTGAAATTTCAATTACTTTTTCAAACATTACGTATTTATTAGAAGACTATTCGACTTATTGTAATTTTTCAAGAACCTTCTTTTGAATACATCCTCAAATTTTCGGCAAAAAAATCTCACGAATTGGCACCCAGAGGGGCCAAATATATGGCTTTGTCCTATTAGTTTTTTATCCTTTAACATTTCTTCTAAACACATCCAACCCCTATGTGCCACCCTTCTGGGGGTCCCCATACAAAAAACACAAAAACTGTTGATTATACTTCATATCTCTGCCGAATTGATAGATATCCCTAGAGAGGTAAAATATATGAGATGGCCCTATTATTTTTACTCTTAAACATTTCTTCTGAACTCATCTACCCACTATCTTCCACTCTTCTGGAGGTTGCCATACAAACAACACAAATACTCATTTTTACAATTCATTATCTTTGTACCAAAATAGTTTTTAGTAAAGTTCATATTTTCGATCACTAAACATTTCTTTCTCGGTGAAATTTCTTTTATGCTATTTAATTAGCCCAATTCGGTATATGAAAAACAAATTCAAAAACCCGAATCCATGCATGTAATGGATAAAACAGGACAAAACGGGAAAAAAATCTTATATAACAGACTATTAACCGGCATATAATTTTTGCATACGTTAGAATAAGCTCGCAAGTTCTACTTCAATAAACACTTAACATAACTATATTTTTTTTTTAATAGATTATCGTACATTTGAGCAATCAATTTTAATTACTGTTCACGAAAATCACAAAGTTTAAAAGAGGTCATAGTACGTGGTCCAAATTAATTATGGAAGATAGAAGAATATTATGAAAATTCTAGTAAAAAAACTGTCGTAGCACCAGTGTACCATTATTCTTGAAATTTCTTACTATCAATAATTGAACCATCAAACAAGTTGCCATAAAATTATTTTTTAATATTTATAAATAACCAGAGACTGTTGGTGCTTTTAAAATATCCATCATTAAAAGCATTGCACTCAATTCACTTTGATTAAACAACCGCATTAACAACAAAAACAACAACGAGGAAAGGAGAGGCGTAGCTATATAATTTGTACCTGTCATTTACTGTTGTTGTAATTGCCACTTGTCAGTAGTTGCCGCCACTTATGCAGCAATAGTACCAGCACCAACACAAGTGGTTCCGTTCCATATCATGCTTCCTATCGGACCAGACCAAAGTAGATTAAGTGTTTGTGATTGGCAATGTTTGGTCGTCGACAAGAGACAGGCTTGTTTTAGCAAATCTTCTGAATTGTACATATGTATTTAAAAGCACGCTTCTTTCCTGTTTATTGCTTGTGTTTTTAATTGTGTATCTAACAAGTTTTCGAGAGGATGGATATACAATAATGGAAAGTGATTTGAGTGTGTGTGTGTTTAAGTTGCTATAATGGTCAATATTAATAGTAACTTTGGGCAAGTTTACAATGAAAGTGACAATTAAGTGGGTTGATCGGTCAGTAGTGAGGCGTCTAATATAGAAGCTCAAACTAAAGTGGGTCAGCAAGCATTTGTGCAGAAGGAATTAAAAAAAAATTAAACTGCTTTCTTGGCTACTTGTCAGAGATTTACATAGGCAAATATTTAAAGCAAATTTTTTTTTAATAGTATGAATAAACGCATGCAAATATGATATGAATATGAATATGAATATGAATATGAATATGAATATGAATATGAATATGAATATGAATATGAATATGAATATGAATATGAATATGAATATGAATATGAATATGAATATGAATATAAATATGAATATGAATATGAATATGAATATCAATATGAATATGAATATGAATATGAATATGAATATGAATATGAATATGAATATGAATATGAATATGAATATGATTATGAACATGAATATGAATATGGATATGGATATGAATATGAATATGAATATGAATAAGAGTAAGAATATGAGTACAAATATGAATATGAATATGAATATGAATATGAATATGAATAGAATATGAATATGAATATGAATATGAATATGAATATGAATATGAATATGAATATGAATATGAATATGAATATGAATATGAATATGAATATGAATATGAATATGAATATGAATATGAATATGAATATGAATATGAATATGAATATGAATATGAATATGAATATGAATATGAATATGAATATGAATATGAATATGAATATGAATATGAATATGAATTTGAATATGAATATGAATATGAGTATGAATATGAATATGAATATGAATATGAATATGAATATGAATATGAATATGAATTTGAATATGAATATGAATATGAATATGAATATGTATATGAATATGTATATGAATATGAATATGATTTCTAATGGCTCACTCCTTAATAACAAAATTTCCTAATCTTTCTTTTTGTTTTTGCTGGAAAAAAAAATAAAAGTTTTCCTGAACTAAGTATTTCACTTCTAGTTCATTTTGCGATATAAAGAACAATGATTGTAATTTTGAGAAGTAGGAACAAACTTTGCATATAAAAACTTTGCAGTTGTGGTTTTCGGTGAATTGAGCAAAATTTGGGTTGAAGATTTTGGACTATCTCTTTACAGAAGTTTTTAAACCCTATGGAAGGTTTTGCTAAAAAAAAACCTAATTTTGCAGGCGTGCTGAGTGTTGAGACCCCCTTAATGACAACCCATTACGAATAGAAATGAAAATGTTGGTTTAACTTTCTGATACCGATCCCTTAGATTGACCATTAAGAGACACTCTCACTTCATGGAAAAGACACAAAAAATCCCCCGGCATATGTCAGATTAGTCAAGCAAAAACTTTTGTTAGCTCATAAAAATTTACCGATTTTTTTTCAAACATCCACACCATCGAAGCCAACATGTCACTAAAACTTGTCTAGCTTAAGATGTCTTCGTGTAAGCCTCCAGGGCAGAATCTCTAACCAAGTTGTTGTTTTTGGTGAAATGTTTGTCGAAAAAAAAAATTATATTAAAATGTGGGCGAAGGAGTTTGGCCACACAAAACCATTTTAGTCATTATGTTGGAACTTAACTTTCTTTGTTGGTTGGCTCGTTCGTCATGAAGTAAAGCTTTCAAAGCCATGTTTAAAAAGTGACAATAAAAAAAAAATGAGAAGGAAAAAAATAACAATTTTCAACTTGCCTCAACAAGATGCTAACATGGCTAATGTTGTCGCTATATTTTTGTACAATTAAACTTTCATTTTCTAATACATTTTCGATTTCATCTTTCATGTTTTTGTTGATGGTTTTTTTACGTTTTTGTCGTTTTTTTTTTTTTAGATGGAAGAGATTACCGAAGGCATTGCAACCATTGAGCTGCTTGTCAATGAGGAAACCTGCTGCAAAACAACAGCAGCAACAACGCCAACAACAACAGTAACAACGACAACAGCTTTTAACAACAATTCCACTACCAACAATGTCAATCGCGCTGCCATACGTGCGCAGCATTGCAGAAATGCATTTGGCGCTGCCCGGCTGCCAACATCCAATGAGTCGACGCTGCTGCAGCAACTAGCTAGTCCATTGCGGCGGGCTCCACTTAATTTTAATGCAACTCAGGCCTGCAGCCCCATTGATGTGCGTCGAAATTCTGCGACACGACGCGATTCCATGCATACACCGGACAGCGGCATAAGTAGTCACACGCAATCCACACAAACACCACGCAGCGATGAAGCTGACATGGTACACTCCACTGCTGCATCTTTGAGCTCTAGCTACTGCAACAAATCCACAAACTTCTCGCCAAAACATGTTGCGACTACAGCCACTTCGCCGATTGAGTCCATTTCGGCCATTACACGTGAGCACGCCTTAAAGCAGGACATCGAGTTGCTACAGGAAAAACTCAAAGACACTGAGGAGCGGCTGCAGTCGCTGCGCATACAGCATGATTCGCTATCGCAGCTGCATCGCGATCTGCGTGAGTCCAACACGCAGCAACAGGAAGAGTCGGAGATGCTTAAGCTGGACGTGCAACATCTTAACGAATGCGCCAATATGCTGCGTTCCGAGCTGCAAGCCTCGCGGCATGATCGCAGCGAAGCGTTGGAGTTGCAAAAAGTACTGCAAGCCGAGTTGGAGGAGAGTCGGCAGGAGAAGAGGCGAGCTCAGGAGCTGCACGACAAAGATACCAAGACGATACAAGATCTGCAGCGTCAGTGTCGAGAAATGGAGCGTATATTAATGCGTAAACACCCGGACTCGGTGTCGGCACTCATAGGTAGGTGGAACAACAAAATTATTTGAGAATTATTAATTATTTGCTTCTATTACTTTACCCAGTTGCTTCCAAGAATCCTGGCAAGATGTCCAACAATGATCAAGACAACATCAATAGTCGCAAGTTGCTGGAACAGCGCATTGCTCAGCTAGAAGCCGACGCCAAAGAGCAAGATAAGAAAGCCCAACAGATATTGGCCAATGTGCAGGCACGTTTTAATTCGGTGCAGTCCAAGTATGAAACACACATCGCTGACCTGGAGACACAGGTCTTAAGGTGAGTCTTTAGCTTTAATGGAATTTGAAGTCAATTATTTTCCCTCCATTTAACGCACAGCCTGCAAGAAATCAACACCAAGCTCAATGAAAAAATCGAGTCCCAAGTGCGTACCTTGGACTATTTTGTCACGCGAAAAGCTGAGAGATACTACAACAACTGCACACAAACTGATGCCGTTGCTTGCAACTTTGATGACGTGCCGGCGTCGGCGGCACTTAACTCGTCAAAGCAACCGAGCAGCAATAATGCAGCAATCGCTACTCAGACAACCAAAACCAGCACACGTGACCACAGCACAAATACCATAGCTCTTGCTGCATCAACGGCCACCAATAGTCATCCACAATCGGCCAGCTCAAGCACAAGTAGCACCGCCAACTCAACGCCCAACAATTCGCGACCCAACTCGAAGCAGAGTGGTATACGTAAACCTATACCAACAGCCATGGGCACGCTGTCCAGTGCTTTAGCCTCCAAGCTGCCAGTCTCACGCTCAGATTCCACTATTTCACTTTCGTCACATGCCAAGGAAGATGCTCATCTGTTGGCTACCGTGCGTGGCATGCGCGTGGACTTGGCCATCAAAGATAAGGCTATGCAACGACTGTCGCGTGAGCTAGACGAATGTAAAAAGACGATAAGGAAACTGCAAAAGGATGGTGAGTGGTGGTGGTGGTGGGTTGTAGATGTGGCGGTTAGAAAGAGCGAAAAATGTTATGGTTATTCAGTTAGCTCTGCACATTTTTGATTTATTAATATACCCAGCAAACCAAACGATATCGTTTCTATATCGATATGATATCGCAAAGGTGAAGACGATATCGTTATGATATCGAAAAAAACCTGTTTTCAATAAAAATTGACATATCTTTAACGATATCGAAAACGTATTAATTGCGATATCGAACCGACATCGGAATTTCGATATCGAGGTGATAATGCAAAGGTGATAACTTCTATCGTTTCACATATCACGAGACAATATCGAAAATAGACATTTCTCGATAAAAATTGACATCGTTAACGATATCGAAGAGATATTAATCCTCGATAAGGAAACTATCGCAATACTATCGTTATTATACTATCGTAATGATGTCTAGTATTTTTATAATATAGATATAGTAATGATATCTAGTATTTTATAGTATTCGTTTAGTATTAGTAATCGTTATTATACTATCATGATGATATCTAGAAATTTCTAATATAGATATCATTATGATATCGAAATGCTATCGTTACTTGTACGATATCGCGTATTTCTATGTCAGCTATGAACAAAATCAGCTCGCTAAGAGCTTTTTCTCAAATGTAGATGTGTATAAATTCTTCCGCCGCAAAAAAGCTTTCAGTCTGCAGACAGACTCGAAGCAGGCGGGGTCACGTCGCTTTATTAACTTGATTTCAATATAATTACGCTGGATTTGTACACCGAAAGAAATAAAATAAAGAATCGATGCATAGTTCTGTTATATTTCTCTTCATTAGAACATGCATTACATGCATTACTCTAAGAACGTAGCACTTTTTATTCATGTGAGCACTCATTGTTTTCATAGGTTGCAAGTTTAAAATAGTTTATTTTATATTTGTTTTGTTTTAAGTTATACGCGGTCTCATGCATGCCACTCTTTTAAATATGTATACATAATATAAATAATAAATATCATAATATACGCAATAGTAACATATCATAAAAAAAATAATCTATTCTAATGCGATTTCATCCTTTTTCTATTCGCGTTTATTTGTTATTATTTTTGTACATAAGACTTTCAGAAAGCTTTCAAAATGCTTTAACGTTCCATTTCTTTCAGTGAGAAGCTTTAAATGTTACACATACATGCAAACAGTTTAAGTTGTGTGCGTCTGGTTATCACTGTTCTATGTTTAGATACCGTAACGATATCTTTAGACTATCTTGAAATTTTTCTACCGAGATATGCTTTTTTAGTATATAACTTTTAATGAGGTAGTGCTTTTTTTATTTGTATTCAAGAATTTTGGAAATTGTGCTGTGATGTGCTCAATTTGTGCAGTTCTGTAACGCAGCTACTTTCAAAAACGTTCGCATATTTGTGAAAAACTTTAAAAGTTAGACCCATTTTTAATATTGCTGCAAAATTTGGTTATTGTGCTGTGATGTACACAAATTGTGCTAACATGTGCTATAAAGTCTTTTTCAAAATATTCACATATTTGCGAAGTTTATGAAAATTTAATCTTGATTATATATTTTTCCAAAATTTGTTGTGCCTTTATGTACTATAAAGTAGTTTAAGAAATATATATATCGTTCATAATCTATAACTAATAAACTATATGTGATGTGTTTGACTTGTGCTATATAAAAAAGTTTACATATTTGAAAAATTTGTTTCGCTTTTAATATTTTTTTTTAAATTTTGGAATCGCGCTGTGATGTTTTCGAGACTTAATGCAATGTTTCATAAGGAGTTTTAAAAAAAGTCGTATATTTTTGTGAAGTTTTTGAAATGTTGACCCTGCTTTTAAAATTTGACAATTGTGTTGTGATGTGCTCAAATAGAGCTGTCATGAGCAAAAGATTCTTTAAGAAAATTGGCATATTTTCAAAGTTTTTTGGAGTTAACCCCATTTTTAATAATTTTTGGAATTGTGCTGCAATGTGTTTGAGTTATGCTGCAATGTGCTATAAAGAGTTTTAAAAAATTTTGCATATTTGTAAAGTTTTTTAATAATTTTCCGGAATTTGCGCATTGTGCTGTGATGTTTTCAGGTTGTGCTGCAATGTGCCAGTTTTTTTATCGCTTAAAATTTGCAAAATTGTAAATTTTATAATACGCAAAGATGCGAATTTTAAGAATTTCTCTTTATGGCAAATATCAGCACAACTTAAATGTTCTATGTTTATTTTATATGTAAAATTTGTTAATGTTATATGTTTAAATATAATAAACTTTGCAAATATGCATTTTATTTAAACTCTACTACACATAATGCCTACTACATATAAAATAAAAGCAGGATAAACTTTTTAAAAAGTTAATTTCTAAAAACTATCCACGGCACATTGCAGCACAACTCAATCACATCACAGCACAATCTACAAATTCCTAAAAAAAGTTACTGCAATGCTAACTTTCAAATTAAAATCAATACCACATCATAAAAATTTAACCATCAAATAATTTTTCAATGCGACGTATCGGGCACATTGCAACACATGTTCTATTTTTAGATATAAAGTAAATAGTGCAGTGCTATCTTGATACTTTTTAAAATATTCGAATTTGCTTGATTGCGATTTAAGTTAAGATAAGTAAACTGTCATCTCTGTCTTAACAATGGATCAAAACCGTCCATAAAGACAGCCATATCTAGCTTACAAATCAATGTCAAGCGTTTTCTTAAAATTCTATTTATAAAACTGTCAAATTTTACGAACGCAATCATTTAAAAAAAGTAATAAATATTTCCTAGGCACGTTTGTTCAAACTTATATAACCGTTGATCAAAGCTTTTTGAATAAATTAAGTGTTTAAAGTTTCTTCTCAGATTTTAAACTAACAGAAATTTAGTTATAGTCGAATGTGAAGAGAAAAAAACCTCTACTTTCGCTTTCGTTTTGGCCTTTCGTGTTTTTTCTCAAACTGCTGTAAGCTGTCAGCTAGAGAAAGAACACAAAAAAAAAGCATAGAGATTAAATGAAAAAATGTCAAACTTGAGAGGCTAGCCAATGAATTGCATAACAGCGCATGCGACGCATTGTTTAGACCAGCTCAATTATAAATGCACAGCGTGTGAGTGTTTTTTTTTTTTTTTTTTTTGGTAGGTGCGTCCAACGTTTTATTCACATGTTCATCATTGTTGTCATATAAGTGTAAAATTAAACAACACTAAACATTTTACAACTGACAATAACAACAATACATACCTCAACAATAACTAGATGGATCCACCTTCTAGCCAAAGTAAATCATTGTTTGATTTTTATCTGTAGCTGTGGCTACTTAATAGCCGCTTTTGCTACCTTATTTGTACGTGTCTGCAGCGTTTAAACTAGAGAAAGTCCATAAATAAGTGCCGAAAATTCCATAAAACAACAACAACAATAAACAAATAAAATACAACACTATATTGAATGTAGTTTAAAAAATGCGATCAAATTAAAAAAATAAATAAATAATAAAAAAAAAACAAAATATATAACAAAACTTTTGCTTAGATCAATGAACTACTCAGCACAATTTGTGGAAATTTCAATAAAATTTGCGAATTTTTTTAAAAAACTTTTCGTCACATTGCAGCACAACCCAAGCATATCAGAGTACAATAAGCGTATTTTGGAAAAACGAAATAGATAGCTTTTAAAAAATGTAACCACTTAAAAGTCACAGCAATGCTTTGGTCTCTATTTAAAAATCAACTCGATTACTTTTAACGCTCGAACTAAACATGTCTGTTCTTCTTATTACGCCAAATTCGTTTAATTATATTTTGCGGATTTTTTTTTTTGGTTTTATTGCTCGTAAGTGACGCCGGCAATTTTAATATTTATGAGTTTGACATGTGGCGGTCGTTAAGAGACACGCACGACACTGTTTTTTTAAATGTTGCATTTTTTTTAACTCACGTTGCTGTACTTGAAATTTTTGCTTTTTTGTTGTTTTTCATTTCAGTCTTGTTGTTATGTAAATAAAGTGAAAATGTGGCTAGATAAGACTATAAATATTTTATGACCGCTATTTTTACAAACAATTACTTGTTTACAACAACAATTTACTATGTAATGCATAACAAAAACAAAAACAACAAATGTTTAGTACTTTATTAGAATATAGATGACATAGCAAAAATAACAATATATCAGTTGTAATGGCGTTAGAAGGATCCCAACATGCACAAAAACGGATGTGGATCCGTTTCGAAGCCGTTACGAGTCCGTCAGTACGCACTTCGCTTTCTTAAGTTTCGACGGACATGTTTCGAACCCGTTACGAATCCGTAAAAGATAATGGATAAAAGGCCTTTCAAAATTTTAATTTTTATTTTTTCAAAATAAAAAATTTCATACGAAAACGGGTCAGTGACGGATCCGAAACGCAATACGTTCCGGATAAAATGTAGAAGAAGTGAGAGCCCGTCTCGAGTTCGAAACGGATTCGTTTGGCACACTGGGTAAATATTAAAGAAAACATTGGGTCTAACGCTTATTTATCTACAATAAGCTTGGTAATACTTGAATTTTGATTTGGGAATGTAAAACATTCCTTTTTTGTATGTTAATTTTTATATTTTTGAAAGTTTCGTTTCCATGCAAAATATGAAATTTAGATAAAATAACAGGTCATTCAATAAGTCCGCAGGATAAGTAAGAAAAAACCAAAATTTTGATAAAACTCGATTATATTATTCAACATAGTTGCCTTCGAGAGCGATACAACGAGTATAGCGATTGTCTAACTTTTCGATACCACTTTTATAGTACGATTTCTCTTTCTCGTCAAAATAAGCCTCATTTTCAGCGATTACAAGCATTTTCTTGAGATCTGAAAACAGGGAAAAAGTCGCTGGGGGCTAAATCTGGAGAATACGGTGGGTGGGTATGCAATTCGAAGCCCAATTCATTCAATTTTGCCATCGTTTTCATCGATTTGTGACACGGTGCATTGTCTTGGTGAAACAACACTTTTTTTCTTTTGTAAATGTGGCCGTTTCTTGGCGATTTCAGCCATCAATAGATCCAAAAGTGCACAGTAATAGTCGCTGTTGATGGTGGTTCCGTTTTGGAGATAGTCGTTGAATAGTATTCCTTTCGCATCCCAATATACAGACGCCATCACCTTACAAGCCGACTGTTGGGTCTTTGCTCGCTTTGGATTCGATTCGTCGACTGCTGTCCACTCAGCTGACTGTTTTTTATATTCTGGTGTGTAATAGTGAAGCCATGTTTCATCCATTGTCACATATCGACGATAGAATTCGATTTTATTGCGGTTTAACAGCGCCAAACACTCCTCTGAAGCATCAATTCGTTGTTGTTTTTGGTCGACTGTGAGCTCACGCGGCACCTACTTTGCACAGAGCTTTCGCATACCCAAATGTTTGTGTAAAATGGTAAAAACACTACCATCTGATATCTTTACAATGTCAGCTAGTTCGTGCACCTTCAATTTGCGATCGTTCATAACCAATTTGTGGATTTTTTTAATGTTTTGTAAAATAACAGTCTGATTTGGGCGTCTACTGCGCTCTGCATCGTTTGTGCTGGTACGACCACGTATAAATTCAGCAATCCACTTTTCTACCATATGTCTCGATGGAGCAGAGTCCGGATAATGTTTATCAAGCCATTGTTCGGTTTCCACTGTATTTTTTTCATCAAAAAACAATGCTTTATCAAAACTCGAAATTCACTTTTTTCTATTTTTTTTTATAGACGAGCCCTTATAGACGAGCAACTAATCGCAAAACTGATTGAAAAACTGAAAATGAAATGGTTTTATCTATAGACGCATGAACCAATTTTGCAATTCCAGTACAAAAAGTTTTTCTTGAAAACATCGCGCATATTATATTGAAAATGAATGCAAATAATTCTTTTTATTATAAATCTGACGATTAGTTGTTGATTTTGCTACAAACACATCACCAGTTGAAGAACTGGTTGATGTGAAATCGCAAAAATCAAAATTTTTTAATTTTTGCCAACTGATTGATAAACTGGTAGAAAAACTGAAAATAACACCTCAACTCATCTACACACGATTTGCTTTCAACAACCAGCAACCTGTTTATTAACCAGTTTTGCCTTTAAGGGCCCTATAGACGAGCAACTAATCGCAAAACTGATTGAAAAACTGGTCGATGGTTTTATCTATAGACGCTTGGACTAATTTTTCAATTCCAGTACAAAAAGTTTTTCTTCTTGAAAACATCGCGCATATTATATTGAAAATTAATGCAAATAATTTTTTTATTATGAATCTGACGATTTGTTGTTGATTTTGCTACAAACACATAACCAGTTGAAGAACTGGTTGATGTGAAATCGCAAAAAATCAAAATTTTTTAATTTTTGCCAACTGATTGATAAACTGGTTGAAAAACTGAAAATATCACCTCAACTCATCTACACATGACTTGATTTCAACCAGTTTATCAACCAGTTTTGCGATTAGTTGATCGTCTATTGGGCCCTTAACTCACGAATCAATTGTCAGATTGTTGTCAAATTTTTATACATATCGTTTGAAGGTTGGTACTAAATAAAAATCATATGAAAAAAATCTAGTAATGCCATCTATGTGTCATCCTATGAACAGTTAGATTGTTTTGAAAAAGAAGTAAAAGAAAAAATCTTCAAAAAGCACAGACAAAATGTGTTTTGTTACTGCTATTATTATTACCCACTTGCTGTAAGCTTATACTCATCAGCCAATTATTTTGTTTAGTTTAGAAGGAATATGTTGAATCAGTGTACCGCTCGTTTATATTTATTAAGGATCAATAAAAGGTTATGTTTCAAAGCTCTTTTTTCCCACAGTAAATATTTTTTATTTATTTATTCTTCCTTCTTTTGTAGCTGCTAAACTGGAGAAGCCACACAGCGGTGCTTCAATGTCGCGTCGAGGCTACGATGCCGCCAATTATGCTGCACACG
Organism: Coremacera marginata; assembly: GCA_914767935.1. Classification (NCBI taxonomy): domain Eukaryota; kingdom Metazoa; phylum Arthropoda; class Insecta; order Diptera; family Sciomyzidae; genus Coremacera; species Coremacera marginata. The sequence continues at coordinate 9,435,134 of OU612046.1, read as the reverse complement.
ATCAGAAGCCTGGCAATACCGAAAGTCAGGCACTAAAAGAGGCTCAAAATAAAATCAAACTTTTAGAAGCTGATTACAAATCATTACATGACAAGAGACTGCAAGATGTAAGTAATAGTCACGAAATAACAAAACAAATACACATTCACCATTAATGCTCATTGTCATTGCAGCTCAAAACGTTACAAAGTTCACATGAACGTGAATTGTCTTCATGCCATGACACGGTACGCATTCTGCAGCAACGTCTGAACGAACGTGATGAAGCTTTTGCTATGCAAAAACGTCGAAAAGTTCCCGTTGACTATTATGCGCTCAAAGCTAAGGTAAGAAAATTATTGTTGATGTATTAAAATGTTTGTTTTGTTACATTGTTATGGTTTGTTTATTATTTTTGTTAACTTTTGATTTATAAGCTAAAACGTTTTGCTGCTATTTGATGTATTTTTTTTTAATAACTTCATTCATTTGTAGTCATACTTGTTATGTTAACGCTTTTTTTTGTCATTTGTATTGAGCTGATTTTCGACTACGTGTTTTTTAATTTATTATGTAATCAGTTACGACATTTTTTCAAACCGTTTTAATTGTGCTAGTTTTAATTTTTTAAAAAAAAAAATTTCTTATAAATGTATGTGTACATGTATAGAAACAATTATAGCGGTAATTATAGTTTTTAATTAATTTAATATGACGTGTAGTAAAAAGAAATCCATTATTTTTGCCTGAAATTGAAGGGCTTTATTTAGCATGGTTAGAATGATCCGATTTAGTTCAAATATGCAACGTTTTTTTCGATAACTTGTTGCCATTTTGAGCGTAATTTCAGTATGCTTCTCTCAAAGTAACTTTCGTCCCTATTGGCCAAAAACTGGAACAGTTTTGTCCTGATGGAAAATATCCCCAAATATTGGCCAAAACCGCGCTATTGCTTCTTTCAGATGGGTCAATTGTTGACAGTATAAATTCCGTAGCGGAACAGCTCATAGTAGCTGCTTCCATGGCAATCCCAACAAACACACAGCAAAACCTCGTTGACCATCAATCCTGGCCTGGCCACCGTTTGCGCCAGCTTACCGCGATTCGACCACGACCGTCTTCGCTTGACGTTGTCGTAAGTGGCCTATTTTTCATCACCAGTCACCATCCGTTTTAGAAATGCATCGATTTTGTTGCGATTCAGCAGCGATTTGCTGCATGGAAATTCGTTCCATGAGGTTTTTTGCGTTAACTTGTATAGCACCCATACTTTCTTGTTTTATTCAGCCTAATTCAAGTAATTTCAAACAGTATTTTGTGCAATGTTTAGCTCCTGAGCAATCGAAACAGTGCTTACATGAAGGTTGGACTTGACGATTTCCATGATTTTATCGACTTTTGCGACAATTGGCCTTTCATAGCGTGGTGCATTTTTGACATCAAAATTACCAGAACGGAGTCCATGAAACCAAAGTTACAATAGGTTTGTTCGAGAACTGATAATTTGTAAAAATTATCACAAATTATCAAGTTTGACGTTTGCGTACGTAAAAAACTTGCAAAATAAGAGAAACTTGAAGGAGAAGTTGGAAATTCCTACTGGACTTGCAAGCAAGAAAACAGCTGATTTAAGACAGTTGAAATTTTAACAATCAAACAAATTTAGCAAAATTGATGTTCACAAACCGGTGGGTTGACTGCTGCAGTCATCAAAACATGGAAGGTATCTTAAATTTATGTAGAAAACGTTGCTACCGGGTATTTACAACTTCTCTTATTTCTTTGTCTTAAGTTAAATTTTCTTTTGCTTTATATTCCACTTGAAATGTAAACAAGACGTTAATCAGCTGTTATTGAGGCTTGCAAGTTTTTGAAAATTTCGCGTTCGCGCACTTTTTTTGATATTTTTCTATTTGGGAGAGCATTGTGCGTTACTCTCATGTCTTGAATAACAGTTTTTATAGGTTTAAAAAGCTTTATTAAATATTTTCTTTTTTCCATTATTTAAGGTAACATCGCTGGAACGACGTCACTCTGAGCGTGAGGAGCGGCTTCATATGTTGGTAGAGGCCTTGAGCAAAGGACGTTTAAATGGTGCTTTGGAAGATTTGTTAAGTGATAACAATAATGCATGAATTTATTATGGAAAGCAAAAAGGTTTTTAACTTTTGCATGTATAGGCAAAAATTTAAAAAAGCCTTTCTTGTTGCCCATTTTTGTAAAATAGACTTATTTAGTTTTTATTCGGCGTAATATGCAAATTATGAATGTTTGTATGATTTGATAAAGAATTAAACAATAATTATAAAAAAAAAATAAACTAAGAATGAATTAAATATTAAAAGAACAATAATTTAAGAAATAAAATATAAAATTAAATATAAATTTTAACTTTTATGTTAAACATTAAAGATAATTTTAAACTGAAGTAAAAATATGCAAATATTTTAAACTCATTTTTTGACTGAAAGCCAATGAATTTTTAATAAAACTTAAAATTAAATAAAAATAATAAAATAAAAATAAAAACAAAAATAAAATTTAAAAATAATTAGGAAATTACTTATTGAAATTGTTGCAGTTCAAATAATAAACCCAATAATTTTATTCAAAACAAGTATTATTAGTATTTATATAAAAAATTTAAAAAAGTTCAAATAAAGATTGTGTAAAAACGTTGCAACTACTAGTATTTAGTTAAGAATTGCAATAAAAAATTATTAAAAAAATTTTGCAAAAAAGATAATGTCAAAAGTCAAACTTTAAAAAGCAACCAAAGCCGTCAGTTTCCTGCCAGAGCAGAGCCAAAAATTTTATCAAAATCAATACGTTGTAGTTTGTAATACTTTGCAATTTCAATTAAAAAAATCAATTTCAAAATAGAATTCTATTCTATACAAAGCTAAATATAAATTATATTTTGCTGACAATATATAAATATTGTTTTTCATAATAAACATCTTTGGCAAACAAGTTTTAATTAAATAGCAGAACAGCATATTAATAAATAAGTTTTTCTTTTTAAATATCAAGTGAGCTAAAACAATAATTGCAACAACTATTGGTTTATGTGATTTAATTTCAACTGCCATTTGCGTGTTTTCGAATTTAAAAAATTATTATAATGTTCAAAAATAAACAATAAGCAGCAGCTCAATTATATTTATACTCTTTTCAATAAATAATTTTACTCAAAGGATTAACATTAAGCATTGAAAAATATTGCCAACTAATTGTTTATTATTTTTGAAATTATATTTAAATAAGTTATTGTCTGAAGCTACTATTTGCTATAACCAATCTTTTTTACACACCTGCATTCTACTCAATATTCTTGTAATCTTTGAAATTTCCAAAAACTAAAATTATTTTGAATCTTTTCATTTTATGTTCTGGTTTCATTCAACTTTCTCTTACGAAAGTCTAGTTTAAGTTTATTTAATTATTTCTAAACTATTACTATTTCTATTAAAAGTGTTTGTTAGTCGTAGCTGTAAATCATATTATGACAAAATTATTAAATAAACTTTAAAAGTTTGTAATTTACAGAATTGAATTTTATTGCGATTTTTATAGATATTCGTCCTTTGAATGTCTTAAATGCTTGTGGCAATGTAAGGATAGGAAAGAAATCACTGCAATGAAGGTAATATCACTGTTGAATTCGAACTGATGTTGACAAAGTTAGCTTTAAACAGCTTATATGCTTTGTACCCAAGAATATTTCCCTATCAACTCAACAAAAAGGAGTCACCCGATAGCTCTTCTTATTGATATTGTACACAAGATACACAAGTTTTATGTATGGTATAATACAGTCCTTTAGTTACTTGAAATTAACTACTTTACGGTGCCTAAATTATACTGCTTCTGGTACACAAAATGCAATTCTGAAAACTTTTCGTATACAAAAAAAAAAATTACTCTTTTCACACCGTGAATAATTTCAGTGTATCAAAACAAAGTGAGTCGCAGAATTTTTAAAGTCTTGCCTCACGAACATTTCACCTTCCCACTTCCTCATCTCTTCTGTAGACGTGAATAATTTCAAGTAAATTTTAGAAAGATAAATAAATAATGGTTGGTGATTTGAAGGAAACCAAATCAATCAAATGAAATGAAGAAATCAAAATAAAAAAGAAATTTTCTTCAAAGTGGCTGCTGCGCCGAGATGATGATGGTGAATGTCCTAAATTTTGCATACTCTCACATTTATATTACAGGTTTGACCCACAAGCTACTCAAGGAAATTCACTGCGAAGAACTATATAGAAACATTCTGAGAATGACTCCAGCGCAGCTTGAAGATATCCTGAATAGAGTTCGTCGCCTGATTTCTAAACAGGACACCTAGTTTCGCAATTGTATTGGACCAGCAAAACAACTACAATTAACAATACGTTATTTAGCAACAGGTACTAAAAAGTGTAATAAATTGTATGTTTTAAAAACATAATATTCTTTGTACCTAGTACTAGGTGGAACTCAAAAATTGCTGCAATTGCTATTCAGAATACAATTGCTATTCAGAAGGAAACAATTCCAGCCGTTTACTCAGTCTTGCTATCAGATTTTTTAAATCCCCAGCTTTGGAAAGTGATTGGTTGCAGATATCCACCAGCTTTATTAAAAATGTGGGGATTTCCAAATCGCATCCCCAAAATGAAAAAAATGAATATTTACAATTTTTACTTAACATTCCACATTTTAAGAAAGCATTGCAGAATAAGGGCGCTGAAGAAAGCTGGATCGTCATATTTTAACTACAAAGGAACTCATTTCTTCAAATTGATTGCAACTGCTGATGCTAACTATCGGTTTCTGTACGTCGATGTTGTTGTGAATGGTCGTGTCGGCGACGCAGGCGTGTGGCAACGTTGCGATTTAAAGTATGCCATCGAAAAGAACGTAGTATGTATTCCTGCTCCAATTAACTTACCAGGAACAGAAACTGCTGCTCCGTACGTTCTCGTAGCCAACAATGCATTTGCTCTAACGGAGTATATGATGAAAACATATTCGATGATACGGTTAACATCAAGCCAAGAGGTGCTCTCAAGAAATTTTCGAGTTGTGGAAAACGCTTTTAGTATATTAGCTTAACAGATTCCAAGTGTTATTTAGTCCTATACATAGCGCATTAGCTGAAGCAATCGAAGTGGTTTTGGCCTGTGTTTGTCTAAACAACTTTTTATACAATATTTTTACTTTACTTTTCCACAACATTTCTGTTGCGGAAATAGATAATTTAGTGCAGCAGAACTTCTTAAACACTGCAAGTTTTAGAAGAAGACAAAAAAAAAGTGCAGACAACTTTTCACTTCAATCATAATAGATTTAAATACTAGGTCTGTTTCCGTACTCACTTCAAGTAACTTGAAGTTACTCGAAGGCCTTTCTTTACACATTTTTGAAGTAAGAGAGAGAAGAAAAACAAGCATAATGTTACTCTCAATTACTCGAACTTTACTTGTAAAATTTCTTCGAGCACGAATCTCGAGCTTCAAATAGTTGATTTTTATAGTGAAACATTTAATTGTGCTGTGTTGTGAAGAAAAATGTATGCAATTATTTAACAAATTAATAAAAATAACGTTAAAATATGCAAGATGAACGGAAATAAAAGTGCTGATATTTTAGCTCATCATGTTCCTATATATATCGATATACCTTAATATAGAAAGACCCTATATCAATAGGAGAAGGAAAAAACTGAATAAAAAATTAAGTTGGATAGTTTAAAAATTTTTGTAACCGAATTTTTTTTTTTTAAACTATAAGTAGTGTAATGAAGTGATAATTTTTTACTGCAAAAACTGCAGCACTTTGTTTTTTATGAAGTTTTTATTCTCTTATAAAGAGAAACAAATTGAAATAGGGCCTTTTTATTTATTAAGGCATCGCTACATTGTATATAATGTAAGAAACAATAAAAAAGAATTGAAACATGGCGTAAGGCGTTTTTAATTGGGGTTCTTTTAATTAGATTTTCTTTTTAGCTGCTCAACCTTCGAACTCCAGATAATATCGAAAATCTCTCGTTGACTTTGTAACTGTAGGTCTTCATCGAGTTTACTAAGCTCAAAAGCTATCCATTTTCCGAATGACATTTTATCGTTGCTATTATCTGTGGCACAATTTAATCTTTTTGTAAGTGCTTCGCTTAACTCGTTAGATTTTTTGATTAAAATAGCTGCTAAAGCTTGTTTTTTCCCCCCAGTTTTTCGTTTTTTCGTTGGATGTTTATGATTACTTCTATTAAATTGCGATCGTGATGAAGAGGAAGGTGATGTTAAAAGACGTGGCGATGTATGCGGTGATGGCATAGCTGCTGGTATTGAAGGAGGTGACAATTTATATGGGAATGGCATTGCTGGCGATGATGAACGAGGTGGAGCAATATCAGGCGATTGCAAAGGATATTGTGATTGTTCGAACTCGTTTGAAATTGTTGTTGGAGAAGATAGCTTAAATGGTCTTTCGTCTAATACAGAAGTATGTTTTGCAGCAGGTGTTGAATCCAAGGAGGCAGCCTCCATTTCATTACTGCTTGAGCCTTGCAAGAACTAGAAATAACCGGGTTATTTAATAATAGGTATTAGTATATAAATAATATACTTTTTTTTAGAATAAACTTACATTTAGATTACCTTCCTTGGTAAAATGATTAACAGAGGGCGTAGAGCTAATCGTTGACGACAGAAAATTCATTGCAATATAATACTTCCAAGTTCCACTAATTGCTTCAATGGCATCAGCGCTGGCACCACTTTTTTGAGCTTTAAAAATCCTTTGCTTTTCAGCCACAAAATATGATTTTAAGTTGTTCCACTTTCTCATAACTTCGCCTAAATTCAGAACAATTTTATATTGTATTTTTAAATGTACACTGCAAAATATTTTACCATATTCGAAGGGAACAATTGGCTTAAAACGCGAATTGAATTCATTAACAAGAGAACTCCAAAAACGTTGTTTCTTCAATTTGTTTTTGTAGCTGACACATTTGGAGTTCCACATATATTCAGCTGCTTGGACGTTTGCAATCAAATGCAGCGTATACTCGTCAGTCCACAAAACTTTCATGTTTGAATTTTATCAGCGCAACACAATATAACTACTGCACAAACTAAAATAATAAAATAAAGCCTTCATGATAGTTCATTAAATTGCTAATTTTTTTTGTCATTGAAAACGAAACCAGAGCAGTTCAAATAGTACAAATGCATAGATTCCATTGGTGTGAGTGAGTACGCATATAGTACGATTTGGAGACAAATAAAGTAGAACGGACTATATTTTCTATGCATTGTACTTGACATTTCTCTCCATTCGTTCGTCGTTAAGTTTCGATCAAATATTTACTGTCAAATATTTTGCTGTTAATAATTAATTGACATTTGTAGAGTAAACAAAAATATTTAAGAAAAATGGATGCTGAATTGGAAGTGATGTGTGTAGCTAATATCAATTAAATGCAGCTGCTCTTAAAAATACCAGACATAATAAGTAACAACGTTGCTGAACTGTCAAAAAGTAACACTTTGCAGTGTGCATATGCTTATCCTCTTCTTACAAAATATGTCTGTCCTGCCCACCCGCCACTTTTTTCAGATTATAAAATTGGACAAAAAAAATGAAGTATGCCAGTTATGTGGGAAAATCCCATTCGCGGCAATTTTTAATTCGCGTGGTAGTTTTTAATTGGTTTGGCAATTCAGTGTGGGATTTTGTAATTTCCGTGGGAGTTTGGGAATTTTTTTCTTCAAATGATTTTTTCCACATTTAAAAGGCAAAAACTTCAAATGAAATCATTGCCATTATACGCATTAAACGCTCTGTTTCACCGCGATTTAATGTCGTAAGTTAAGCATGTAAAGTCATTTAAATTTTTGTTATTTTTGTTGTATTTTTTAATGCGAATGGGATTTTGGGATTTCAATATACATATGGGTTATTTTGTTGACATTTTTAAAAAGCGTGGTATTTTTATGGTAATTTTTAATGATTGTGGGATTTTTTGTTGTATTTTTTAACTATGGGGTTTTATTTTTGTGTACCTTTACCATGGTAATTTTGGTGGTAATTAATTTATGGTTCTGTGAGAAAAAGTAATTTCCGTAGGAATTTTTCCGAATTGTAGTGGTAGAGGATAACACTTTTAATGCTTCAATTTCTTTTTGATCGCATTTTGCCAAAAGAAGAAATAAATTTGCATTGACTTTTTTAAATTATGAAAAAATTTATTCAGCCCTATTGTGAATAAAATTTCGACAGCAGCTGAGAAAGGGAATTTTCTCTTTTTTTTTAACCAATGTTTAAGGAACTTTTGGAAATTTTGAACACAAATATTTGCATTCATCGTCAATTTTTAAGATCACTAGAATAAAAAAATCTTTAAAAGTATTATCCCTTGTCTAAATTATTAAAACTATTTTTTCAATTCCTGGGGAGATTTTATTCATAATAAGACTGATATGATCTCGCACGTACATGAAGTAGAAAAATGATTGAAAAACAGTGTTATCTCTAATCCGATTGCAAATTTTTAAAAATTTTTGATGCAGGTTGCAAGAACTTTTCCAGGCCAATAATTTTTGACAATGTTTTTTTACAATTATTAAACAAGCCATTATATTTACGAAAAACATGATTCTTGGAGGTTTTTGCAAAATGATTTAGCACACTAAAGGCTTTCGTTATTACCAAAATATTTTGGGAACCGTCATAAAACACATCAAGGTTAATTTTTAGATGGGTACAAATGGAACTTTTTTTTTAAAGCACCTTAGTATACCCGTAATTGAATGCAACTTTTTACAGAACTGAAAGGTTATATCGAGCTGAGCAAATAATCGTATGGGAGGGGTGGTGGGTCTATTTTCACATTCTTAGGAGCTACAGGGTTAATTAATATTTCACGTCTTTAATTCACGTAATTGATTCTAGCAAAAAAACTAACTAACATAAAACTTATTCTGATAACTCATTTTAACGGCAACGAAATCACCTTTCCAACGGTATATCAACAAACCCCAACTTAACCGTTACCGAGATGTGATCGTGTAAAGATGAAATCAATCGGTTGAAACTACCAAATATCAACTTTGAGTGCAATTTCTCAGAATTTTGCGTAATAAATTAAGTCTTTTTTTAGATCAATTTTGTAATTTATTCAATTTTCTATTCAATAAGTATAATTAGTATAATTTTTTTAGTACAGCCAACTTTCTTATTTTTTAAGATATGTTTATGTTTTTGGTGTCATTGAAAAGAAAATTTAATAAATTACAAACTCTGTGAAATTCTGAGAAATTTGCACTCAAAATTAAAATTTGGTAGTTTCAATCGATTGATTTCATCTTCACCCGAGCACAGCTCGGTAACGGTTAAGTTGGTGAGGTTTGTTGACATGCCGTTAGAAAGGAGATTTTATGTCCTTTATAATGAACTATCAAAAAAGTTTTATGTAAGTTAGTTTTTCTGCTCGAAAAAACAACGTAAACTAAAGTCGTGAAATATTAATTAATCCTGTAGCTCCTAAGAATGTGAAAATAGACCCCCCCTCCTGTACGATTTTTGGCTCAGCTCGATATAACCTTTCAGCTCCGTAAATAGTTGCACTCAATTGCGGGACACCCTGTATATATGTACATTATATAAGTTCGTCAAATTTTGTTTTTTATTTTTATTGATTAAAAAGATTGATTAAAAGAGTTTGCCTTAATAAATACATTCATATATGAATTACTATAGTATACAAATTCTACTCTTTTATTTTATCAATTTTATAAAGAATACCATAATAGGATTATAACGGCATCGTATTTTCAGATTCCGAAAATCCCGGGATTGAAAAAACCCCGAAAGTTGACATCCCTACTTGCACCACACAATCGCATCGCAAAGCATTGTAGATTGCTACATAGAAACTCTGCTATTGAAAATGCTTTTACAGCTCATGCAAGATTTTTACGTTGTCTCGCAACGCACTCTCGCTCTATTGTACTTCCGGCTTTATTCTGCTTCCTACTTCAAGCGTGGAACATAATGCGATGTAGTTGTAGCGATTCCATATAGTAACCTCATCAGCTGTTCAGTGTGTAGCACGCTACGACAAAAAATATGTCCACAATGGCATGAGCGCTTTAGAGAACACTTATTTATCAATTTTTTTCGATTTACGAATATTGTTAATTTCGAACACTTATTTCGGTACCGCTGACTTTTGCAGTATCGATTTGATACACTCAATCCTAAAAAAAACATCATTAATACAATTTTCAGAGCAGCGTAGTACTCAAAAGTTGAAGTTGGCTTAACTTGCGCTACAATTACAGCACCGAGCCACAGACGTACTACGAATTCTGTGCGATTTCGTGCATTTAGCATATTTTAACTTTTGACAGATCATACTACGTACTACAAGCTACACCATTCTGGTTCCCACTTAATTTTTCTCCGAGTCGGCCCTACCCTATAATTCTGCCATAACGCACTACCCGATGACGCTCTTCCAGCTCGGTCTGGCAAGGCAACCAGCCAGCACTATAAGCGCGCCCTAAAGCTTCGTTTAATTTTATTTTAGTGGTTCTTAATTGTTTTCCTTTTATTTTCAGTGCTTATCAAACTACTTACTTAATTTATTGAAGTATTATAGTACTTCAGTGCTTTTCAGGCTTGTTGCGGGATGTTTTAGAGGTATTGCAACAGCTCCTTTCGTTTGCAGAATGATATAACTCCTTAATGAAATAAAAATGCTTTGCTTACTTTGCTCAACATACAGTAAAAAGCTTTAACTTTTTAATAACAACAATATATTTAACAAATTTTTTTCATAATTATTAAGTAGATATTTGAATATATTTCATATGAATGCATAGATTTGTTTTTTAACTCTTTTAAATTATTCAACACACATGTATGTATATATTTATAATAAGTTATCTATATTGATATCCCAAACAACAGCAACATTTGTTTATCTATATTTGAAATATTTATGTATGTATATGAAATTATAATAAAACTCTCTTAGTTTTCCATAATATTTCTAAAAGCATCTTAATATTTTGATGAAACAAATAGATTTAGCAACATGTATTAAGCGATTATCTTACACATCAATTAGCAATTATTGTGATTCACATTTTTTTTCTAGTAGGGTAGTTGAATATACAGTATAACATTTAGTTTAAAATTAATATTTTGATTACAAATATTTGTTTAAAGTTCCATTAATATTCATTGTGATATTCTTGAGCTGCTCTTAAGAAAATAAGAAAAACATGAATAATAAAAAACTATAACAACTTAAGCATAAGAGTTTGAAATGTTACATATTGTTGTAGAATAATAATTGGATGGATTTCACTGATTTGAGCTTTGAGGAGTAGGACAGCTTATAACTGTAAACGAACGTCATGCTGGCGAAGCCTGTAATAAAAAAAAAATTTAAATTTAATTATGTGTTATATTTATATAAATATATAAAAACCTTTTTTTTCAATTTTAAAGTTGACATCACAACTTGTAACACTTGGGCGCTACATTTTTTCCCAAATATTTTCGAAACACTGCTCAATGCGCCGCAAGCTTAAAACTGCAACAGTTGCTTTGACAGCCAAAGCTTTTTATATGATTTTTCTGACTTTTTTTGCTGCTGCTGGTATTTTCATGATATTGTGTATCCGCAGTCAATTTTACGCTCAAACGCCTGGAACAAGAGAAAAACTAAAAAATAAATTTCCAATCAAATCGTTTAATTTGATTTATTAAGATTCAATTTCTTATCGCAAATGTGCACGCAGCACTCCACACAAAGTCTTAAAATAGAATTAAGCACAAGAATTGAGGACATCAAATTATAGGAAATCCTTAATGCTGTTAAACTTCATTGTAATAAAATCCGGTATACCATTTGGTGACATTTTTTTATGTTAGTTACGGTGCATTCGTTTGGAATTTTTCATGAATGAAAATGTATTAAATACGTACTCATGTGTTTAAGGGTTGCGGCACTGATAAGCTGCACGTTGACGTCATTGACAAAATGACGTAATGGCACTATGATATGTTGTATCACTCGAACTTGAAAAATTTTGAGCTATTCTCAAAGGAAGTCACTGTTAAATGGACCTGGAGACTTCATTTTATATTCCTATATTAAGAGGGTTTGACGATAAATGAGAGTAAAACAAAGTATATAGACTCCCACGTTTCATCCGGCAGCTATAACTTTGAAGTAGTCAAGGAGTTCATATACCTTGGCACCGCCATTAATACCAAGAACGAAATCAGCCTGGAGATAATGCGAAGAACAATAATTGGTAATAGGTGCTACTACGGGCTCAGTAAGCTCTCGATCAACAAAACTAACACTCTACAAGACGCTGAGGCATGGGTAGTTTCGCAAACGGACGCAGCTGCTCTGAGAGTGTTCGAGAGATAAGTTCTTCGCAAAATCTTCGGTCCTGTTCGAGTCGGCGATGACTATCGTATCCGAATGAACCACGAGCTGTATGAGCTCTACGAAGACATTGACGTAGTGCGGCGTATAACTGTGCAGCGACTACGCTGGCTGGGTCATGTTCATCGTATGGACGACGAAGCTCCAGCGAAAAAGATGCTCGAGGCGAGGGTCGCTGGTCAACGACGACGAGGAAGACCATGCCTCCGATGGATGGACCAGGCTGAGGAAGCCCTAACCGCACTTGGTGTATCCGATTGGAGAAGGCGCGCGCAAAGGCAGAGGCGCCTGGCGGGAGCTGATGAGGTCGGCCAAAACTCGGACACGGGTTGTTACGGCCACCTAAGTAAGTAAGTATATTAAGAGTGATTAGGACTGTCAAATCCATCAAACTTTTATTCGAATACACGTTCCGTTATCTTTGTTCCAGACAAACTTTGCTCATGGAAGAATACAATTTTAAGCAGCTGAATTTTCTTGAAGTTTGTTTGAATGGTCTGATTATCGCTTAAAAATTAACTTACTATCCTTCTATTGAAATTTTTAAATCCTGTTTTTTATTTATTCTTACAATTTGAGAAACATGCAATGTGTATGCATTTATTAATTTTACTTTTTGAAGTGACATTTGTTGCATAATTTCCAAAAACTATTTACATAATTTGCTTCACAGGTCAAACTCAGGAACAACAAATATGCCACACGTTTCAACTACACAGCAAACCATAGTTGACGACTTTGTCGAAATTCCGACTAAATCGTAACTATTTCGTTACAGCAAATATCGGAAAAGTTTAAATTTTGAATACGAATTTATATAGAATTTCGTTATGCGACTGTTTGCGCGGCATATTGGAATGCGATCAGAGTGAAATTTAATTTCTTTAAAACTGTCTGAACGAAATCGTAACTTTTTCGTAATATTTTCGTTAAGATTCGTTACAAAATCGTTACTACATTTCGTTACGAAGTCGTGTCAACTCGTTTATACGTTATTCTGTAACGAAATCGAAAAGATTGTGAAATGTTTGTTACGATTTCGTTAAGAATATCCGATTTGTTACGTAACGATTTTCGTTACGATTGTACAAAAAACAGCTCGAAATAGTTACAAATTAGTCGGAATTTCGATAAAGTCCTCAACTATGGTTTGCTGGATATGTACGTGAGTGCCGTTGGAATTTTTTCGGTACTCTGGGATACCAAAAATCTGCCTGATGAAAAAAAAAATCCAATCTAACTGAAAAATATATATTTTTTTCGTAGGGAAGAGTCGTTATGGGGGACACACCATATTCTTTTGGTTTATAATAGGTATTATGTTCCCGTACTTTTGTAGCGAAAACTTGCAAGTGAGAAATTTGAGAGAGTAAGCAAAAAAAATCGTGTCTCTGAGCAATAAAAGTTGCAAATAGCACTGAAACACTTTTTAGTAAGAACTTGCAACTTTTAATCAAACGTCAAGAACGTATGTTGTAAATTGGACGAAAAGTGTGTTGAACATTTCGAAAATGTCTGAAAAAGTAGCTGCATTAATTGATTGAATTGTTTCAAATGAATCTGAAAGTGATAGCGCAAATTTTGACATTTCTGTCAAGACATCGTCCCCTATGCGCCCAAATATCGTAAGCACCAATTTTTCGAATTTTTTTTCTTTTCATTTATTAATTTAGCATCAGACACCGCTTTCCACATATCTATACTGTTGAAATAGTAATAGTAACAAAAGTAATAATAAAATCGTGCATAAGAAATAAACAAATTGACAACACACACACACACACACACACACTTTAAAATGTCCATGTGGGCGCTTACGATAATTGGGCGCAAAGGAGACGATATGACAACTTGCAAGTTTTTACTAAACGAAATTTGTGTAGCAGAAACTTGCAACTTTTCTCAAGGAGGGGAAATGATACAATCTCTCATTATCACTCTCTTTTGTAAGTTTTTCGTGTACGGGAACAGAAATTAGTAAAAAGTAGCGAAAGTTTTCACAAACTTGCAAGTACGGGAACAGACCTAATCTTCTTTAGTTTTCGAATTTCGAAACAAACTAAAGGGTGTTTTTTTAGAGGTATAGAATTTTGAGTCTCAATTTAGATCAAATGGCAATATTCTAATGTAATAACAAAATAACATAAAAGGCAATTTCCATTGAAAAAACGAAAAACATTGATCAGTGTACTACTAATAAAAAAAAGCAATTGTGGATATAATTTTACTTGATAAAAATACGAAGTACAAAAGACTACTATTTTCAATGAAAAAAAAATAAATTTGTTTCTGAGTTATAAGCAATCAAAAAGAATTGGTGCAAGTTCGCACTAGTGCGACATTTAAGGGGCGAGATACCTTTAGACAGTGAAATTAGTCATGTTTAATTAATTTTTTTCAATTTGATAATATAAATTGACAAATTTTTTTTATTTTCCTAACTTTTTAGTACACCCCTTTGAACTGTAAAAAACATTTAATTTTTTTGTTTTACAAAATGGTGGCTCTGCAGAGTATCACCTTGAGCGTATGATGCGAGGCATCTAAAAGTGCTCCAACTGTCAAAATTTTTGCAGTTATCTGAAACAAAATGAAACAAGAGATACCTCGGCACGGAAAAGGTTCGTCACAATGGCGTAAAGTTTCGATACGGTATAACTATAAGTTTAAGTGACTTCCAGGTCAATCTGCGATTCCGGGTCCATACAATAGCGCTTCGGCCTCCTCGAGAAGCTGATTATCTTGAAGCTGCTGCTGTGTACAGCGAGCTGTACGAGCTGCTTTTGTCTCGGAGAGCCCTTTTTGGTTCTTCTTCGCTACTCGTGCCTCATCGGTGTTTTTGGCTAAAACTTTACAATAGGTGCTAATAATTATGCCCAGCTCGTTCATAGGCTTCAGAATGAAGTTACAGCCTTTACTAAACATTCCAGCAACAATGTTAGCGGAAATTTCGACAATTTTCAGCCTGGAATTTAGGGGCTTCGGACATATTCGCCAAAAAATTAAAAATTTGTAAATTTTAAGTTGTGCCTGTTTTGTATATATAGTGCGATATATATAATAAGCCTTCCCAGAATTACGAAACAAAAGAATTTACAATCTATTGTGAAAGAAGTATTGCTTTGCATCAAGCGCTCCGACTACCTGAAAAGTGACGTTTATGGACTTGGACGTTTTTGTCCATAACTCCGTATATATACAATATAGTTTTTTCATTTTGATATGAAATATGAAAAAATTTTGCATTTTTCTGAAACTATAAGGGTATCTGCCCCCTTAAGATAGGGTAGAAGGGGATCATTCTCCACCTTTTTTTTTAAACTGTTGTACAAAATTTACCGAACCAATTTAATCAAAAAATGTTTTTCAGTCTGAAGCTTATATTTATAAACTTTTATATTTTAGTCTTTAGGGTTGAGTGTTTTCTTTTTGATTTTTACTTTTTTTTTTAAATTTGCAAAAAAAGTCACGCTGACGAAACTGCCACACCCATGGGATACACACGCCACACCCATGGGCTATATAGTCCGCAAAATAAAACTTTGAATTTTTAGATAATAAGTTGTAAATAGAATATATTCGGAAAGAAACAAATGGAAGGAAAATTAATTTTATTCATTTATTCATTTACTTTTAGATTTTACGTTAAAAAAAACAACTTAGTGAAATTTATGTTTCATCTTACTTATTACTTAGTTACTTAACATTGTACTTCTTTAAATTTATTTCAAAAATAAAAGAAGCCGCTAGCTGAGATGTTACGTACGATGTTACGCCGGCGCAAATACCCAAAATGCACTTCTGCGTATGTGCCCCATATGCAGGCACTCATACAAAATAAAATTTATCTTTTTTTCCATCTATAAAATTAATTGAAGCTATACATGAAAAAATTAATTGAAACTCATGAATTTTCAACTTCCCAATACAAGTATCAAAATTTTGAAAAATAAATTTACTTACCCAAAAATGTCTTCGCAGCACACCAACAAATTCAAAAACACACTTCGAAGTCGCAATCACGCTCGGTGTTGAAATGTCATTTTTATAGGGATGGAAATTTATCGATATTTGCATAAAATTATGCTTATTTCGATTTAATAGTGTTGCTAATTTAGGAAAAAAGTAGGGTCGGCGTATATGGATATATGGATTGATGTTAATAGGATGGATAAAATTTAAGTTCTTAAGGAGTTGGAAGTAACTCCAAGTACCCGATTGAGTTCTTCTAAAATCTTGTGTAGACCAAATCTCTCAAAACATAACATCACCAAAGGAGAAGCTCAATAAGGCCCGTATTCGGCCCTTTTGAAAAATGATATAAAATGCGTAGAATTTAATGTTAATCAACTTCATTTTAGACTAAAAAACCCATCCACATTGGAAAATGTAAGCAGTAAACATATGCTACTACATGGGCGTTCGCAGGATTTTTTTCTAGGAAGAGGAAAAGGTCAACAAAAAAAATGTACGCATTTGAGAATAATTCTGGAGTTTCACCGTGATTCAATTTTACACAACAAAGGGTGGCTACTCAGATTATCTGAAAAAGAATTTTAACGTTTAAATGACAAAGAGTGTTGAGAAGGGAGTGAGCGATATAAAGGGTTGTTTCAATAATACACTCGAAAAATATACCAATTAAATGTTTATTGGGCAAGTAAAATCCCTTTTTAATGATACGATCATGTCATACAGTTCAAAGCATCCTATTAATTAAACCATCCTTAACATTCCTCTAGCATGACTAGAATGCACATCACATTCCTTTAAAAAAAATTTCAGAATTCTTAAAAAATTCGCATTGACGTCATCAGAAACTTTTCTCTGCATGAAATTTTTCTTTCTTTTCTGTAAAATTACATACATTATAAAAATATGATACCGATTAAACTAAAGAAGTTCAACGCAAATCGAAGCAATTTATTAAAGCTGTGGGCAGCATCATCGACAAACTCATTGGTGCACATGTGCGATAAGAAAATTGAATTTGCACCACATAAAATTAGATTCATTCAGCATGAAAGAAATCCTGAACATACGTTGTTATCCATGTTAAAAAAGGATATAAAAAGATTGCAACTCTTGGTGGAAGAACAGTCTACTTTGGACATCGAACGCGAATACAATTCAAGTGAATACTCTAAAAGCAACTCTAAGTCAAGAGAAAAAGAAACTTTATAAAGTTTTTGTACCTAGTTTGCAAAAGTGTTTCAGCAAAAAATAGTGTGTTTATCCACTTTTTTCCGAGAACAATACTAGATAAAAACAGTGTCTTGTGTGACAATGGTATTTAATTATTGGCAGTTGAAAGCAGCTGCCATCTTTGTGCTTCTAAGTACAAGTCTTGCACTTGGAGATTTTAGAATCAACGAACGTGAAGATTGCCCTGAATCGTCTACTAGTACACGCGCTACTAATTTATCAATACGACCAGATTATTGCCATTTAACCCGTCAGACAAGCCGGTTAGAATTGCCAAGAATTAATTTTGGTACTGATGTTGATCGGTTGAATAGACAAAGGGATGAACGTTTAGAACTGGTACACCAAGAAACTGTACAAGAATTACGCCGTCTTCCAAATAGGGAAGATCGTTATTCAGCAGAAATTGAAGACACATCACGTCGCGTAAATAATAGAGAAGACACCAGAATATCATTGAAAGATATTGTAAGGGACAACGGTAAAGAAGAGACCTTAGGGGGTGTTGATAACCGACGCGATGCTTCAAAACAACATCGAGCAATAGATGAAGGACAACGACAAGAAAACTTGAAGCAAGTGTTTGAACGCAACGATAATAGAGAAACTTCTACTCGAATTGATCATCAGGAAATACTAAGAGATCTAAAGAACCGTTATTACAACCGAGAAGCTGTACGGCAATTGTACACAGAAATGAATCGACAAGCTGTTGATAATAAAGGCGCAGAGAGAACTTTTGAAAGAGAATCAGATGAACGATCTGAAGTTAATAGGCGTTTTAATAACCGAGATACACAAGTTGAGAGTCGCTATAATAATGAGCGTCAAAATGGACGAGAGGTACGAAATACTGAAAGGCTTGATTATGAACAAGATCGATTAGAAAATAATGAAAATGCCGATGATCTAGAAAGGCAACGAGTGGAATATAAAGAAGAGCGTCGTGAAACTATAAGACACGATGATACCCGAAAGACCCGACGAGAAACTAATGACCATTCTGATGATTCACAAGAACGCCGTGAAACTACGAGACAAACTGACATCCGAGAGAACCGTAGAGAGATCGGTAACCGCAAAAATGAACGAATTGAGAATCGTCGAACTGATAATTTAGAAGAGCTCCGGGAAACATCAATCCGTGCTGACTACCGAGAAAGTCGGAAAGAAGCTGGTGACTATCAAAATCGACGAGAAGAAGAAATTGATAATCGTCAAGGCGACAATACAGAAAATCGCCGAGAAATAACAAATGGTGGTGATAACCCAGAAAGCCGAAGAGAGACACAAGAGCGAAGAGTAGTTGATAAACGACAAGAGACATATTCTAGAGATGATGTTGAGAATCGACGAGATAGAAGAGTAAACAATGTGGAAGAGCGCTGTGAACATTCCAGAAGTGTTGACAACCGCGAAGTCCGAAATGAAGTAGATGAGCGTCGAGATGAACGAGCTGAAGACCGAGTAAGTCGGAGAAGTGCAAATGATCGCGAAAATCAACATGATGAACGAGTTGAGAATCGCAGCTTTGATGACTCACAAGAGCGCCGGGTAAATTCAATACGTGCTGATAGTCAAGAAAACCAGAGAGAATCTGATGAACACGAAAGTCGACGAGTTGAACGAATTTATGGTCATCGACTCGACAATTCAGAAGAAAATTTGGTGGCTTTAATTCGTGTTGAAAACCGAGAAAGCCAGAGAGTAGAAGATGACCGCGAAAATCAACAAGATGAAAAAATTAGTAGCGCAGCTGATAGCTTAGAGGAGCGCCGTGAAGCAATGCGACGAGCTAGCAGCCTAGAAGACAGGAGAGAGAAATTAGAACGTAGAGAAATCAAAGAGAGAGATGGAAACCGACGTGACACTGATAGTCAAAGAGTAGACAATGCAAAAGAGCGGCGGAAAATTTCAAATCGTGCTGAAAACCGAAGAACACAAGATGACCGACAAAATCGAAGCGAAGAACGAATCAGTCGTCGAGCTGACAGTTCAGAAGAGCGCCGTGATTTAACTCGACGTTCCGGTAGCCTGGAGAGCCGGAGAGAGAAACTAGTGCAAAGAGAAATTAGTGAAAATGATGCAACTCGACGAAACACCGACAACCTCGAGGGTCAAACTGCAGAACGATTTGAGAATAGCCGAGCTGATGATTCAAAAGATCGACGCGAAACAAGAATCAATTCTAATAACCGAGCTACAGCTGATGACCAAAATAGTCGCCGAGTTGATGAACAACAAGAAACTTCAAGACTTGCGGACAATCACCAGGAAAACCGAAGAGACAGACTTGCTCGAAATGAAAGAAATGTGAGGAATAATTCCCGTCGAGAGAAACGTTTTAGAATTGCTGATAACCGCGAGAATCGACGAGATGATTCAGCAGAACGTCGAGAAAATTCAATACGCCTTGACAACAGAGAAAGTCGGCGAATTGCACGAATTCGTAATCGTCTTGTTGACAGATTCGAAGAGAGAGATATGCTAGAGCGAAGAGAAATCAATGAGCGAGTGCATAATCGACTAGAAGAACTAATTAGTCGTGCATCTGACAATTCAGAAGAGCGCCTTGAAGCAACGCGCCGTGCTAGCAGCCTAGATGGCAGAAGAGAGAAATTAGAACGAAGAGAAATCAATGAAAGATATGAAAACCTACGAGACACTGATGAGCGCGAAAATCGACGAAATGAACAAATTGATAGTCGACGAGTAGACAATGATGAAGAGCGGCGGGAAATTACAAACCAGGCTGAAAACCGAGAAAGCCGGACAACACAAGATGACCGACAAAATCGGAGAGATGAACGAATCAGTCGCCATTCAGAAGAGCGCAGTGGATTAACTCGACGTTCCTGTAGCCTGGAGAGCCGAAGTGAGAAACTAGTGCGAAGAGAAATTAATGAAAATGATGCAAATCGACGAAACACTGACGACCTCAAGGATCAAAGAGAAGAACGATTTAAGAACAGCCGATCTGATGATTCAGAAGAGCGACGGGAAACAAGAATCAATGCTTATAACCGAGCTACAGCTGTTGACCAAAATAATCGCCGAGTTGATGAACAACAAGAAACTTCAAGACTTGCTGACAATCACCAGGAAAACCTACGAGAAAGACTTGCACGAAATGAAATCAATGTGAGGGATAATTCCCGTCGAGAGAAACATTTCAGAATTGCTGATAACCGCGAAAGTCGACGAGTTGCACGAATTGATAATCGTCTTGCTGACAAATTCGAAGAAGAGAGAGAAAATCTAGAGAGAAGGGAAATCAATGAGAGAATAAATTTTCAACGAGATGGACGCTTTGAGAATCGTCGAGCTGATGACTTAGAAGAGCACCGAGAAACAACAATCCTTCCCATAAATCGAGAAAGCCGGAGAGCATTCGATGAGCGCAAAAATCTTCGATATGAAAGAATTCATAGCCGCCGAGCTGAAGAACAACGAGACGCACTAAGATTTGCTGACAACCGAGAAAACCTGAGAGAGATACTACAGCGAAATGAAATAAGTGAGAGAGATGTTTCTAGAGATGCTGATGATCGAGAAAATCTGAGAGAGATACTAGATCGTAATGAAAGGAACCAGAGAGATAATTCTAGAGATGCTGATGACAGAGAAAACCGACAAGATGGTCGAATTGAGAATCGGCGAGCTGATCATACAGAAGAGCGCCGAGAAACAACAATCCGAGCTGACAACCGCAAAAGCCGGAGAGCAGCTGATGATCGCGCCATTCAACGAGATGAAAGAATTGATAACCGCCGAACTGATGACTCAGAAAAGCACCGGTCAGCTTCAGTCCGTACCGACAACCGAGAAAGCCGTAAAACTGCTGGTGACCCCATAAATCGTAGAGATGAACGAGTTGAGTATCGCCGAGTCGATGAATCAGATGAACGCCGGGAAGATTCAATCCGTGCTGACAACAGAGAAACCCGTAGATATGTTGAAGATTATCAAAGCAGGCGTGATAATCGTCTTGCTGACTTGTTTAAGAATGTAGAGCGAAGAGAAATCAATGCGAGGGAGAATAGACGAGTTGATCATAGCGAAAACCGACGAGTTCAACGAATTAAGAATAGCCGAGCTGGTCATTTAGAAGACCGCCGAGGAACAGCAATCCGTGCTGACAACCGAGAAAATAGAAGAGAAGCTGAAGATCGCGAAAATCGTCGGGATGACCGAGTTAATAACCGTTTAGTGAATAATTTAGAACGGCGTGAAACTATCGGACAAGTTGATATCCTTGAAAGCCGTATAAAGCAAGAAAGCCGGCGACAGAATCAACATATAGAGAGTCGAAGAGTCGAGAGTAATCGAAGAGTGGTACTAACTAGACAAACGAACGCAGATAGCGAACGAAGATTTTCTGACCATACGAAACATCAAACTGAACGATTTGAAGAACACCGAGCTGATAGTTTTAATGTAAGAATTCCGGAGCAATATAAAGCTGAACACTATCAAATTTATTCACAAGTTGACTCGGCAAATGAACAATTCTTGTCATCTATTTCTCCTACCACTTATACCCTCAAGCGTGGATTTATTGCTTTCGGTCAGACTGCGTTGTTGGCATTGGTTATTATGAAAACTCTTTCCTCTGGCAAACAGCAAGTGAAGTAAGTTATATTGTTGACATATTTGCAATGTACTCATTCCCATATTACCCTTTCTTTCTAAAGGAATGGCATCCACCAAACACTCAATAGGAAAATGAAAGTTATTGGATTCTAAGACGGCGCGTTTAATGCACTATAATGAAAGCAAATTAGAAATATATAAAATATATTACAACAGAAAGAAGAATTGTACCTATATATAAAAATTGTTAATGTTAATGTTACCGAAAAGTTGTTACAAAAATTGAACTAATAGCAAACATATAATTAATGTACAGAAATATTTAAACTATATCTAAATCATATTCTATATAACTATATTAATAAAACAGCATGAAGAAAAATATGTGTAATTTATTGGAACACTATTAAATTCGTAGTACTAAACAGAATCCAAATTAATTTCTCTTCATTGGTATGGTTTTGGATGTGTAATGCTGTTTTCAATGGATATATGCAATGAACCTTAAATTAAAGCGTTGAATTAATGCGTTTTTCTATCTCTTGTTTGGTTTTTGGAGCCGCCGTAGTAGCAATAGGTACAGGCTCTTTGCATGTCTCCTCTCGGGGAGTTTTCCCTGCACTGCTGCCCAGAGCACGCACCATTTTTACCATATCGTACTCCTGCAACTCAGCTAGTTTTAGCGGAATACTTTGCAATTCACGTTTTCGCATATTTTGTAAATTTTCTCAACTACTGATTAATTTGTGTGCTATAAAAATTGTTTTTATTATTATTTCGGTAGTATTTTTGAAGATTTTGTTAAAACAGCTGATATCTGTCAATTTAGTCTATCATTTTTCTTGCATTGCCTGCTTTTCTTCACTGTTGCAAAATATCCGCGTTGAGCTGCCACATTACTGCAAAACA
Organism: Coremacera marginata; assembly: GCA_914767935.1. NCBI lineage: Eukaryota > Metazoa > Arthropoda > Insecta > Diptera > Sciomyzidae > Coremacera > Coremacera marginata. The sequence goes on along the minus strand of OU612046.1, from coordinate 9,411,979 downwards.
ATTGTGCTTCGTATTAAATAAAGTTACGCACCTAGCGGACGTTTTTTTCATACTTCGTGTATTTATATCAGTGACAAAAATTACTATAGCTATTCATGCACTGTCGAAAGCGCGCCGAATATGCTGAAAACCGGAAACGCCGAATTTGAACAGTCAAAATTTGGTTTTGGTGCGTAAATATAGTACTATTTACATTACCAAATTTTGTATCCAATAAATCAATAAAAAATTTGACAGAGAACTATACAAGGAATCTCATGACAATTTGACGATGTAAACACTCATCAAATTGTTGGTCAAATCGTTTGACGAAAATGAAAATATTTTGATTTTTCGATTATTCGATCTACGATTTGATGAAAAATTTGACAATGTGAACACCCGTCAAATTTTCAGGTATGTTCTGGTCACTTAAAGAATTATTTCAACTTGAACAAAAAAAAAAACTCTACTGGACAAATATCATCTAAAAAGCATGCCGTCGATGCACAAATTTTAATTTTTTAAGAAAATTATTCTAAATAGATTTCAGTAAAATAAGTTCTTTTGAAATTTTTAATACGAGAAACAAATTTATAGGTTTGCCAAAAAAAATATTATACGTTTGCAAAAACAAAAACGTAAACAGTTTTCACCAATCTTTTTTAATTTTAGCTACATAAGCCTAAGCAGGCACGTTTTTGGTTGACTTGCATAAATCTATTAAAACTGAAGAAAATTTTTAAAAAAACTGACTTTCTTATAATTTGTAAAATGAGTATTTTGCAGTATAACCACTATTTTTTATTATTGCTAGACATCAACAGAATAAATTCTTTACAAGCATTTGGTATCTCCTGCACACTCACCAAACGAATGTCTAAATTCCATAACCTTACTTTTAATAGTATCCCAAAGTAAATATGTAGTTTAAAGAATGTATTTTAAGGTGGAACAGCTTCATGCACGATACCTTCCTTCCATAATTTTATCAGGCATATAGATGAAAATATCCTTTACCGATTAAGTCCCAAATGTTGTCAATTTTAAAATGAATTTTGAACTATTTTTTTTTTAATTATATCTGTACCAAAAAAATTTCAGACTGTAACGTCTCAAAAGTCAAGAAAAATTAAAAAAAGCGTTTTTCCGCGGAAAAAATTTTTAGATCGAAAGTTTTTATATGAAATCGATTATATATATAAAACCGTTTCCGAATATGAAAGTGGTTTCGAGTCGTACATTTTAAAATATGTGGGGCTTAGAAAATCAATTCAATTAGATCTACATTTAAACTGTAAATTTTTCTAATTAAAGTTAGAATGTTCTAACTAAAAAATTATGAGCTTTTTCTGCGATGGAAAACTGTTTTGTCGTCTTATTCGATGTGAAAAGTAAAATATTTCAAAAAAATACGAAAATATTTTAAAACATAATATTATAAAACATAATGTTTACCAAATGTCAAAATAACATACTAAGTTTTTAGAATCCCCTATAATTACATCATTAATAACAGCATTTCTAAAGAAAATAACGTTTTGCTGCAAACTAAATAAACGTGTTTTGTATAAGAATATTTAAAAAAAAAAACGAAATGGCCATTTCATCCCTTGAAAAAACTTTAACTGAGCTTTTTATGATCAGTTGTGTTGTGTGTGTTTGTGAAATGTTTGAGGACAAATGATCGAGAACTGGGCCTACAAGTTTTATGCCGACTCCGAACGGCTTCTGTTCTTAAGAAGCTATTCATGGCAGTTTTTACTCTCTCAGGCTTACCATTGTCTGTAGAGGGGTGACGGCCGAACAGAAAATTATTAAAATTGAAGAAACTTATTGTGTTAGGTGGGATTCGAACCAGGGTTCTCTGACGTATGGCCTACACACTCTACTCACTGCGCCACGGCCGCCACAAAATATGATTATGCAAAATATTTACAAAATATAATTATGCAACTTATATCGTTCAATTAAACATTTTTTAAGTCAGATTTCTTGTTCTTAAAAATAAAATATCACTTAAAGTGATCAGTTGTATACTCAAAGAGGTATACTAATTTTTTTTTTAAATATTTCAATACCAAAAATATTTTTAAAAATCGACACAGAAATTGATGCATCGATTTCTTTCCTTTTGCCATTCCTATTTGTATTAAATGCCATTTACAAATCCATAATCAAATCGTGGCGCCCAGGAAATTGTAGTCTTCCCTTTTTACAAATTTTAACAGTTCATTCATAAGGACGGTTCATGATAAATTTATACGGCTTACTCCATCTGTAAGGATATTGCCTGTTTGCATAAATACCCTTATTATTTGTAGTTCTTAAAATGTGACAGAGAAAAAAAAATGTCACTCAAGTTGGCGCCTTAATTATTACCGCCAGATAGCACTAAAAAACTTTTAACTGTATAATAATAAGTTTCGTTTTTGTCACTCATATAATCAAAAGTAATATATCAGTGGTACTAAATTAGGGTAGCCTTAGGCACTGTTTACACGTCATTCAATTGAAGGATCATTCAAAATATGTTGTTGTTTTCGCAGCAAAAAAATTTGAACACTTCATCGAAATAATCAAAATATTGATGGAGCTCCAGACCTGCATCAATCAATCACAGCGTTGCGTAATCAACTTTTCTCGTATTTACAACATTTTTAGTCGGCGTCGGCCATTCAATCAAAAAATCACGTGTGAGCAGCTATTCAATGAAATATCAAGATGAAAGTAAAAGAGAACAAAAAACGCGATCTTGCATATTAGCACAGTTTTATAATCTTCCTATCGAGTTGCTAAGATATATTAGTGCTCAAGGTTGATTTATAAGATTGTCGCAAGGGAGAGAACGAGTACCCATAATTGTTAATTCGAAGTCGACAGCTCATAAGCAGAGTTTATACGTCATTCAAATTGAATGAAAAATATCGCATTTTTGATTCTCTTTTACTCTCTTCGAATTATTTGATTGAATAGCTGCTCTCACGTGATTTTTTGATTGAATGGCCGATGCCGACTAAAAGTGTTGTTGTAAGTACCAGAAAAGTTGATTATGCAACCCTGTGATTGATTGATGCAGGTCTGAAGCTCCATCAACATTTTTTCAGTGAGTTCATCTTTTTTCTCGTTGGAAAAACAACAACAAATTTTGAATGATCCTTGTGTAGACATTCGCAAAATTGGCTGGTTTTGACAATTATGGGTATTGAGAAGAGATTGCGATCAGCCCTGCGACAACCGTATAAATCATCTTTGTTAGTGCTGAAGTGAAACGTAGTAAGTAACTCTGCAGCCCTGTTTTCTTTTCTCTTTTCTACTTCTTCAAAAAATTTCAGTGTACCAAATGTCGTTCAATTTTTTATGGCTTGCCTGCGCGAACTGTCAAAGTTGCTGTTATTCGACTTTTGTCTTCTTTGTGAGTAATTCGCTGTTTTGTGTCGAGATTTTAGTAATTTTCGTCAAACATTTACTTAATTTTTAATTAAATTAACATATTTTTAACATAACAAAATAATGGCTTTAGAATCAATTTGGACACAGTGCTAAAATATTGGCAGAGTATCGATAAAATTGGTGTAGAAAAAAATTGATTAGCAAAAAAAAAAAAGAATAGAAATGTGGAAAAGTAAAAGTGAATATATATTCCAACAAATTTAAACTATACCAAATTATAATTGTATTAAAATTGTGCAATGCAATAAAAAATTAGGATTGCAACCAACCGCTGCGCTTCGATAGCGTCTTGTTCGCATTAACAGAAACGTCGGCCAGGAAGTTGCTGGCACACATCATACTCCGCAGTCGTCCGCTGGACAAGTTATCAAAACTTTGCAAACTTAACAACGGATACTTTATGAGGCATTGCTTGTATTAGTTAGCATTGCTTAGTTCATACAACAACTGCTGGCTATAACAACGTAACGCAATACAAGACAACGCAAACTTGGAGCTCGAAAATACTTCGCCATCGTGGTATACGTATTCCAAAGCAAGTGAAAGTTTCGCTTTAGTTTCTTAGTTGCTACCATTTTAAAGTAGCTAGCAGGCAGCAACGCAATTTTTTGAATTCCATTGGATTTACGTCATAACTTGTCGCCGTTTAAGTCGACCAGAGGAAACAGTTTTTTTTATATAACTGGCTCTGCAAACATGGGTCTATTAATCTCGAAACTCTGGAGCATGTTCGGAAATGAAGGTAGTTACTATAGCTTAAATTAAGTTTGTATTAACATTTTTACTAAAAGCAAATCGTCATTAAAGTGTTTGTTACTCGTGCCCAATCTTAAAATTGGTGGAATTAACTTTCCAATACATTGGCACATTGATACCTACAGCTCAATCACCCCACCACGAGTTCAACAAAATTCGCACTTAAGGTCATACAATATTTGTAAGCTTTACGTATCAATGTCTAAAGCTGTCTGTCGCCTATCAGCTTGTTTGCCATTCTGTCAAAAGGACACACTGTTTTTGTGCCACTTTATTTTATTGTTCTTGCCCCCATTTATTGTTCTTTGTGTGCTGTTAAGCTTCCCACGCTTTGCCACTTAACATTTACAAGTAAAGAAGAAAACATTATGACGATATTTCTAAAAAAAATAGAAATATATGTATAAAAATTAAACTTGTCTGCACATTCTTAATGCTAACAACTAGTTTATATAACAATTTGCCTCATATGCATGCGTTTGTTTATTAGGCATAAATGTGGGTTAATTGTGAGCATTTGCTGTGTTGTGATGTCGTGGTTGCTCCGTTTGTAAATTGGGCACAAATTAACGTACAAATAAAATGCTTGAGAAAATTAAAATTACACGATTTCATGGTGTTGCTTTGTTGTAAGCTAAGTCGATTTTGTTAGCTGTTGTCGACAAGCTAGTTATACATGTGGTGACTTGTATGCATGTAGATATTGTGAGGATTAGGTTTTATTAATATGATGGCTGGAATGTCAATAAGAAATATGAGAAGAAAGGGCTGTAATGACAGTAAAAAAGTGTTGTTATAGTCTCTTGGGTGAAATCAACACAAAGATTTCCTTAACAATAAATATTGTTTAAAATAAGTGTATCAATTAAAGTTGTACTTCGTCACCTTTCAAAAAATTTTCCTATAAAATGCATCCTTAAAAACAAAGCCATTTTTTTTTAAACAATAAAACCTTTTTATAATTAATTTATTTCCTACGGGCTTTGATAAACAACATAAGTTTAAGTGTAACATTTTCGAACAAAAAGAAAACAAGAAAGAAAGAAATAAAGTTTACTATTTCTGCTCTAGAAGTTACTTAAACGCTTTTTTATTGAATACTTGACTGTTAATTAACTTACTCCTTATAACCAACTAACTAAATAACTTAAAATACAAAAAATTAATAAAGCCACATTGCATTTAGTTAGTACCATAACCGTCAATACAATTCTATACGGTAAAACCAACCTACTGGAGCATACATTTACATAATAACTATAGCAAAAATAAATTGTTTTTTATTTCTTTGCAAATATTTTATGTTCTAGCCTGCAAGGTCGTTCGATTTAATTTATTTTTGCTGTTATTCATTATTTTGTTTTTATTTTTACTATCTTAACATGTTTTGTATTGACTTCATCAGCTCACTTAGATTAATCTAGACAATAACAACTTTGCTTTGTTGTGCTGACTACAAATCACTTTTTTGGGCATTGAGTATCGAGTAGCTAACCTTTAAAGCAATCTACTAAAATATTTTGCTGCATACCAATTGCTTTTGCACCAAATCAGTATAACTTCGGAAATTTTATCTTTTATCTGTATTTAATAATATTGAGTGGGTTAAGGTGACAAAGCCAATTGATAATAACTTTCTCTATAAAAGGTTATAAATAGGTTTTTGATGCAACTTTAACTTTTTTCATTCTTAATCAAAAATATTTTAGTAAAAAGGATATATATATACGTAGTCGCTGTATTACGCAGTTGTTGCAAGCAGTTCATAATGATATTGTAGTCTCTTAGGATCAAGTACCCAGTAGGCATTGGCAGGCCTTCGAAGGGCTACTAGCAGGCCTTAAAATGGATGTCGGAGGCCTACCCTACTCATATCCAAGCCCATATACTTTTTTATCTGAAATGGCCAAATTTTCCAGGACTTCCGCTCTCCTTGCTTTAAAGAGGCCTGCTATATGCACTTCTTTAGAATGGCTTAAAGAAGAGGTTTACCGAAACAATTAAAAAAATCTTTTTTTTTTATTTGTTTTTAGGTATACCTTACCTATTTATTCTGTGATTTTAATTTTATTTAACATATTTTTGTCAGATAAGAATAATTGTAAGTCATGACGTTGATTATTATTCATTATTTTGGAACTAATATATATTTTAACTTTTAACGAAAAAGCATGCCTGAAATATAACCTGAACCAGTTTTTGTAGGAAAATTATAATTGTTTTACTGCCCTGTTTCGGGATTCCCAAACGCCTTAACGATGATTGTCGCTGTAGTTAACTAGCGAAAACTGTCATTTACTATGAAACAGTGCATCCACAATGACCGATAATGACAACTATTATTATCGTTAGCTTTTTGGGAATCCTGCTACTGTTGTGGGATTCCCAAACGCCTTAACGACGATTGTCGCTGTAGTTAACTTGCGAAATTGACAGATATTAACTGTCATTTCCTATGAAACTCTGCATGCACAATGACCGATAACGACAACTATTATTATCGTTAACTTTTTGGGAATCCTGCTACTGTTGCGGGATTCCCAAACGCCTTAACGACGATTGTCGCTGTAGTTAACTAGCAAAAACTGTCATTTACTATGAGACTGTGCATGCACAATGACCGATAACGACAACTACGTTTATCGTTAACTGTTTGGGAATCATGCTACTGGGTAGCGAAAAAGTCATGTGTCTTAACGCCAAAAGTAGCAGTAAATACACGCCTTCGTTAGAAGAGACCTATCTTCATTGCCTATTGAGTAGTATCACCCATATTTAATGTGGTTGTGGTATATATTTTTATACAAAACAGGTGATCGATTTTTTTTCTCCCAAAGTTACAACCATATCAAGTTAAAAAACACATTATATCGCATAGTTATATGGGATATATTTCATAACATGAAATAGCCTTAACTTTGTGAGAACAAATCCTGACTTAATGACCCAATTTTGACCTCGGTGAGAGTTAGAGTTCAGGGGTAATTTTTTAGATTTTTTGTGGAACCGTTCATAAATTAAGTAACACGTTGGGAGAGGGGATCGAACATTTGTGACGAAGTGTAACATGAGGGGGAGGGGAAGGCGAGGGGGGGGTAGTCGGTCGTGCGTTACGTCACAACAAAATTGTTTAATTCAGTTTTAAAAATCTTAAATTTTATTTTATTGTAAATATTGCAGGAACCGACCGGCTATGGTTTTTATCAAAAAAGTCAGATATTAACAGTTATTTTTTAAGTTTTATTTTTCTCGACAAAAATACTAGTTATTTTCGGTCAAAAATAAAAGTTATTTTGTGCCTTTTATTTTTTCGGTCAAACATATCAGGCAATTTATATTTTTTAAAGGCCGTTTGACAGACTACAAAACTATTTATACCATTATTTTCGTCTTATCGGCGCGCACATTATGAGCTATAAAATAGCTGAGACGAAAAGAATGATATTAGTAGTTTTTTAGTTGAAAAAGCGAAAAAACTTCAAATTGCCTGATATTTTTGACCGGAAAAATAAAGGGCACAAAATAACTGTTATTTTTGGCCGATAAAATAAAAGTGAAAAGTAACCGATATTTTTGCTCGAAATAATAAAAGGCACAACATAACAGTTCATTTTAACTTTTATAATAAAATGCGAAAATTTAAAATGCGTTTATATTCGTGAAGCAGCGGCCATTAGGATCATAATGGTATATTTGAAAAAGTCCTTCGGCAACTTTTTCTTTATGCATTTTTCATTTGAAAATTGTAAAATAATAGTTATTTTTGGCTCCTGAAATATTGCTTTAATTTTTTTTTTATATAAAAGATCGCACCTAATGAAACGAATGGACCACAAACCGAAAAAATCGGTGTCTTCACTACTACGAAGTTGAATGAAATAGTTTTGAATGCTATTATAAAGTTATTCATTGCTTTGGTTTGTTGATTAGATAGATCAGAAGTTTAGATTAGTGAGGTCTATAAAGTGTGTATTTGCGTTTATTTTACAAAATATGACTTTTATGATATATGAATCATGAACTTATTAGTCCAATATTTAATCCGATAATTCACCTACTCAGCTTAATTCAAACAACCACTTTAAAAATGTCGCTTAGTTAAATAAATAACAGTTTTACGTACCTTTTTTTTGACTCCTCTTCACAATTATCATTCTTTACATTTTGCCGATAATGAAGGCATTTCCTATTCATTACCGTTTCAAGCTGTTCGAACTATTTATGCACCCAGCTTTTGTCGAAACTGTATTGGAGAATTTTATTTCCATAAGTTAAATTAATTTAATTGAACCGTTTCTGCATTAATATGATTCCGTAAAAAGAGTTCTGTGACGCCCAACAGCAGCTGTTTATAACAAACAGCTGTTAAAATAATTATAAGCAAACAATTATTCAACGTGTTAACTTAAATTTAATTTACTATTTTTCTCGCTTTAAAATTTGCGGATGCTGTTTAATTTTTTATTTTTTTTTTATCCGAGCACGTCTTGATAAAATATACCAAAAATTTAATTAACATTAAAAGCATAGTTAGATAATGAATTGCAATGTCTGATTTAAAATTATTGGCTGTGAGATAATTTGGATAAGGCTACAAGCATTTCTATACAAAATAACAACATGAATAATTGGGTGTTATTTCCTATTTTGTGGAAATTGCGTTTATTGCATTTTTAAAAATCGAACTTTATTTCAAAATGACATAAATCCAGAAAAATAAAATTAAATAAGGCCATACATATTATATTTATGAAATAAAAGCTTGACTATTTGGGTATTATTTCGGTTTTCGGGGCTTCCTTAAATAGCGCTCAAAAGTTTTTAAAACTCATTTGGGGGACATACTTAATACTGTTGTTACAACAACGTTTTAATTTTGATTATTTTATGACAGTAATTATGTCATATATAACAGCAAATAGAGTAAAAAAATAAAATTATTCAAAAGAAGATTCGTTCTCTCACATTACGATAATTCGAAATTTCTGGCGATTCTGTAATTTTTCGGGTACTTGTGCCAGTAAATTTTCTGTTTACCAAAAAGTTAGGAAATTTTAAAGTCGTAATGATGAAATGTGGCTCCCAGAATTTGCGCCCGAAAAAAAATGGCACTATAGCACGAAATTTTTTAAACCATTGAATTTTCAAAAAAACCACCCGAATTTGAAATGACAATTGAACTGAAAGATGAAAATAACGCCCGAATGGTTTAAAAATAAATAATAAAATAGTCGAAGAAAAATGGAAATTACACCCGAAATTTCTAGGAGTTTTTCGGAATTCCGGATTTCCGCGATCCAGATTCAATGTAACATTATCTTGAATATAAAGGCAAGCACAATGCTCTACATCCAATGTCGCTAAAACTGTAATTATTTATTGCGATTATTACAGTTTCTTCCCAACATGTACTATCCTGAAAAAAGTTCAGCCTGAAAGTTATGCACAGAATATTCATTTGATAATTATCAGTGTCATGCTTGCCTTTTATGTGTGTGCATACTTTCAGGCTTAACATATTACATTTTCAGAACTGTATGTTGTAAAAGAATTGTAATAATGGCAAAAAATAATTACAGTTTAGCGTTAATGCTTCTAACCGTCGTAGGACGGGCTTTTGTACTAGTCAAAATATATAATAATAGACTTTTTACGAAATGTTGTTTTTTTTACCTTCAGTACAAGGGTACATCATTTTACCATAACAAGTTTGAAAGTTCTTAACTTTTTGGTAAATAAAAATTCGAGCGTTTTTCCATATTTTATTTTAGCAAAAAAGCCCGATTTTTTTGAGGCCCTCTTCCTTTTAAAAAAATATTTGGGAAAAATACCTGAATTTTATTGGCATAAACACCAAAAAAAAAAAAAGTATAATCGCCAGAAATTTCGGGCATTTTTCCCTAGAAATTAATATCCGATTTAGTATGAAAAATTTAGGGCTATTTTGCCAATTTTTTTTTTGGGCGTCAGTTCTTCGGGCGTAAGTTCTGGGAGCCAGAAATGGTTTACCCTTGTACGGAAGGTAGAATGAACTTTCCGTGTAAGAACAAATCATTTTACCATTAAAAAAAAAACTTCATTTGCACCTTAATCGGACATAATGTCTATGGATCCCTTGTACATGGCATAACATCAAAAACAAATAGATTGAAAGGAATCTTTGCAGATAAATCTATTCTTTTATATTTTGATAATCATGCATTGAATCTGGATCACGATAATTATGAAATTTGGAAATAAAGCCCGAAAAACTGCTGGAAATTTCGGGTGTACTTTCCTTTTCCTTTGATATTTATTTTTAAACCATTTCAAATTCGGGATTTTTTTCCAAAATTCAATGCTTCAAAAATTTTGGGCTATTTTGCCATTTTTTCGCGTCAGTTCTTCGGGTGTAAGTTCTGGGAGTCAGCCAGTTCAAATGTCAGCACGAAAATACAAATCAAAAATAAATGGCCCCAAAATAAATGAAAAAAACCCCTCAAATTTGGAATATAATTTTGTTGAGGGAAAATCCCAATTTGATAAAAGTAGACCCCAAAATTTCCCAAAATAAATTAAATAACACACAGCATGACTTTCATTTTTATTTTTATTTATGAAGATGAAAAAACTTGAAAATATGAAAAAATTCAATCATTTTTCATTGAATTCATTGAGTTTAAATGGGTCTACAATTCCTACAGTCGTGTACATTTCACACCAAGGAAATATATCCCCTGACAACTCCAGATATAAGCTTTTTGGGGCTTAATTTAAGTTGAGATTTTTGAAAATTTGTGGCCTAATTTCATAATGAAAAATTGCGCCCCCAGAAAAACAAAATATGGCTCTGAAAGTTGAAATTACGACCCAAATTGTTTTGTTTTTGCTTTCTGTATAATTTTTTGGGCTTCACTTTTTTTTTTTTTTTATCATTTTTCATGGGTTGTAATATCATAGCGGGGATCAAGTTTGCAAATGTTGTTTAATTTTTTTACTCAAAAAATGTTTTGATAAGAAAATAAACCGAAAACTCGAATCAACATTATTGGGAAAAATACTGAATTGAAATTTCGCCGGTCGAAATTAAAAAAAACTTTTCTGATTTAATAATTCTGGTTGTGAGATAATTTGGATAGTTAAAATAGTAGCTCAAGGTTGCAAATGCTGTTAAATTTTCCGATTATGCTTTGATAAAAAAAAACAAACAAGAATCAAATCAACATTAAAGAAAAAGATACTTAGAAGAATTTAAAAGCTTAAAGCACTGATATTGTGTAGTACACCTGTATAATGGATCGCGGTTTATATACAGATAAGCCCACTAAAAGATTCAATTCCACTGATATTGTGTAGTAAACTTGTATATTTTACATTTTGAAAATTTCTAAATTTATAAACGTCCCTAGAACTTACCTATTTATGTACGCTTTTATTATTATGATAGGTAACCAAAAGAGATGTTCTTCTGAATCTAGAATATACCTACTATATACATATATGTATGACATTTATAATTTTAATTTACATTAAAACAGACATTAATTTATTTTTGTATTTTTAGTTCACGTTTTGGTTTTAAATAAAAGCTTATTTTTTAAAATTTTTTTTATTTTTTTTATATTTTTTGTTTTATATATTTTTTTTGTATTTTTTGTTTTTAATGTTTTTTTTTTTTTTAAAAACTCTATGTTTGAACCTTTAAATGCTGCTTAGCATCATATTAAGCTCAAAAAAAATCAAAACTTTGTGCTTGTCCTCCTTTTCAGAAAAACGTATTCGTCTATATAGCTATTCTTTTTATTTAAATATAAAGCATTTCAATTAAAGCTTCATCCTCAGCGTGATAAGCATTTGCTATTAACACATTTATTGATGTTCATATTTATTTTCAGTTGTTATTGTTTTTATTGTTGCTGTTACTGCTGCTACTATTAAGTAGCTTTAAAGCTAACCAGTTATATAGTATAGATCAGCAGATAACCTCTGCCGCTGTTGTGGCTATTATTGAATATAATAAAAAAGAAAAAACAACTGTTGCTTCGCCGCTGCTTTGCTTTGCTTTACTTTTGCAAATTATTAATGATTTTAATCTATTTATTTTAAAATATAATTTTTTTTTTTATATCAGCTCATTGAACATTTTTTTTTTATATTTACTTTACCAATTGGGCTCGGCTTACCTTCACCTCAAAAAAAAAAAACTTAAAAAACATATCAGGTGTCAGTCAGATGACTACTTTGAGGTTTGTTGATGTCTGTCTTAAGCAGCTGTTGATGTGTATACATTTTTAATATTATCTAAAAAAACAAAGTTGAATTAATTTAATATCAAATTCCTTTTTATGTTACAGCCTAAAATTTATGCCTTTTGACAGTATTAAACTTGCTCAGTGTTAAGGTTGGAACGGCTTGGTTCGTAGACGTATTTTTTTTATTTGTCTGTTGCTACCTAAAAACAAAAATCACATCATAAAACACTTAATGCAAAATATTTATCAACATTTTACGATCATATCTTTTATTTATTATTATTATTTTTAACTTTCCACTGTTGCTTATATTATTATTGTTATTTTTATGTAAGAAAATAAGACTAATGTTTTCTCTTTCAACGATTTTCTCTGAGTTTCTTTTTTTGTTATCTATTATTTTATCTACCACTACTTCCGCCAGCACAACAAACAACTTGAAATGACAAAAATATGGGCTAAATTTTTGGCAATGACAATGATGACATTATTGTTGTTACAACGGTTCAATGACTGCTCTAGTTGGTTGCACTGTAGCTACATGCTCTGAGCTTTAAATCTACAAATTCTCCATTTTTCTGCTCTTTGAAAAATTAAGTGTTTAAGTCATCAATTTGTGTCTAGTTGAACAAGTGTTATAATAAAAATTTTAACTTTGTTGAGGGTGAATAAAGCTCAGACGATCATAAAAATTATTCTTTAAATGTACATAAGGGGATTTACGAACCTGGTTATTAAAAATCTACATTTGAACTCTAAACCTCGACCAACAACGTACTTGTGCCTAGTCATTCGATTTAAATTATTTATAAATATTTTATTACTTGCTTAATAAACTGCTGTGAAAAATGCACTAAATGTTTTTATGTTTTACAACAAATACAGTTAAACTTCACTTTAAAGCAAATTCGGAAGGGGTCTGAAAATTAGTTAATTTTACAGAAAATTCGTCATACAGAAACGAAACAAGAATATATGGGTCGAACGGTTGAGTTCGTATGCCAATGAACTTCGTGTGACCCGGTTTCGAATTCCATCTAACACAAGTTTCAGAGTTTCAGAGAGGAAAAAATTGCTTCTTGAGAACATGAACATGTAGGTCCAGTTCTCGATGAATTGTGTATAAACTTTTAATTACACGCAAAACACAATTGATCATTAGAAGCACAGTCAAAGTTCTTTTAAGGGCTGAAATGACCGATTCGCTTTTTTTTTTTGAAATTTGCTTTGTTCTAGAAATTAATTTGTAATTGGGATAATTTCGTTGTGAATAAGCTCATAAGCTCGTGGTACATAAGTTTGACTATATTTGTTTCTAATTCCATAATTTGAATAACTTTCAATCATGTTTATAAAATTAGTCCCAAACTAATGTGCCACATTAAAAAATAATTGATTTTAAGTGAATCATTTTATGTGGTAGAGACAGTTTAAAATTGGTAGATATTGGATTGTTAAAAAAGTCAGTTCGGTTTTTTATTTACAGCTTACAGCCCTATTCTGCATGCTTAACAAAGCTCACCACATTAACAAAATAGTTAATATTAACAAGTTGTTAATGTTCCGTATTCTGGTGAAAATTTAAAAGCTCTTTTCTTTACAATTTAGTTAATTGCAGAAAGTGTCTTAACAACGACAACATAATCTTAACATTTATGTGTTTAGCTAGAGAATGGTTGTGCAAATAATAAAACTAATATAAATTATAATATAATATTGAATTAATATAAATAAGACTGTGAAAAATGGAAGAATTTTTACGTCTTTAAAGTTTTGATAATGAAGAAGATCAACGAAAGGAAAAAAATTGAATGACGGCGCTATTTAAAACGTCTTCGAAATGAAAATGATTAATTTATTCTATCCATCTCTTTATCTATTTTTGTATTTCTATCTTGTATCTAAATACAAGTAAATACTGAAATGAAAAACCTAAAATAATAACATACATATGCCAGCCAAAAGTTGAGGGTTCTGCCAGCCAAAAATTGTTTATAAAATAGGAGCTGCTCCTGCGTGGTTCATTCAAACTTGGTTTGGCTATTAAAAAAAATGTAACATTGTGTTTTCAATAAAAAAAATCTTGAGGTTACTTAATTCTTTGCATTTTCATTTTGCTTGCTGATACGAGTATAATAAACAAAAAAATTTCATCGAAAAAACAGCTGGTGCTTGAATGCTGTGAATTTTACATTCTCACCACGCGTGGTGAACTTTTTAATCTTTTTAGAGCTTTCAAATTGTAAATGATTTTTTAGAATATGAACATTTACGTTACATAACAATAATATTAATAACAACCCTGCAGCGTCAAGAACTGGTACAAAAATAGTGAATTCACTAGTACTAAGAAGACAGCTACTAGTACCTCGCCTATCTCCAAGCAATGCTTTTAACTGTCGCATTTAACATGGGCTTGTCCTACGAAAAGGGTCAATTTTCACCCACTGCATCAACGCGTACTAGTGCAAGAACTGGTTCTTTGGGAGACATATTCCACTATTACCTTGGGACAGATATAGTACTAGTTCTAAAAATGGTGTCTCGGGATAGATATTCGAAATTGTCAAACACATTAATAAATTGGAGTTTAATGTAATATTTCTTTATTTTTATATAAATATAGGTACATGTAAACATATTTGTAACAATATTACAAGCATATACATATATATACTACACACATCAAATTCTTCCAGTTCTTCTAAAACAAACACTTCTTGGGAATGCTGTAGTTGGTCCGCATGCAGTTCCCAATTAGACGCACACTCGACCTCCATTGTCTCATTTTCAGTCACTTCGCTTTCTATTTGCTTAAAGTGCCACTTGCACTTTGTTCATGATTAATTATTATTACTTTTTTTGCTTTATTTTATTTTATTTAATTTCATTTATTTTATTTTATTATATTTCGCTATATTTCTTTTTAACACTTTTTAACTAAAATAAACAAAATTTAAGTTGCAGCCAAAACGGCATGTATATACGTTTATACACGCAGCTTGCTAAAAAGCTTTGTTCCACTTTCTCTAATTGAATTTACTAGCGCGTTTTTGTCTACTAGGATACGATAGCTCACTAGTTCGTTTATGACCTATTAGTGCTAGTACAAAACTAGTACACGGTGTTCATTGTCTACCAGCTCGCTGAAGGGAAGAGCTCCTTAACAATTCCTTGTTAAGTTAACAAGCAGAATAGAGCTGTTAGGCTAATTTATTTTTTCAATCAAATATACATAAATAACCATAAATAAATATTAGGCGTTTTGTTCGATCACCTAGCAATAGATTAGATTTTCAAAATTCAAGTTGGCGGATCTAATATGGCTGACCAAATTTCATAAAATGCTTTAAAATTACGAAAAAATGTGTATAGGGGGGAAGTGTTTTTGAGGACGCTGATTACGACTTTGTAGTTTCGCAAACTGACGCAGCCGCTCTGGGGGTGTTCGAGAGAAAAGTTCTTCGCAAAATCTTCGGTCCTGTTCGAATCGGCGATGACTGTCGCATCCGAATGAACCACGAGCTGTATGAGCTCTACGAAGACATTGACGTAGTTCGGCGTATAACTGTGCAGCGACTACGCTGGCTGGGTCATGTCCATCGTATGGACGACGAAGCTCCAGCGAAAAAGGTGCTCGAGGCGAGGGTCGCTGGTCAACGACGACAAGGGAGACCATGCCTCCGATGGATGGACCAGGCTGACGAAGCCCTAACCGCACTTGGTGTATCCGATTGGAGAAGGCGCGCACAAAGCAGAGGCGCCTGGCGAGAGCTGATGAGCTCGGTCGAAATCCGGACACGGGTTGTTACGGCCACCTAAGTAAGTAAGTAGATTACGACTTTGGGGTTAGATTCAAAGCAAAAAAAATATTTCTAGTTATAGTTTAGATATTTTGTGCACTTTTGGTTGTAGTATGGCATCGATTCAGTAACTTTATGGATTCGAAAAAGATTCCAAAAAAAAAAACTAAAATTTTTATTATTTTTTTATTTAAAGTCATTATTGTGCGAATCTGACTGCAACAATCGAAAGATTGACCTCAAAAATAGTAAAATAGGTATGTTTGGAATTTTTTATTTAAATTTTTGTATGGCAGCAAATAAGTCTCAAACATCGTATGAAAATTGTGCTCTTCCCGAACTCAATGGGTTAATGTCAGCTACTTTAATATTTAGTTGAAAAAAGAAAAGTCAGAAAATAACGTTTACTATATTTCTCAGTACGAAGGCATTACTATTATTTTTTGTTGAAAAATATTGAATGAGTTAAGAACTTTCTGTGTTCAGTTTGTATCTCTTTTTTTTTATATTATGTATTTATAATCCTTTATCCTTTTTTTATTAATTCGTTGAAATTCATTAAAAAATATTTTTTATTGAATATAAAATAATAAAAGAAAACTCAGTAAAACCCAATTAAACCAAAAGAAGTCCAACCCACCGGGGTTTTTTTATAAAAACCCGAGCTTTTTACAGCCATGTCTGCAAAGAATCAAAGAATCAAGATGCTGTTTGATAAGGCCCTCATTATTGAAAGTTTAACCATTCATTGAGTTTTGCAGATAGCGAAACGTATGGGTATCCGAGGGCACAAGGTCTGGACTATAGAGTCGATTAGGCAAAACATGCCATTCGAACTCGAGTAATTTTTGGCGAGTCACAAAGCTCGTATGCGACTTGGCGATATCGTGGTGGAAGACCATCCCTTTCTGATTTACCAGCTCAGGACGTTTCTGTTGGATGGCATCTCTGAAGTTGCTCACAACCGACTTCAGAATTTATGGTTCTATTCTATGGGAGTATCTCGTAGTAGACAGGCCCCTTCCAATTCCACCAGATTGAAAGCATAACCTTCTTATAGTGTATGTCTGCTTTTGCTTGCCTATCCGGCGCTCCATTTTTTTTTTTTTGGATCAGCTTTTCTTTCTTTTGACATTATAGAAAATCCACTTTTCGTCACTCGTAATCATACGCTTGAGAAATGTCAACTCGATCGCAAATGTCAACTCGATTGACTTTGTGATTTTCTTTCAATTCGTGCGGGACCCAGCAATCCAATTTTTTGATTAAACCAGCGGTCTTTAAATGACCGTGAACGCTTTCAGCAGACAAATTTAGAGAACTCGTATTTTCTCTGAATGGCGAATACTTGTTTGTCTCCACTGGCGTCTTGATTTGGTCGTCGCCAACCTCCGAGGGCCTATCAGAACGAGGAGCATCCATGATTGAAAAATTACCATGACGGAAAGGGGCAAACCACTTCTGGAATTGTCGCTCTTTAATCACATCTTCGCCATTAACTTTCACTAATTGTTAAAGAAAAACTAATGCTCGCCACAAAGAATATTATTTCTCCTTTCCAGCATGGATTTGTACCGAGCCGATCAACTATATGAATTTTGTACTTTTTTCTGAATATTGTATATTAGCATTCTTAAATGGTTTGCGGTTGATGTAATCTATACAGATTTCTCAAAAGCTTTTGGTAAAGTCTCTCCTCATTCTTAACTTATAAAAAAATTCGAAAAAAATTGGTTTTCATTTAACTTTTTTGAGACGGATTAAATCTTATCTCTCTAATAAACAGTGTATCGTTGCTTTTGACAATTTCAAGTCGTTTTCTTTTCTTATAACCTCTGGTATTCCACCAGAGAAAGTATTTTGGGACTTTTGTTGTTTATATTGTTAATTAATAATATTTCAACCATATTCATATACACTGTTGACCTTAAAATATTTCTGAAAATTAGTAATCAATGCTATATTTCCCGTCTTCATAGTGAAATTAACAAACTTTACACATGGTCTCTAAATAATTCTCTTTACCTAAACTTGAAGAAGTGTGGCATTGTGTCCTTTTCTAAGAATCAAATTCTTAGTCCATCTGCATACAACTCCTTTATACCATCTTACCCAGTATGGTGTTGTCTTTGATACTCAATTTTCTTGTATATCACATCTCGATTTTATCATACTAAAGCTTACGCTTAATTCGCATTTATCCATTGTCAATTAACATCTTTTTCAGATCGTTTAAAACTCTGTACATAAATCTAGTTGGATCTCGGTTAAAATACGCTTCTGTCATATGGTACCCATCCTATTCCTCTCATAAATTACGTATTGAACGTGTACAGAAAGCATTTACTATATTTACTCTACGCACGTTGTGTTCTCAAGTTCCTCTTTCCTCATATAGTGAGCGATGCCTTTAAATTAATCTATAATCCCTTGAAATTAGAAGGAATTTACTATCATTACTTTTTGTGTATGATATAGTTTCTGTATAGATCAGTCCATTGTCCTGAACTTCTGGAAAAAATCAATTTTAAGTCCCTGCAAGGTTATTAAGAAGTGGCGATGATATATTTCATATTCCAATTTGTCTTGCAAATTATGTTGTTAATTTTCCTATCTCTAAGACCTTACATTTTTACAGTAATATAAATTCTAGTTATGTATTTGAGTTTTCTAAAGATGCAATGAGACTTTTATTGAATATAATTCTTTAAGTATATTAATTCATAGATATAAGCTTAGCTTAAGACAATTTGTTGTTTTATATTCATTTAATCTGTAAGAAATACGTATCCAAAGATAAAATAAAATAAATGAAATGAAATGAAATAGTATTTGTTTGGCTTCAGTTGCTTTTTTACCTTTTGTGATGTAAAAGAGCAAAATCAAAGAGCATACCATCAATATTCTCAATTTTTAAAACAATCTTAAATCACGATTTCTACATTAGTTTTGAATATAAATAAACAGTTGAGCACAAAAAATGACATATATGTCAACATATGACAGATCTTTGACGCTTAAAGTGATGTCTACCAGAAAAGACACAATTTCGTTTTGAACAACCCAATAGTTTTAGAAAACATCTTAAATATGCAAATTTTTTAAAAAGTTATCATATTCTTCGAGATTTGAGAGTTGTGCTGTAATGTGCTCGACTTGTGCTGAAATGTGTCATAGAGAGATTTTTGCTAAAAATTAAAAGTGTGGCTAACTTCTTAAAAATATCGTAAATATTTAAATTTTTTTGAAACTTTATACGGCACATTGCTGAGCTATTCGGGCACAACGCAGCACAAACACGAAATTCATAAAAAAGTGACGTATTTCTTTCAACTAAAACGCATGAAAATCATACATTGTTTTCCAAAGCGGCCCATGATAGTATACATCAGGCACATTTCAGCATACATTTTTTTAGTTGTAAATCCAGTGCGTGGTTTATTTAAAGCACACCTTTTAACTGTATTGGAATTTGGTGACTTTCTTTCGCACTCACGGCGTTTCCTTAGTAAATGCTATTTAAAAGCAGTTAAATATATTTTTTTTAACATTTTAGAGTAACAACAATGCGTCATTTAAAATACTGTGTACAGTTTAAGAAAAGTTGTTTTGATCTTCACCTTGAGCTCGTTTTGGCTTGGCATAAAAACGCCAAAAATAATTTTTGTAGAGAGATATTTTTTTGAAATACAACAATATTTACTTATTTGTTAACATTTCGCTAAATTGCTGAAATAAGCAGCAGCTAAACACTACAGAATCAAAACTTGTTCTCCAACAAGTTTTGTTAATCGTTAAATAAAATTAAAACAAATTTGAATCAAAGCAAATTTAAAAATATACGCCCAAAACAAGTTCAATGTGAAGCTTTTATTTAAGTTATTACCACTGCTCAAGTGATAAAAAATTATAATAATTGCAAATTTAACAACCAGATAATTCAAATATTAGAGGCACATAATTTTGCTATCTTATCACCTAATCAGTAACTAAGCTAAACAAGTTAGCTGATAATGTCCAACACAATGCCACAAGCATATACATATATATAATAAACAAACATACAAACATTTGCAGCTTTATCATTCTACGCGGTTTTACTAAACATTTAAATCTTTTAATATTTTCCATTTTATTACCTACATCATTAATTTGTCTGATCATTTTCTCTTTCGTCTAGAACACAAGCTCGTCATGGTTGGCCTGGACAATGCCGGCAAAACCACAATACTCTATCAATTCCTTATGAATGAAGTGGTGCATACCAGTCCGACGATTGGTTCAAATGTCGAAGAGGTTGTCTGGCGCAATATACATTTCCTTGTCTGGGATCTGGGTGGTCAGCAGAGTTTGCGCGCCGCTTGGAGCACTTATTACACAAACACAGAGGTAAATTATTCTTCGTTATATATACAGCCATGGACACATAAATAGCACAAATGTCAACTTATTTTTTAAACGTTTCGTTTGAACCTAATAATGCATATATTAACTGTAGTTATTATTTTTTGAGACTCCAGTGTGACGTTGTTTAAAACTCCGAAAGAGATGTAAGGTTACTTACTTTTATTTGCTCAGGCCACCTCTTTCTGTATAGGCATGTACGATCTGCTGTGGTCATATAAATAGCACACATGTAAGATGGTGAATAAAAGTTAAAAATATCGGGTGTTTGTAAAAATTGTAGAGTTTTATTCGGTTAATTTCGCCGATTCTAAATAAAATGGGTCGTGGCAAACATTGCACTCCGGAAAAAAGGGTCTATAATTAACGAACTAAGTGAATAAGCAAAAAACCATCTGAAATCGCGGATATTCTCAAAATTTCGCCAAAAATGGTCTATAATGCACTCAAGCTGGTTACATCAAATGGTTAAAATAATTTCGAGAATAAGCCGCGCAATCCTAGACGTAAAACCAGCGCTTCCACTGATTTATTGTTCTGAATGACTTTAGTTCGCAAAAGTAAGGCTGATCCTTTCAAGACAGCAGAGCAAATTATGAGGGAAATAAATGAAGAAAAGAACCTAAATGTTGCAAGAAAACTAGTATCTAGGAGACTACATGAAGCTAATCTTTATAGACGCATTAGCCGAAGAAAGCCGCTCTTAACCAAAAAAAATTTAAAGGATCGGTTAGCGTTTGCAAGGGCCCATGTGAATAAAGAAGACCAATTTTTTAAGAATGTGCTCTGGACTGACAAAACTAAATTTAATAGGGTTGAACCAGATAGAAAAACTTTTGTTCGGCGCCCCAAACGCCAAGAGTTGAATCTGAAGTATACAAAAAAATCCTTAAAGCATGGATGAGGGAATTTAATGACTTGGGGACCTTTTTCCTGGCACGGCGTTGGGCCAATTTTTCGTATACCAGGAATAATGGACAAAAATATGTATTTAGATATTCTTAATAACCAGATGGAACCATTTGCATTTGAGAACATGCCTATTAGGTGAATTTTTATGATCCAAAACACACAGCAAAGGTTGTGATTGATTGGCTAAAAAAGGAAAAAATAAATATTTTGAATTGGCCGGCTCAAAGCCCAGACCTCAATCCCATAGAAAATTTATGGAATGATGTGAAGGTCAGCATAAGCAACCAAAATTTCGAAATTAAGATGAGTTATGGAGTGGAATTGAGAAGGCTTGGTACTCTATTCCGAAGGATTGGGTCAGGAAGCTTGTGGAGAGTATGGGACGAAGAAGTCGGGCTGTTTTGAACAATTCGGGATACAGTACCAAGTACTAGTAAACATATTCGTAAGCTCATTGTAAAATAAAAATAAATCACTATGTCTTCTTTTCAGAATCCAACTTGTGCTATTTATACGTCCACTTCAGCTAAGGAACAATTTCAGATTTTTCATTAATTTTCTAATTTTTAATTCGTAGTTACAAAGTTACTACTGATTTTAAGTTTATAATGTTTAAACTCAAATACCATGAAATAAATTCTTGTTATCCTCTATGTATTTTATTTAAATTTATGTGAAACACCCTACATGTATTTTTGTGCTATTTATGTGTCCACGGCTGTATATATATATATATTCAATGCATTTTATTTTTAATTTTTCACTCTTTCTGCTAAACACTAAAGTTTATTATAATGGTCATTGATTCAACGGATCGTGAACGTTTGGCTGTGACACGTGAAGAACTCTATCGTATGCTGCAGCATGAGGATTTGAGCAAAGCAAGTCTGCTTGTCTACGCTAATAAACAGGTTAATTTATTAACTTAGAGTACTTGGAAAGATGCAAGTAAAATAACAAAAACACAAATCATATCTTTAACAGGATCTTAAAGGTTCCATGTCTGCTGCAGAGATATCACGCCAATTAGACTTGACATCGATTAAGAAACATCAATGGCACATACAAGCATGCTGTGCGCTCACTGGCGAGGGGTAAGCTATGTTAATTGGCTTAAATGATTAAGGTTAAGAAGGTGAAATGAGGAAGTTAAGATATTTTACACAGAAGCTGTGTTAAATTTTGCGATTACCATAAGTGCACAATTATTTAGAGAGCTTGACATTAGTTGGAATTGAACTTAAGTTTAAATATTTTTAAACAAAAGTTAATAGATTTTCGTGGTGTTTAAATTTTAACAGCAATTTTAATCAATTTTATATACCACAGAGTTAAGGAGCTTGCTACATTTAGACCAAGATATTTGGAGATTGCACACTGATTGAGAGTATTGATTTTTGATTATGAGTAGTGAAGTATTCACAAAAGATTTATATCTTAGTATTAATATTTTTATGTTACATATATTTAATTTTAATTTTTAGATTAAATTTTTTTTTGGTTAAAAATGTGCTTCTAGGGTTAATGCAGTGAATGCATTGTAATGAAAGCAGCTTATATATTTTGCAGAATTGTTTTTGTTTTTTAAACGTTAAAAGTCGTTTTTAAACGTTAAACGTTAAAATTGTTCTTTAAAAATCGTGAGATTTAACAGAAAACAGTAAATATAATTATATTATATGGAATGTTCATATAAGCGATATTTGCAAATAAGCAATAATCGGCTATATGAAGGATATTTGTATATATGCAATAAATTGTTTGTTAGCTAGAAAAAAAAGCATATTCGTTCTATTTTAAAACAAATTAAAATCACATTTTATTGCAAATACATATTGCATTTGTGTATTATCAACTAAAAATTTAAAATTCAGTCATTTTGTTTTGCTTAAATTACTCAATATTTACATCTTTCTTAAAAAAACGGCACGTAAGCGTAGCTCAGGCGAACTAATTTTCTCATGTTAGACTGCGAAAATGAACCGATTTTGCGAAGAGAATTAGACAAAATAAAGCCGCAAAAGCGGTACACGTTTACGAAGAGTTTACGTTAAAATAATTTCGTCTTATTTTTAAATGAAAACTAGCTTATACCCAGCTTCGCTATGCTCCGCGCTAATCCCATAAAAAGTGGGCGTATAGTGAGATCACGCCCTTATCCAATTATTTCCAACTGTGTCTGTTTCCAATTTGTGTCTGTTTGTTTGATGGTAATTTAATAACTGTCCACATTTGCATATGGGCATTTCCAGAAAAAAGTCCACCGTGACACGAATATTAAAAGTTATTAAAAACTTTTTATTTAATGATATTCCCTTATAGAACATTTAAATTTTATTGATTTAAGCAATTCGAACATAAACTCATTTACCATCATGCTCAAATCTTCTGCCCTGTTTCACAAATGTAATTTTTCTTTTTAGTAAATGTTTCGTAGACGTTTTTGTTTAAGTAAAAATGCAAGGCATTGGCTAAAAATAATGAGAAATGGTTGAGGCAAGAAGAGACAGAATATACTAAATTTGTTTTTTAATTACTAAATTGCATAACTACTTAAATACCTAACTACTCAAGTACGCCATTGAATTACACTGGAAATTTAAGTATCGTAACGCCAGTAACGTCACGTCAGGTGACTAAGCCTAATAACAAAAAAACGGGAAAAGATTTTTAAATTTGATTACTTGGAAAATAAACTTATATTATTTCAAAACATTCTATAAAAGGTTTTATACAAAAAGAGTGTGACTACTCCCATTTGTTGTGAACTTTCCATTTGAACAAAATTAAAAAAAAATTTTAGTCTTATACGATCAAAATTATCCCAGCGCGCATTGCTACGTCTAAAACAAACAACTTTTTGACCCTTTGTTTGACACCATGCTCATTGTCCAATGCCCGTCCCAGTTTCCCGGTAGCAGGACATCACCAAATAGTGAGAAACTCCATTCTGAGTTTCAATGTTCTGTGATTTTTAATTCCAAAGCTATTCAAATTCAGTGGCGGCCGTGGCGTTGTGGGTAGTGTGTGTGACTCTTACGCCAGAGATCCCAGGTTCGAATCCGCCATCCGACACAGAAAGTTTTTTCAATTGAATTGATTTTTCTGTTCGGCCGTCACCTCTCTGCAGACAATGGCAATCCTCAGAGAGTAAAAACTGCCATGAAAAGCTTCTTGAGAACATAAGCCGTTCGGAGTCGGCGTAAAACATGTAGGGTCCAGTTCTCGATCATTTGTGTGCAAACATTTCACATCACACACAACACAATGATCATAAGAAGCTCGGTCAAAGTCCTTTCAAGGGCTGAAATAAATGGCCATTTCGTTTTATTTTTTTTTATTCATTATCAAAAATTTGGCTGGTATGGGCGAAGCCACACATCCTTGTCCAATGCCAATCCAAGTTTTCTATTAGAAAGACAACACCAAGTTGAACGAAGGTGGCCCCGAAGTTCCCGACTTAACAAAGAAAACACAATAGATTTGGGAACAAATATTTTTATTTTTCAACATAGTCTCCTTTAAGCTCCACACATTTTTCCCAGCCGTTGTTCAATAGCTTCGATACCCTGTTTAAAGTGAGAACCCTTGAGCGCCTAAAAATAGACATCAACCACAGATTCCATCTCTTCATTGTTGGCAAATCTTTTACCACCGAGCCATTTTCACGAAGGTGCTTAATCTGTCGAATAGAGTGCATGAGGACGCAATTCGAACTTTAATTCATTGATTTTTGCCACCGCGATAGTGGATTCTTTTGATTCCATCACTCAAACGCTGCAATAAGTTCGCATAATACTCGCCGTTGATTTTTCCCTTTTTGAAGATAATTAATGAAAATTATAACACGCGCATCCCAAAAAACTGACGCCACGACCTTGCCTGCAGATGGAACTGTCTTCACCTTTTTTGGAGCTTTTGATTGCTCCTTCGTCTCAGATGTGAAGATGTGAAGAATGCAGTTAATTAGAACATTTTAATTAAAAACTATTAAAAATATATCATTAATTTAAAAAATCGGAAAACATATACATATTTCTCACTCGGAGTAACTTAAATAATTCTAAAAAAAATATTTCTGATTTTCATTCGAAAATTTCTCAAAATGCAAATTTGTATAACAATTTTTTCATTACTATTTTTTCTCAAAATGCACAAGCAATAAAAACATTTAACATAATTTTTCTTTCTTTCCTTATTTTCAGTCTGTACCAGGGTCTCGAATGGATTGTTCAGCGCATCAAAAAGAAATGACAGACATCTAACGACTGCGGTAGTTTATAGCTAATTCAATAATAAATTATATACTATACTATATTTTTAACAAAACGCAAAAAAAAAAAAAAAAAAAAAAATGAAACAACACGTATGTGAAAATAAATAGCATTAATTTATATTACCTTTTTGAAGTATGCAAAAGATTTAAGTTAAATTATATATATATATTAAACTAATGATAAACGAAATATTGAAATTTTTAACTGTAAAAAAGTGGATGAAACTAATCCACATAGCTTAAGTATTTGTATTATAATGTTTTGAAGCAAAGAAAAAAAAACTCTTGTGTTTAAAAATTATATATGACCATTGACAAAAATGCAGCTATATTCAATGTTTTCTTTAATTTTCATTTTTCAATTATTACCAACTAGTGTGATTAAGTTATATAGTGTGCATAACATTTGATTTTATTTAAAACGAATTTATTTAATAAAATTGTTATGACGTTTATATAACAGCAAATTTTTTTTTAAATTTTCAAATGCATTTTTGCATTAAAAAGCAGAGTGCTCTAAAACTATTTTGTTTTCTGCTTTTCTTTTATAAACCTGTGTCCATAAGCAATAACAGCTTAAGTCTGATATCTTTGTTTGGAGAAATCTTGTTTCAAAGTTTTTAATCGCCATAGAAGTTGTATGAAAGCTCTTTTGGTTTTTATATAATAACTTTGGCTAGGATCACGCTAGAAGCTTAAAATTTTGTGTGAATATAGATGTATTCTCAGAGAATACAGCTACATTAATAACTCAGATCTGTCTTAAGTCGACTTAAGCGATTAGTGCTAATTGCCACAGAAACATTCATAAGACATAAATAAAATTGCTTAACACATATGCTAAATAGTGTCAAATAATTTTTAAAGATTTTTTATTTTATGTCTATTAAATTGCTCATTAAAATTAGCGCATTGTTTCTAAGGAACAACAAATATCTTAACACTAAAGAGTTTCTTTTAAGATCTTATTCCCGTTTATACATTTTATTATAAAACTTTCGTCTAGCTTTGTTTGAAAGAGAATTTAAAATGTGTCAATTGCTTAATTTTCTTGCAATTAATAATTATATTTTTTTTTACTCTGTTGTCTTTATTTATTATTAAATTTCTTTTTATTTAATTATTTTATTATTAAAATGTTGATTTTAACCTCAGAGTGCAACCCAATTTTTCAATGATTACTTAAAATCTTAATTTTTATAATATTTCTTTAAAATCCCTTGAAGTGACTTTTAACATTTAATGAAATATATTCTCAATTCTAATACTGTTATAATTATGTACATAATGCAAAGTAATTACCGATAATACAAAGCAAAAAAAGTTCTTATACATTACTCTGTATGTATGTGTATATGTTTAAGTTATTTCTTTGCACTAGCATATATATTAAAATATATATGTTTTTGTACAAGTTTGTGTTCAAATTATGTAGTGTGAAAATTGTTTGCCAAACGAAATATGATTCCAAGTTAAAAACATTATAATTACGATTTAAAAAACATAACAAATTTCATAATTATAAAAGAAAAAAAAAAAAATATTGTTTGCCAAACGAAATGTAATAAAAAAAAAATCTGAATTCAAATAAAATGCATTTGAAGTAAAAATACAGTTTTATATTTCAACTCAGACGTTTGCGGTGCAATGTAAACAATAACGCCAGGAAAGAAACTATTTAAGAAATACGAACACTACACGCACAGTCGTATCCAAAGTTTTCGAGGAGTTTAAATGTAATCAAGTTCGTCTACAATACACTTTCAAAACAAGTATTCTACGTTTCATGTTGGAAATTACAATGTCAAAAATGTCTACACAGTTCCTTATTCAACTCAACAATAAAGGGCAGCCGAAAGGAAAAATAAAACCTTTATTAAAATGGTTGCTGGCAGGTCAGTTACCTTTTTATATTGTATACTACTCATTATGACAGCATGTTTTTTGTAGAATCAACTGATTTCAAGATCGATTGACTCTACTTCTTTTGAGTTATGGGAATATAAAAAGCTTGATATAAGCAATTTACGAGTTTTTGACGAGTTTGAGCAAAAGCATCGATATTCGACAAAAACTGACTGAAATGTTTACTCTTTGTTTGATCTCGACGATGATTTCATTAGACGAGTTTGTGCTCAGCATTAAGATTTCTGGAAAGAAGTATACGTTGTCTGCCATGACGTGGTTTTCAAGACGTTGGTACTGTTTGTTTATTTGTAATATCATTTGTTTCGTCTTTGCTGGTTTAACTCCAAAACTCTTTCTTCTTGACTTTCTTCTAGTCTGTAGAATGTTCCACTGGCTTCGAGCGTTTTCATCAGTCATTGACGTCGATGTCATCCAGCAGCATAACACTTTAGCAGAATACAACTGTGGGCAAAAAATACCAGGAAATTTGAATTACAATTTAAATACAAGGGACAAATGTTTCTATTTTCAAGGTGGCACTACTGTCACTGACATCTGTGCCAAATTACACGTCAAAATATTCACTAGTGTTTGAGTTACGCGTGCTTTTGCAAATAGCTAAAAGCATGGTAGAATAAGAGAAGTTAGATGCATTTCGGAGAGGCAGACTGCCATAACTGTCAAAACGAATTTGATAGCTCATAGAAAATCTGAAAGCGATGAGAAAGCTTTAATTGGAAAAATGTAAACAAAAAAGTGATTTGTATTGATTTTGACAATTTTGGCTATGAGAAAGAGAGCGAAGTCTGAAATGCATATACCTTCTTTTATTCTACCATTTCTAAAAGTGAATTTTTAATTTTTTATAATATCGGAAACTATTTAACAATGCAATTCCATTAAATTTTGTGTGCGGAATGAAATTTCTGCTGCCGAAACGTTGAAAATGTTGCAAAAGGTCTTCGGTGAGCAAGCTCTATCGGAAACATGAGTTTATGAGTGGTACAAAATGTTCAAAGAGAGTCGAGAAAGCGTTGAGTACGAGACACGGCCAGGACGACTATCAACATCAACTGATGAGCGAGCTACACATTAACAAAATTAAAAAATTGGTGCTCCAAAATCGTTGATTGACAGACCGAGATCTTACTGACATTGTTGGTATATCGGAAGGATCAGTAAAAACTATTTTGAGTGACCGTTCACTCAAAATTCATCAGAAAAGTGAAATATCGATTGGTGCCAAAAACGCTCAATTTCATGGGAAAACAGCACCGCGTTGATGTGTGTGAAACAATGCTTTCCGACTATCTAGACAAAATGAAACGCATCACAACTGGAGATGAGACTTGAGTCGACCCGGACACAGCCGATCGATCGGATGCATACCGTGCCAAAGATGAGCCAAGACCGGAAAAATCACGTCAAGTAAGTCAAAAATCAAGGTCTTGTTGACAGTTTTCTTCGATTATTGTGGTGTGGTACATTACGAATGCCTTCCAACCGGCCAAACTGTCGACCAAAGAATACTATTTGGGTGTTATGCGTCGTTTGCGTAATGGTGCGCTTCAAAAAACACCGGATTTTTGGAGAGACAATTCTTGGTTTTTGCATCACGATAATGCACCATCTCACACTGCACTTGTAATTCGTGATAATTTCGCCAAAAACTCGACCCATATTGTTGCGCAACCACCGTATTCGCCTGATTTAGCACCATGTGACTTCTGGCTATTCGCTAAACTCAAGAGACCGCTCCGTGGACACCGTTTTGAAATGACGGCGTTATGCCGTCTAAAGTATTGCTTTTTGATGAAAAAAAAAATACAGTGAAAACCAAACAATGGCTTGATAAACATTATCCGAACTCTGCGCCATCAAGACAAAAGGTAGAAAAGTGGATTGTTGAATTTAAACTTGGTCGTAGCAGCACAAATGATGCAGAGCGCAGTGAACGCCCAAACAGACTGTTATTCTACAAAACATCAAAAAAATCCACAAATTGGTTATGAACGATCGCAAATTGAAAGTGCACGAGTTAGCAGACATTGTAAAGATGTAAGATGGTAGTGTTTTTGCCATTTTACACGAACATTTGGATATGCGAAAGCTCTGTGCAAAGTAGGTGCCTCGTGAGCTCACAGTCGACCAAAAACAACAACAAACAATTGATGCTTCAGAGGAGTGTTTGGCGCTGTTAAACCGCAATAAAATCGAATTCTATCGTTGATATGTGACAATGGATGAAACATGGCTTCACTATTACACAACAGAGTCAAAAAGACAGTCAGCTGAGTGGACAGCAGTCGACGAACCGAATCCAAAGCGAGCAAAGACCCAACAGTCGGATTGTAAGGTGATGGCGTCTGTATTTTGGGATGCGAAAGGAATAATATTCATCGACTATCTCCAAAAAGGAGCCACCATCAACAGCGATTATTACTGTGCACTTTTGGATCGATTGAAGGCTGACATCGCCAAGAAACGGCCACATTTGCAAAAAAAAAAAGACAATGCACCGTGTCACAAATCGATGAAAACGATGGCAAAATTGAAAGAATTGGGCTTCGAATTGCTTACCCACCCACCGTATGGGTATCGAAAAGTTGGAAAATCGCTATGCTCGTATCGCTCTCGAAGGCAACTATGTTGAATAATATAATCGAGTTCTATCAAAATTTTATGACCTGTTTTAAAAATATTTGGGTTTTGTGAACAGCCAGTGTAAAGATTAGTTCACGTTACCCCGAGTCCACTGTATAAATAAAAACATGAAATTCCCCTCAATATTTTTAACTACATTTAAATTATTATTAAAAAATACTACAGAATAAATTTAAAAACTTTATTAATTATTAAAAAATATGGGGAACAACCATACACATTTAATACGTCCTTCCTTTATCACACAAAAATTCTCCGAACGCAACAATTCATATTTATTAATCAAAGAAAACCGGCCTTAAAATTTATATCGTTTTCTTTTTTTGCGTCACAGGCTGTATGCAGCATCTCGAACTAATCGCGCATAAAAATAAAAAGAACCTCAATTAACATGGACCATATCAAGTTAATTAAGTTTAATGGAAACGTTAACGGAAAGCAGTAGCTAATGATTTCTTGCAAAAGCTTTTAAACTTTAAAAGCTCCATTGAATGTCGAACATTAATGAGATATCATCAACACAACTACAGCGTTTCCGTTTGCATAGCTTTTTTTTTCTATTTATAAAATGGAATTCATTCAGATAAAGAAACTCAGTGTGATCGATCGGCTGTTCTTCAAACGTGCTTAAAACGTTCAGAATGCATAACCCAGACTATACGCCGCCAACAACAAACATAAGCGGCCTTGCGAACACTAACCACAACTCAACGCCAGCAGCAGCTCCAACGATACGCGTACACTTTAGCGCCCTGCAGTTGCCGTCGGAAGAACGTAAATTAGGCGAGCTCATACGTGAACGCACGCAACGTAAAGAATTCTTTTACGGCATCGAATTGACGGCGCGTTCTTTTGGCGGTGAACCGGTGATCTTGGATTACAGCAGTTTTGGTGCCGTGCTGCCACTTTTCACTTCATTGGTATGGCTTGGTCAGGATTACGCGCAAGTAGCGCGTGTGGCGGATGTAGAATCGGTACGTTTTGCCAAACAGCTGCAGCCGCAAACGATTGTTTTGCCGCATTATAGTTGTTATCGCAGTGATCGCGATCGTTTGGCGCAATTTTTGAGCCTAAATATTTCCAACGTCTTGGCACTGCGCGGTGATCTGGTGCATGAGGAACAGGAATTTAAGCATGCCTCGGAGCTAGTAGCAGAGATACGCCGCATAAGAGGTGGTAAGTTAAGTGCAGGATCATTTCCAATGGAATATTTTTGAGTTTATTTTGGTGCCAACTCTTATTGCATGTATAACGTTCAAGCAATGTGTACAAAAAAAGCACTTGTAGCTATTTTTATTTGCTTTAATCTGATAATGTAATTATCAGTCAGTGAGTTTAACAGTTCGCGACAGTAGAACATGATATTTTATTTTGAGTAGCTTTTAATTGATTTATGAATAAATAAAGTTCGCGGGATTTTTTTCTTTTAGTTATCTTCAATTAATTTTGATTTTTTTGTAAACACTTTTTTGGAAGCTATTGATTAATCACCTTATTAAATTTTGGCCTTTCGGGCACAATAGCTTTTTAGACCAGACGAAAAAGTTAAACTTGAAATTTATTCGCATTTTGAATAATGGAATAGTCATGTTTTTAGAAATTTTGTTTGAGTTTGATTAATGTGATTGTTTAAATTTTTTAGTGCTTTTTTTTATTTTGTTTGCGGATTGTGATTTTTTTTTTTCTAATTAATAGTTTCGACAAAGATTTTAATAACACATGCCTGAGATGGTTTTTACCTTTTAGAAATTTTGAACATATATTTCTCAATGACTCTTCGCAGTTTTTTCGCATAACGCTTAGTTTTTGAGATACAGAT
Source organism: Coremacera marginata (assembly GCA_914767935.1). Lineage (NCBI taxonomy): Eukaryota > Metazoa > Arthropoda > Insecta > Diptera > Sciomyzidae > Coremacera > Coremacera marginata. The sequence continues at coordinate 9,379,774 of OU612046.1, read as the reverse complement.
TGTTTGCACTTTTCATGTTTTTTAAGATTTTTTTAAGTACAAAATCATTACCTTTCAGCAAATTGCGAAATTAAATCTAAAATAACAATCTTTCCAATGCAGTATTAACAACTTCTGTATCTGTTCTAGTTTTTGAGATATAATCCAACAAGCATTAAGATTGTTTATCAACGTACACTCAAGTGAAACTCCAACCTTTTTCACATGTCTCCAACGTTCAATATTGATAGCATTTGTTCTCAATAAAAACGGTACCATTATTCTCCAATATATTCTCCACTTAATGGCAGAGTTTATACGTCATTCAAATTGAATGAAGAATATCGCGTTTTTTGTTCTCTCTCACTTTCTTCGAGATATTTGATTGAATAGCTGCTCACACGTGATTTTTTGATTGAATGGCCCATGTCGACTAAAAGTGTTGTTGTAAGTACCAGAAAAGTTGATTATGCAACCCTGTGATTGATTGATGCAGGTCTGAAGCTCCATCAAAATCTTGATTGATGCGATGAAGTGTTGAAAGTTCATTTCCGCTCTCGCAGTAAGTTCATCTTTTTTTTCGCTGGAAAAACAACAACAAATTTTGAATGATCCTTCAATTTGAATGACGTGTAAACAGTGCCAATCTCAACTCATAACTAAATGCTATTTTCCAATGTGGAACATAAGTTCTCCAATGTTTCTCAACCTGATATGAGGTGTGTTTTACAGTTTGATAACAAGTGTTATTCTCAAATTGAGAACGAGTGACTTCTCAAGGCGATATCTAATATAATTATCAGTTGTTATTATTTAAATTCTTCACATAAGCTATAAATATAAATAAAAATCTATTTATTTTATTTCAAATTTACATTAGAATTCATGTATTAAATAATAGGTATCAATAAAAATAAAAAATATATTAAATAATGCTTAAAATATAATATTTAACTTAATTCCAATTGAATTGCACTTCCACCTGCATTTTACGGCCTAACTCGATAGATCCCGCCTCAGAACCTACCTCCAGCTCAGAACCCACTTCCTGATAGGAATTTACGTTTCTCCTTTAGCCTCCATCCTGCACACGAGCTTTTGAGTCTACAGCTGCACTGCAACTTCACTTTTAACTTTTTTCCGATGCATTTTCAATTCTTTTTAGTGTTTTTTCCTTTAATGTTTTTAATATTTTTTAATCTTCTGTTCGTTTATATTGAAAAAAATTGGTTAAAATTTTTGTTTCAAAATGGTTCATAAATAGTATTGCCAGATTGAAGTTGTTAAATGTGGAACATAACCCAAGTACTGCCATATTAAAATTAATATGTGAAATAGACTGGAGATTTTGAGTTAATATTGAGTTTGATAACCAATGTTTTCTCCACAACACTTTAGAAATAAAATTTCAGTGTTTACTGGGAAGGCATTAAAACTGGAAACTGAAAAATTAGGCGCGTTGAGCACACTGCTAACGTCAGCAATGTTAACGTCAGTAATGTTAACGTCAGCCATGTTATATCGTCACCAGTGTTAATGGCATCACTGCTAACGTTAGCACTGTTAAGACTTGCACTGTTTAAGCATGCATTTCTGATGCAGCTACTAGGTAAGCAGAAAACATAGCAACGTTTTTGTGTTTTGACCCATTTCCACGTCAAGGTCGGAAACTTTTTGGGCCACTCTCGTACATATCTATCTTTGCGGTAAAATGAGATAATAATAAAATAAAAAAAGCATAGGACTTTCAGCTTCATGGAAAAATAAAAATCTCAAAATCGATTTTTTGGTAAGGCAAACTAGAGTTTAATATGAGTCAAAAAAGCATCATAATTTTTGTTATTTATGAGTCAGAAAAAACTCTTGAATAAGACTCTTATAAGACTCTCAACACACTTATAGTTCTGACAGACAAGAATGGGAAGAAACGTTTGTACAATCCTACGGCAATCTCCATTTATTTATACTGATGGTTCCGAAATGGAAAACGGAACTGGATCGGTTGTATACTGTGAAACACTTCAAATCAAAGAGTGTTACAAACTCCCTGATTACTGTAGCGTTTTTCAGGCAGAAATATATGCTATTGAAAAAGCTGCACAGGCCATTTACAGGAAAAATATTTATACAAGGGCAGCAATTTTTGTCGATAGCCAAGCGGCCATCATAGCACTGAATATTAAAACGACGAAGGCTCGCACGGTGCAAAACTGTGAACTTGCACTGAACAGTATCTGCAACAGAGAACTGCAACGAGTCTATGATTCGAACGAATGACTATAAATCATCCTTCAAAAACCAAATGCGAGTGTGTGCGGTTGCGTACAACCACCACTTCCACGCGAAGCATCCTCATAACAGCGATGAATGACGAGTGCCGCCGCTCTCACTCGTCGCTCATTAGAATGCCGCTCAATGATTCGAATGATTCTAGAGTCATTAAGGGAAATCGCGTGAAGTTTACCGCTGACATATTTTATTATACATATAATATATAAACTTATTATTATATACATATAATACTAGCGGACTAGACAAATGTATGAAAATAAATCTTAAAATGTTATTAAAGAAATATTTAAATGAAAAAATACTTAATAAAAAAAAAAAAATAAAGTTATAAAAAAAGCATTAAAATAATATTGATTAAAATAAATATTATATTAATAATATTAAATAAATAAATAAATGAATATAAATATTATTAAAAAAATTAGTGAAAAACTGTGAAAATATTATCTAAAAAAAATATTAAAAATTTTTGGAAAAATTTTTTAAGAATTATTAAAATATTAAATAAAATTGTTTCAAAATTTAATGAAAACCTATAAAAATCATTTTAAATATTATTAAAAAAAAAAAAATAATAATTAAAAAATGTATTCAAAAGTTCTTAAAATATAAATACATACATAAAAAATTATTGATTTACATCAACAAAAACAACTAGGTTTAAAGAGCGGGTTTAGTTAATATATATATGACATTTATAATTAGCATTCTATTAAGATAAACGCATGCCAATACTGAAGTGCACGCAAGTTATTCAATGACTCTGGAGTCATTGAGGGTGCTTAGAATCATATGCTTAGAATTTAGCAGTCTTTCTAATGAGTGATGAGTAAAGGCAGCGGCACTCGTCGCTCATGGCTGTTATGAGAATGCTTCGCGTCGAAGTGGTTGTTGTTATGCGCAACCGCACGCACTCGCACTCGGTTTTTGACGAGTGATTTAGAATTGTAAAAAAACTATTCGCTGCAGGTCTCTCATCTGCAATACTCACACAGTCACTCTCAGTCACACAGTCAGTCAATATCGAAGGGAACGACGCAGCGAATGAGCTGGCGAGGCGTGGAGTAACCGCAAGTACAAACAGAGCTGATACAGGTGTGAACATTCCAATAGGCGACATCAAAAGGAGTGTAGACCTTAAAGCCAGAGATATTGCTAAAACATCCTGGGCTTCCAGATGTGAAGGCTTTGGCCGGAGCAAAATGAGAAAAGAACTAAAAGCCTTCTGCTTTTCGTCAAACGTGAAATCCGGATTCTTGTTGGAGTTCTAACGGGTCATTGCACCATTGGGGTAATGACCAATAGAATGGGCATAACAGCGTCAGACTTTTGTCGGAGCTGCAAAGATCCGGAGGAAATAGAAAACAATAACTCACCTACTATGCGAATGTCCAAGTCTACAGAATCGTCGACTCCGATATATGGGGAACAGATTTTTCAAAGACTTGGAAGAGTTAATGAACACACCACTGCTAGACATCTGGAGGTTCTATTTTATCACACATCAAAAATGAAACGGTTGGATAGTTCCTATTTAGACAACCTTCTACTTTGAAGAAATATGTTAAAATGTGCATAATAAATATATTTTTTTATTAATATGATGCATTATTTAATCATATTAATTAATATTTTTTATTAATTTTTATTAATATTATCATCATCATGATATATTGATCATTTTGCTCTAAATTTTGTGCTGCTAAGTCTTTATCTAACATTATAGTTATAAATTAAAAGATGTTATTTCCAGATACAATATCAATTGGAGTTGCTGGCTATCCAGAGGGTCATCCTGATGCCAAGTCATTAGATGAAGATATGGATTTTCTTTTAAAAAAGGTAATTTTGTTTTATCAAACCCAAAAGCCCAGAATGTATAAACCACTCATTACACCACTCATTGCGAATTATATGTGAGCAAAACATTGAAAAATTGCTTCTTCAAATAAAAAAAAGAAAAAAATAAATATGAACATTTAAAATTAAAAAATATTAATATCTATAATAAAAATTAAAATTAAAAATATAAAAGAAATAAAATGCTGAAATTAAATAAAAAATAAATAATTTAAATATTTATACAGCCTTAAGCTCAGTATGCTGTAGAAACGAAAACAAAATTCCCATAAGAATTACATTGAGTTTTTTGACAGCGTACTCTGAGTACTCTTGAGTTTTTTGACAGTGCACTGTAGAAGGAAAAAATTTGTTCAGTGTAGCCAAGCTCACAACCATGTGTGGAGAGTTAAAATGTCTAAAATTCGCTGGCAATTATATGCCCTTACATTTAATTGCCACGGAAATTTGACGTTCAACAATAAAAAAATAAGCAGCACGTATATGTTGGTGTTGAATTTGTTATTTAACAAATTTATTTAGTTTAGTAATGTGTAGTCTTGCCTTTTATAGGATCACAACAGCTAGTGCTTTTTCTCCACACAAAAATTTTGACTCTACACCAAAATTTCGCGTGTAAAATTATGCTCAAAAATTTTCGTTCCTACAGCATACTAAGCTTTAACCTACAATTTTTTGTCGCCTTTTTGATTAAGGTTCCTGTTTATGATAATTATATCAGACATGCTCCATATGCGACATTGTAGTACTTTTTCAGTAACAGATTGGCAAATGTACAAGAATTCTTCGATTTTGTAAAAGATTTTCGATTATTTAGACACAAACCTTACAAAGTTAAGCAATGAATAAAAAAAAAATGTTTATGAATAACAATTTAAGCAAGGTTGCGTAGAGGATGCGTAAATCTTTAAACAGTGCGTAACTAAACAAGCGTTGAACGATTGTTTAAGAAAATATATTGAATAAGGCTGTTAACTTTTTAAATGATATAAAGAAAAAATTTTAAATATTTGCCTGGACAAAACAATAACGTAATATAGTAATAAAGAAATGTTCCTATGAAAAACTTTGAAAACAAATTTTCGACAAACAAATGTAAATAAAAAGGTATTTTAGTTTAAATTTATTAAATAAAATTTATTTTATATCCATACTTCGAATGCCCTTTATAATTTTCTCCAAAATAACATAATAACATTAAAAAATTAATGCCATTTGATGTGAATGAACTGTTTAGTACCGTAATACATATCTTTAGTGTGACAAAATCTTAACCACAAGTAAGATTTTCTAACCAAGCACAAAATTTAATGATTTTGTTTGAGTTTTTTGCTATTCGTAACATACAAAAGGGAATTCACATAGTTCTCATAACTGTCTTAAATAACAGAGAAATTAAATAAAGTTTTTAAGCAAATAAATTTAAGGGAATGTACCTTTGTCCAATGAAATAACTCCCAAATGAAAAAATTAAATAATTTCCAATGAAATAAATCCCTAGAGAAATGAAATAAGTCCCAAATTAAAAAAAAAATTAAATAACTCTCAATGAAAATGAAATAACTGCCAAACCAAAAATATAAATAAATAAGTTCCAATAAAATAGTTCCCGATGAAATAAATACCAATAAAAATAAAATTAACGAAATAACTCCGAAGAGAAATGAAATAACTCACAAGATAAATGAAATAACTCCCAAAAGAAATAAAATGACTCCCAAAAGTTTTTAAATAACTCCCAAGGAAAATAAAATAACTCCTAAAATAAATACAATAACTTTCAAATGCAAATAAATATGTTTGATCAATCGAAAATCCACCCTTAAAAAAAAAAAATTGGGAAAAATATAAAAGGGTTTAAAATTTTACAGAACCCAATTTTGAAAACAGAAATCTAAAAAAAAGGGGTTGTTATTTTGTTGTAAAAGGGGTTGAAAATTTCACAAATGCGCTGTAATGTTTAATTTTTTTTAACATATTTTAAAGTCACTTTCGATAGCTTTATAGGGGAAAAAGCACCATAGGCGAAAATTTGTTATAAGAAATCGCGCGATTTTTAATAACAATTTTTAATTTTTATACCTCAACGGTATAAGGGGTATATTAACTTTGCCATTTCGTTTGTAACGCCAAGAAGAAGGCGTGGCAGGTATAGACAAAATAGATATATTTTTGATCAGCATCATCACCTGAGTCAATTTCCGTGTGTCCGTCTGTCCGTCTGTCGACACGATTACAGCCGCAATTTTGAAGCCATCACGATGAAATTCAAAATATGAGTTTATTTTTAAAAAAAGAAGATCAAGTTCGAAAATGGGCTAAATCGGATGAAAATCACGCCCACCTCCCATACAAAGTGACTTTATTTTAACCGTAAAAGGTCTTTAAAATCCACAAAAATTAAAGAAATGCCTTGAAATTTAGCACGTAAGCTTTGCTCTTCAATCTTAATCCTGGCTATGAAATTTGGAAAAATCGGATGAAAAAATCGGGAGGTATTTAAGCTTCGGTACCCTGCTGAAGCTCCATCCTTACTAGTTTAATTATACTTCGAAATTATTTTCGTTTGAAGTATAACTATAGCTTTATAGGGGATATAGCAATGCGAATATAACTTTTATTATAGCACGCTATGCAGAATTGGTTGCATTTTTAAATCTTTTGCAAGCACTTTAGGCAAGTGAAATAGCTCCAAGCTTAAATGAAATAACTGCGAAGAGAAATGAAACAACTCCCAAGAGAAATGAAATAACTTCCAAGTTAAATGAAATAACTCCCAACCAAATATTTTAGGACTTATGTCATTCTCAAATTTTTGAGAGTTATTACATAATTGGGAGTTATTGGGAGTTATTAAAAATTAAACAATTCCCAATATAAACGAAATAACTACCAATTTTTTGGGGAGTTAGTTCATTTGGAGTTATTTCACTGCAACGCTATAATATAGGTAAACGATCTGCTTAGAAACTATAACCTACCGTCATCTTAAACAATTCATGCTGTCTATTAGAATAAATATATTTTCTTATTTTAAAAACTAAGCCAAAGAGTAAACCGAGAATGAGTTAAATCATATATGTATTATAAATGATTCGACTATGCCAGTTCATAAATTTTTATAAAATTCCTGGCTTTCGAGTACTTATATTTTAATTCATATTCTAACAACCATATCTACATATGTATATCCAACTGGTCACAATTATTTACAAACAAAAGTGAATGGTTTTCATAAGTGTATTGTTAATATTGAATACATTATTGCTTATAATTGATTAACAATTAACACAATTTTTGAATTCAATGTAATTTAGAATGTTACGGTACTTTAAATAATAAAAGAATCATATCAATTTATGATTCATATCATTAACACATCTTACTTTTTCATTTCAGTTGGCCAAGAAAAATCCCCTGAAACTAAATAATTTTTCTTTGAAAACAAGTTTGTGATACATATATTATTTTTAATGTGTTTTTCTTTCTTCCTCTCTCTCTCTCTCTCTCTCTCTCACACACACTTTAGGTAAATGCAGGTGCTGACTTCATCATTACCCAGATTTGTTTCAACTCTAAATCGCTCATAGAGTTTATTAAAAAATGTCGTTCAAATGGCATTACAGTTCCTATAATGATCGGTGTATATGTGCCGGACAATATGCGCGTTTTGCGTCGCATGAGCAAAATTACGCAGGTTAACATACCCGCCAATGATTTGGCCAATTATGAGGCTAAAGCACGGAATGCGACAGCATTTCATGAGTACGCAGAAAGTCAAGCTCTACATCTGATAAACAAGGTGTTTGAGAGTAATTTGAACGTTTATGGTGTACAATTCTTTACGATGAATAAATTCAAAAGTGTACAACGTGTGCTGCATGAAATTCTTTCAAATAAAAATCTAAATAATAAAGTTGAATAGATAATAAATTAAGTTACAAGTTTTATTGAACTAATTATTGGGTAAATGTTGCTTATGTGGGAAAAAAAGGAGATTTGGGAGTTTTTTTAATCAACAGTATAATTTTGTGATGGCAGCTCAGTGCGCTATGACGCCATCTTTGTGTCATTTGTTTGAATACATGGTTTTTTTTTTGTTGTGTATAAATGTTTGTGTGTGTATATATGAGAATTTGAATATCCCAAATAATCAGAAGCAGAGTGGCGCAGTGGAAGCGTGCTGGGCCCATAACCCAGAGGTCCGAGGATCGAAACCTTGCTCTGCTAGAAAAGATGTCAATTTTTTTTATTTTATTTTTAAACATTCCCAAAACGATTTCGAATTTTTCTCGTGTTAAAACAAAGCGGTTTTCACCTTTCTAGGCTTTTGTGCTCTTAGTTTCGTATTTTAATGCCTTGTATCATTTACTTAATTGATGATTTAGTTGTGACTCTTAAAAAAATTAAAGTTTTAATAGAAATTTCATCAAAACGTGGCGCAATGCATAATAGTTATCAACGGTTTTTCCAATTTGTAGTCGATTTCCGGCGTAACTTTCCGAAGTCTATTTTGTCAACATGTTTTCATTTAGATTCTTTTCTTGGCTTGCTAATTTAAATACAACTCTGAGAGCTATTCTATACACACACCTTTTCAATAATCTCTTAGCTTTAAGAGCCGTTGTATTCACTTTTTTTTCTTATGAGTTGAGAATAACAGCGGGATTTTATCCCTGACATTTATAAATTGCGAAATTGAAGTTTACATATAACTTCTGTTGGATAACTAGAGTTAACTTGTGATTTCTCGAACTTCCAAATATTGCACCAGTTATATATCTTAAGGGATGTCATGACATTCGCGGCAGAGAAAACAGACCTTTTTTTAAGAATTCATAACTCAGTCAAAAACAAACATTTTTCCAAAATTTTTTTTTTATTATTGTAGAGAATTGAACAAATTACAAGAAAAACAACTATATTAATATATATTTATATATATAATAATATATTTTTCACTCCAACATGGCCTTATAGAGCTCCAAACTGGCGGCAGAGAAAAGAACGGGGCCTCGTGGGTGCAGCGCTGGGAGTTGCAAAAATTGTCCGATTTGGAAAAAAATTACTTTTTTAAATCTTAACAAAATTGGTTATCGTATGACACGAGCTTTTTTTTCTAAATTTTTTTTAAATTTTTGGCGATGTTCCAAATTTGAAAGTGTGTTTTTTCGAAAAAAATATGGACTTTAAAAATTCATAAAAAATCTAACAAAAAAGCTCGTGTCATACGAAAGCGAATCAAGTTTAAAAAAATACAAAAAACAAATTTCGTCAAAAAATTAACCCGCTAGTGCCGCAACCAGTACGAAAAACATGGTTTCGAAATAAACGCGCTCAAAGTTTGTGAACAAAGAAAAAAGGTTACCTTCAATCTGCCATGCCTGCTTCGTACTGTATGCCTTCGTTATCTTGTGTTGTGCTGTTTCTTATAGTTTTTTGTAATCGTTTAGCAATTCGGGCTTCACCCTTTACCCTTCAAGTAGGTACGAAATAACAACCACCAAAAGTCAGGTAGCAAGTAAAACACGTATATACCAGCTGCCGTAGGTAGGTAGCGCAAAAATAAAAAATGCGCTCTCACTAATCCGGCTGTAACTTTTGAACCCGTAGAAATTTTTCCATGAAATTTTTTTTCTTAGAATCTTAAGAATATTTACAAATATTATTTAATATTTATATTACAATATTTAAAATACAAAATTATTAAAAAAAAGTCAATTTCAAAAAACTGCCAATGTCATGTAACCCCTTAGCTTGGTATATTTGAGCGTCCCGTAAATTAATTATCTCTCAAATTTTCTGAGCTAATTTATTATCATCGAAGTAAGCAGTATGTTTCGATTGAGTCAACTGGACAGATTGGGAAGAATAAACAATTAAAAGATTGAATCATTGAGTATCAAAGATGAGCTTTCGTGTGATGAACGACGGTAATTTTTTTTATTTGATTATTGATTTTATATATTATGCGTATAAAGTATAGACGTATATTTTATCCCGGCTTTTCATAGATCACATGAACTTCGGAAAATTAACCAACTTTTGATTTTCCTTCGATTCTGTGCACTTGGATCATTTCAGGTGGCTGTTGCAGACTTTAGTGGTGTGTGCATTGCAACATTACACAATGTACTGCATCGGGTTGGAGGGGCGCTTGCCAAATTGAGACCTCAATTTGCCAAAATGTCAACCACACAATGGGAGCTGTTGAACTTTTGACGGGAGTTCCTCAGTATAGTTAAATTTCCACTCACAATTGCAGCGAATGACTGTACTCACATTAGGATTCAATCGCAATGCGGAGATGATGCCAAGAACTATCGTAATCGTAAAGGATGGTTCTCTATTTATGTTCAAGCGATCATCGATGCAAACTTAAAAATATTGGATATTGTAGCGCGCTGGCCACACAATATTTGGCCACACCATTCCTCTTTTGTAACGCCGGATGCGGTGAATCTTTGTTCAATGAACCTCAAATAAGAACAAAAAATCCTGTGCAACGATCGAGTGGAGTTTGGATTCGTCGATTACTAGTTTGGGCGAATGGAATGCAATGCGATGTTGGCTTTGTGCAAAAGTTGTCAACGCCTCTGTAGGGCTACATAATTTTGCCATCGATCGACACAATGTATTGATTGAACAGACAATAAAAGGTTTTGCTGACATGCTGAAGGCGAAAGAGTTAAACATTCAATCACAAATGGCATAAATGGAACCACAACATTCTCATCATGTACATGACAATGTTCGTGCTCACCTGGTTCGTCTATATTTTGGACCAACGATGAGAAATATTCCCGTGAATAAGTGTAAAAATTAAAGATTTTACGACTATTTAATAACGACTATTTTATAATATTTAGATCAAAAGATCATGTACAAAAAGTTGTAAAATAAATTTAAATGTACCAATATGATGCTAGAGAGTCAAAAATTTTGATGATTTTTTGGAAATGAAAGAGTTTTTTTTTTGCTGGTAATGTTATCGTTGAAAAATAAAACAGATTGGCTACAAAAACCCTAGATGCTATTTTATTCCTAAGTTATATTTTTTAAACTGAAAAATACTAAAAATAAAATACTAAACTTATAATAATTGTTTATGTTTTCTTTTTATTGGTTGTGACTTTGACTTGAAAAATATTTTTAGGGTCCCACCATGATATAATTATAAGGTAGGTGCAATTCGGAGATCAAAAGGAGAGAAAACAAAACCAATCAAATCATTGGCGTAGGTATAATGTCACTTTTGACATTGACTTTTACTTGTTCAGCTTAAAGGTTGTGTAACTTACTTGTAACCGTATAAATCAATTAACTACCCAGATTTTATGTGTGAAAATGTAAGAAACCTACAGTCTATTTAAAAAATTTTCTTAAACAATCGTTCAACGCTTGTTTAGTCATTGCTTAATTTTGTAAGGTTTGTGTCTAAACACTCGAAAACCTTTTACAAAAATTAATAATTCTTGTACATTTGCCAATCTGTTACTGAAAATGCCTGGCCAGATCCTGGCCAGCGCGCTACAATATCCAATATTTTTAAGTTTGCATGGATAATCGCTTGAACATTAATAGAATTTTAAATTCTATTAATCATTCGCATCTTGAATTTTAAATTCTGACATCAGATCCGAAATTAGCTACCCCCTAAAACTGCCAACAGCGTAGTCCACAGAACCCTTAAAAGTCTTAAAAGACACTTAAGCTTTTCTTAAGCTCACTGAATTACTTGGACACTTGGACACTTTAATTGGATACTTGCCTTCAATTTCAAGCTTTTCAAGCTTTTTGCCGAATGCATCAAGTTTTTTCTTTACTTGGATGGAACATTGTGGAATAATAATCAGGTATTAGTGAGTTTGACACATCTCTCTCAAAATGTTAAATATATGTTTCGCCGCTCTTTTCAATAACAGCTGATGGCGAATTGGAATGAAAATAAATTTTGTTAAGTTCGTGTTTTTTGTGCAAGTAAACAATATTTTCAGGTTATCAAGCTAATATCAGTTATTATCAGTTGAGACATTGAACATTCTTTCATGGCTTTCGATATGTTCTTCAAGGAGACGATGTGAGTCCAAGATAATTTGCATGCTGGCCAAAGCTTCATATCGGTGGCACCTTCGAGCGCACGTTTTTGATAAAATGGCAAAACCATTCAATGCCCCCTTTCACATTGGTTAAGAATTGAAAGCAAGTTTTTTTAACGGTCTCTTTTGGACTTGACGAAAGCTTCTACATTGGTCAAGAATTGAATTCAATTTCATATCTTTTTTGCTTGTTTTCTTAAAATTTAAAGCAAGCAAACGTAAGTGACTGAAGCCAACAAATTAATAAGAGAGAGAGAGAGAGATGCACGACGATATACAAAAAATAAAATGAAGTTATCTGAGAAAAATGCGAAACGAACAAAAGGGAACACGAAAAAATTGACGGTACAGAGACATCGAGACCGTCAATTTTTTCTCCCCTTCGTTGCTTCCGATTTGCGCGCGAATTGCCTACAAACTCTGAAAATTGAATTCAATTCTTGACCAATGTGAAAGGGGTCAATGGGGAACTTGGCAAATAGGCGAAGACAACTGCAATAACTTTTTGTCAACATAACACTGCAGAATTAATACACTATAAAAACTATAACACAACATAATCTGGCAACTCAAGCAAATAATACAATTTGACAACTATCAACAATTGCGCTCTTTCGCTTACAATTTTTTGACAGAATGAAAGAAATGCTTGGTGTGTTCAAAAACTTACTGACACCTTATTATTATTCCACCATGCTTAGGACTTCGAGCTGTTCGCTTGTAACCCAGCGTCCACACGTGCAAGTGCCAGTTCGAAAAACTCAATACATCTAATAATTTTTACTAACACACTCACATTTTCGGACTTGCAGCCTCCTTGCAGCGCTACTGGCAAGGAAATTTCAGAGGCAGTAGATTTTGGCACTTGCTGCAAGTAAATTTCAAAAAGAGGGATTAAAGTGATGCTTTTTGTGGATTTCACCGCGATTTCCGCAATTTTATAGATAAAGCAACACTGGTCACATGTTTTCCCCGTTTTTTAACTTCTTCATTTCAAGCAATACTGCAATTGCAGGAAGAACCTCTGCATTCGACGACATTTTCATATGAACTTGCACTTGCACATGTGGACGCTGAAGCAACTTGCAGCTGATTTCGAACTTATTCGAAGACAATATTTATGCCCTACATGCAAGTGATTACTTGCACGTGTGAACGCAGTGTAAGATAGCATACTTGCAAGCCGCAAGCTGTCGTGCGCTTATTTATATTCAAGCACAAGTTATATTTGATTCAAAATTATCAAGCAATCTTGATCTTGTATTTTTAGCAAGTACTTGAAATAGATTTCAAGTAGACTTCTGCAGTTTTCTGTTTTTTTTAGACAAAAATTAATATTAGACAGTCATTTTTACATGATTGCCCTTAATATTTACCTAAATTGAAAGAAATCCCTTATAGTACAGTACGAAATAAAAATAAACCATATTTACGTTAGAAAAAGGTTTGTGCTTGAAATTAGTGGTACAAAACTATTAAAATAAATAAATGGTTGTTGTCTTTGCTAGTTTCATTATGCTGATAAAATTGCTTTTTAACAATAACAATTTATGCAGCAGAGTGGCGCAGTGGAAGCGTGCTGGGCCCATAACCCAGAGGTCCGAGGATCGAAACCTTGCTCTGCTAGTAGAGATGTTTTTTTTTTAACATTTATAAAAAAAATCTTATCATAGCTCATATTTATTCTATACTTCATGTAATAAAAGTAAAGTATTAAAATTTAAAGTTAGAACATTTAAGTAAACATTTTTAGTTGCTTGTACATATTTGATAAACTTACTTTTGTTAACTGTTACGTCCGCACAATTGATTACATCTGCTCTGTCCAGCGATACTCAGATACACAGAATCAATTTTCAACACATGTTAGTTCTTTTTAACTCGAAGATTTTTCGATTCGAAATAAATTGAATTGCTTACCTTTTGCTCTTTATTATCAAATTAAATAAATTTAGTCACGACATTGCTCGCATATAGTAGTTTTCTACCCTGGAGAGCAGCAGCCGGTATGTGACAATGAAAAATCTTAATGCAATCAATCTTTAGTGCCAACCGAGAATGGAATGGAATAAACTCTGAGGGCGTGCGAAAAATGTTGTTAAACGTGTTTTTTTTTTTTTTTTTTTGCTGCCTGAGAGCGCAACCATGACACATTTACTACTGTCATTAGAGTCAAATAACGGGAAGGATTGATTAATTCCACAATTTAATGGTAAATCAATTTGAACAACTTTATTTTAAATACCTATTTTGATGGTAATTTAACTTCATCAATAGGGCGTCGGTTTATTGAAAGTGACCAAAATGTGACAAGACTAAAAAATAAATCATCAATTTTTCTTAAATTTAAGTGAAAAAGGTCACATTTATTCCTACCGAGTACTTCACTGATTACCGAAATTTAATTATTTCTCTCTCTTAAAATTTTTATAATTTGTTTTTTTATTTATTTTTGTACCGCATCTCTTTTGCTCTTATGTCCCATGTCAGCCATTTTTGTCGCCATAAAAATCCCTTGCTTTGAATTGAATACCAAATTACTGGCCATTGTATTGCACCGAGTAAGTGAATCATTAAGTTTATAAATTATTTGTGTGCGACAAAAGTAAAAGAGAGATGTCAAATGAGAGGCGTTAGCATGAGCGTCGGTAGGGGGACAGTCAAAGGTCTATATAAAAAGTTCACGTCTTATAGTAGAGTTCAGTAGGTTAAATGAAATAAAAATAATCTGTTGAATTTAGTTTTCTCAATTTTCTGTTCAATTTTCTTTTCTATAAATTAAAAAATTTTTTATTTAATCCTGTACATATATAACTATACATATATGTACATATATATTATATCCTGTACTTATATAAGCCTAGGTACATGTTCCTATGGCAATGCAAAATACTTGTTCCAGAGTACTATACTGCTGGCTTAAGGAAGAGTGCGACTTCTGGCATGAAAATCAAATTTGATTTTATTATACTTTCTTTATTAATCGTCCGCACCCTTTAAGAGGTTACCTCTACTTGCAGCTCCGAAAACTAGATATTTATCATGAATTTTTCTTAAGAAAACTATCAATATATAATTTTAAAGTACAAACATTGAACACCCTTTAGTCATTTTTTTTTTAAATGTATAGTTTTGTTAAAAATGGCTGTAAAAAAATTGCGTTTTAATTTTTGCGTTTTGCGGTGACCAACATAATGGCAATCTGAATCATCTGAAACAAAAAATGTCAATGGATTTAGTTAATTTGTTCAATATTCGGCATTGTTGTAGAAACCAAGATCTCTTGGAATCAGAATTGAAACTGACAAATATTTCGCTTGAATGTTTGAAAAAACGCGTTTAAAGTGTCAACTTCAATTTACACAAATAACAGATTCTTCTCTTTTAACGCTCATAACTTAGTCAATTTTTTTTCAGATTGACTTGAAATTTGAAGAACGCATTCTTAGAAAGTTATACTTAAAATATATGCATAAAAAATCGATCGTAGAATTGGCTCCATATAAATTTTTTTTTGCATTACTTGATTATACATAAATATTATGCTTTTGCTTTTATCCCAATAATATAGATCCTATATACCGGTAAGATGGCTTCAATGACATTTTTACCAAATTATTTTCATTGAAGATACGAAAAATCATATAGATGCGGCTTTTTGCAATGTTTTTTAATTGCCTGTATTGGTAATTTGGTAAATTCATTAAAATAATTTTTTAATTTATATTGTACTGGGTTTAACTATTTTGACGAACTAAATTTTTATAAATTTTTCATGCCTTGTCCATATTGACTTTTTATAATGAGGCATTTTGATCAAAAGGTGGGGCTTAAGTGGGACGGACATATTAGACCTCCCTCCTTGTGAGGATCGTTTGAAGCTGTTAAAAATGCAGTCTTTAAGTGATCGAAGGAAGTCTGCACATATGGTCTATTTACACCAACTCATAGCAGGTGTATTCGATTCTCCAGAACTTCTTTCTCTTATAAATTTTAACACTAACCGTAGAAGCAGTAGAAACGCTAGCAACTTAATTTATTTACCATTTAGTAGAACAAATTATATGGCTACTGCTCCTTTAAGTCGCATGAGTTCCTTTGTTAACAATTGTAGCGTTTTTGATGTTAATTTGTCAAAAGGTCAACTCAAAAGTAGATTAAAATTAGTTGTGTAATTAGATCTATATATACGCATGGTTAGTTGTTACGTCTTGTGTTGTCCCTGAGCCCAACCCATTTATTGGTGGGTAAATTTTTCCCACATTAACTTGTTTGTGGTCACGGTTATCCATAACATTGATATTTTCAATGATAACTGGGTAGTGGCTTTAGATGGGTTAATGCTGAGGAAGTGCGATATAGCTGTAGTAGCTGAACTCTATTGTTATTGCATGTTTTTGGAAAACTGTAGTTGTACTCTTGCTTATAGCGACATTATTCTGAGCAGATATAAAAAATATTTAAACAAATTCATTACTTGCTATGATGAAACCAAGAGATAAAGAGTTTTTCTATTTCACTATATGATATTTTCAAATAATTTTTAAAATAATTTTTACTATTCAAATCAATGATACTACTTAATATTTTCAATACAATTCTTGAGTCGAATTTCTACTCTCCTAATTAACCATACTCTTCTTATATATGTATGCTACTTTTCTATGCAAAGTAAATTTTTTTTTTATTTTTAGTTTTTCTTCAAAACGAAATTTTTTTAAAAAGTCATAAAAGTAATGTTTAGATTAGTGTACCTATCAACTTTTCATTTGTTTAAGGTTACAGTACGTCGCTCCTAAAGAGTTTCAGTTCAATTTTATAGAACGTTTCATTTCGCTTTTCTGCAATACATACAGAGAGAAAAAATCTAAGGTAAAATTAGTAATAAACTTATGCTAACCTATCCAATGATTTTGACCGTTTTGAGCCTGTTAAGTTCTTGGTCAAGACAACAAAGTTATAATTATTGATAAAATTCGCATTTTATATGAATGATAAATAAACGATAGAGATTCATACAAGTAACTTGTATAACTTTTTCGCATCATAATAAAAAAAATTCCGTATCTTCTTTTTTGTAGGCTTAACCAACGCTCAGGGAGTGCTCCCTTTAAAAGTGAAAGTATTGTGTTGATTTGGATGAAGGGTGATAGTTAGTTGGAGGGTGGAAAGATGAAGCAGTGTCGGTGAAGATATGTTTAAAACGTAGACAGCTCAATACTGACGGAGAACAGGCTCACAGGGACATTATTCCAAAATTTTACAGTGTGACTAAAAAATTATTTGGGCACTGAGGCAATGTTATTGGAACGGGCTAGAAAAGCTGCCCGAGTGGATTTAGGAAATACACGGGCTGGTGGCGTCAGGTCGTACCTCCCTTGAACACTTTTCATGGTAATACCTATACAAAATACTTAGGTAACCACCATTGTGTCGATACTCAAGAGTGTTGAGAGAAGCTCCAAATAATATTTCGAAGCTCTTGACCAAATGTGCGAATTGTACTCCATTTTCGGCCTTATATATGAGGTATAGATCACAATCGTATCTGTACTGTTTTTCGCAGTATTGTACTGTTTTTTAGACTCAAAAACTGCGTACTGCTTTTTTATTAAAAATACTGTTTAGACTGATTTTGTACAGTTCTTTTATTGGGAAAAAATGTAAAGTTTCAGACAGAACAATGGCAATCCGTAACGAGTGTGAAACCATGTTCAAGGCAAACACCGAAATAGTAATGGCAACCAAGATGAATTTAGAATTTGAATTCACCTTGATGGCAACAATGTCACATACATTTGTCTCTTTCTTTCTCACTTGGTTACTGTTCTGTCATAACTTTTGGTTGCAAATTTAAAAAAAATAAAAAATTAATCAGTCAACACATTAAACAGACTTAAATAAATTTCGGGAAAAGTATCCATGTCTAGAAATTACAAAAAGTCAAAATAATATTTTGTATAGAAAATTATAGGATATTGCTCACCATATAAAGTAACCAAAATAAAATACCAGCACATTTTTAGCAACATATTTTGAATTGATTTGAATATTCATTAAGAGGCAATAGAAGAAGTGTCGCTTAAATTAAAAATTCAGATATGATTTAAAAGATTTGCCTTGTAGAAGCATCACTTTCAGCAATTTTATGTTTTTTTATTTTGATATGACGAGCAATATCTGCATTACCACCAGGCGCAATGTTTTTTTGCTTTTTCTTTACAAAATATCATTTTCACTTTTTGTTTTTTCATTGAATAAAATTTGTACTGCGAAATGTACTGTTTTTTTTTAATGGATGTACTGTTTTTTTAAAAGTTTTGCATAAACACAAATCAGCAAATGTTGACTCAATGACGGTGCGATTTTAGAAAAGTCTCATATATTTAGGAAAAATCAAAATTTTATTAAATTTATCAATAATTGGCTTAATCATTAAAAGTTAAAATAGCAAAATTTTCCTTGATTTTTTTTTGAAAAATAGCAAAATTTTGAGTAGCGGAGAAATATGCTTAAATTTGCTTAATCTTCAAACACATTAAGCAATTTTTTACTTAACTGTTTTCTCCGTGTGGGAATGCAAACTAAACAATAATATAATATCTTTTTTTTTTTCAAAATAATGTAATAATTTTTTCTTGTGCTAAAGTCTAGGGGGGAAAGGGGGGGAGGGAAACCTACTCTTTATCCCCTTACGTATGCCCTTGGGCGTGCATGAGTAGTAGTTGGATGAAGCAAAGCAGGATGAGTGAGAGGAAAGTAACTAAATCAAATGTCTTTCGGACAAACTTTGTAAACAATAAATTATTGTTTGCTTTGCTGACGGAATTCTTTCTCTGCTATTGTTGCCTACAAATACAACAGCATCTCGGTGACTGACAAATAATATAGCAGTCAGACATCTGCTTGAAGCATTTCTTTGAATGTATGAATGAGTGTGTGTGTGTGTATTTAAGTATGATTGTATGGGAATGTCTGCTAAGTTATTTAACAAGCCGCCCATGCAGGGAGTGCAAAACGTGATGCAGGCAACATAGCATTTCTTTCTTTTTTTTTCTGGTTTTAATTTTTTCTCTATTTTTTGGTTTTTATTTTATGTTTCATTCTTGCAACAGCTGCTGTTTTAATATCTTTCTTTAATGTCTAAAGTTTAAACAATCTATTTTAATGAATTCTGCTGTTGGCGCTAGTTTTTCCAACTTTTATGCATAAACCAAACATTGGAAAATCTGCTCTGTGTTTGTGCCGGAAATAAAAGCGAAGCAACTCAAGTCATTATTGAGGGTAAAACTACAGCGAAGCATTTATAAAGCTTTAAAATTAAGTTAAACATTTGTAGATAAATTCGTAAAAATGTGTTCAACAGATGTTTTTTATAGGCACTTCACAAGGTTAGGTGAGGTCAGGAAATCTTTTTTCGGAGCATGATGATGTTATTTTGTGTTTCATTATATCGCTACTTTAAGTTAAGTGTGACGTTGAGTTGTACTTTAAGAAAATTCCGCCATATGCAAACAGATCTGCCTGTTCAAATTAATGGAAAAAGGAGGCTAGTTTCAGGGAACGGATGGATGAATTTCGTTTTAAGCCTGAAATACAATAGCGCGATAGTGCGATGCGCTGAAGCTATGCGAATTTGTTACGAAACCTTACGCGCGTTGTCCTCGCAATCAATGTACAATAAGAAGCGTAGCAATAGAAAAAAATATCCATTTATTTTTATAACAATGTTAGAAATGCACAAAGAAATTAAAAGTTTAAATATCCTTAAACATAAGTATCACATAATTTATGTTCTTTTTACAATATAAACACGTCCACTTGTTTCATAGTTAAAAGAAGTAACACATAACCTAGTGAAGCAGCAAAATTGTCACAACTTATAATCTGCTTTTTGTATTACATTTTACTAAAAACAAACTCATTTATAAAATAAAAAATTACAAACAGCTATTCGCTCAAATTGTTTATTATTTTTCAATTGCATTTTCATGACAACTCTTCATCGCATGCGTCGTTTTTCAAATTTTTGAAAATGTGTCGCATCGCACAATCGCATCGTAAAGCATTGTAAATTGCTACATAAAAATTCTGCTTATGAAAATGCTTTGACAGCTCATGCGAGATTTTTACGTTGTCTCGCAACGCACTCTCGCTCTATTGTACTTCGGGCTTTAGACTGATTAAAATTAAAGCATATTCTGAGCTGTGTGGAACTTTGAAGGTAGAATCTATAAGCTAGGTGCGGCTATTAGTGCACTAGTTAGTCTTATGCCTGCGAAGTAGTAGTAATTTTCCCAGAAAATTTGTAAGCACGTGGAAAGTCATCTGTCGAGATTAACGCGAACATTTGGCCACAGGCATTTTAACACATCTTCTGAGTTGTATTGAAAAAACGATGAGAAATGTGTGATAATTTTAGTTGGTTAAAGCGATGGATTAGAACGATGATTGAATGAGCGCCAGTATAGTGTGTGTGTGCTGCTGGGAAGAATCCAGGAGTCCAGGTTGGAAGGATGCGTGTATGTAAAAACTTTTTTTTTAAAAAAAACAACCTACTACAAAATCACTACAAAGTAAAAAATACTTTTAAAAATACTTTTCCTTTTAACTTCTTGGTCATATTTGATAATTTATTTAAACATATTATTATATATGAAAACTTATTATTTGAATTCTTTTCTTATTTGTTTTATTATCATAAATACATTAATTTCTTTATGATTACAAAAGCTTTTAAGGTCGGCGCTAATATAATCAGACCTTTAATCAGAAGCGTCAACTTCAAAGCATTTGTATTCATCAAGAAATTAATATATTTATGATAATAAAACATATGAGAAAAAAAAATTAAGATAATAAGGTTTCATATATAATAATAATAAATTATCAAATATGACCAAGAAATTAAAAGGAAAAGTATTTTTAAAATTATTTTTTACTTGTAGTGATTTTGTAGTCGGTCAGTTTTTTTTTTTTAATTTTTATTTCTTCCTTTTTCGAGAATATGATAAATTTTCGAAAAAAGTGTATAAACAACATTAGTACAATTGTTCCGAAAAAATTTGTTCTATTAAATTCTGAAAGTTTGTTGGTTATTTCAAATATCTGCCTCTTAAATTTAAATTAGATGTCACATGTTTTGAAATTATTATACCCATTCTTGTAGCGAGTTTTATTACCTTAGTGTAAATATTATTCGAGATATAGTGTTTTTCTAATATTGCCACGCCCCTTTGTTAAATAAGCGCCCACTTTCTTGAGCGTTATTTGCAATAATTGTGCATACCCCTGTACTTTATTTCAGTACCCCAGCGTCAATATTAACTGAGATAGTGTTTATCTAGTATTGCCACGCCCATTTATCGAATGACGCCTACTTTTTTTACCGTAATTTTTAATAATTCTGCCTACCCCTGTACTACAATAAATTTCAGTGCCCTAGTGTCAATATTATTCGAGATACACTGTTTTTCTAATATTGCCACTCCCAGTAGTCGAATGCCGCCCATTTTATTGACCGTAATTTTTACTAATGATGCCTACATCTATACCAAATTGCAGTACCATAGTATCAATATTATTCGAAATATACTCTTTTTCTAATACTGCCACGCCCATTTGTCAAATAACGCTTATTTTCTTGACGGCAATTTGTTATAATTGTGCCTACCCCTACACTAAATTTCAGTACCATAATGTCCATATTATTCGAGATACAGAGTTTTTATAATATTGCCACGCCCATTTCTCAAATAACACCCACTTTATTGGCCATAATTTGTAATAGTAATGCCTACCCTTATACTAAATTGCAGTATCATAGTATCAATATTATTCGAGATATACTCTTTGTTCTATATTGCCACGTCCATTTGTCAAATAACGCCCATTTTCTTGACCGTAATTTGTGTTAACTGTGTCTACCCCTACACTTAATTGCAGTACACTTGTGTCAAAATTATTTGAGATACAGTGTTTTTATAATATTAACACGCCCATTTGTCGAATAACGCCCACTTTATTGACCATTATTTGTAATAATAATGCCTACCCCTATACTAAATTGCAGTACTCTAGTCTCAGAATTATTCAAGATACACTGTTTTTATAATATTGCCACGCCCATTTGTCGAATAACGCCCATTTTCTTGCCGGTAATTTGTAATATTTTGCCTACCCCTATACTAAATTGCAGTACCTTAGTGTCAATATTATTAGAGATACAGTAGTATCTAGTATTGCCACGCCCAGTTCTCGAATAACGCCCAATTTTTTACGGGCACCTCCATGCTTATGATATCTATCTGTTCCCCAAAAACTATGGCAATCAGGCATATGGTTTAGTAGTTATCGATGTACATACATTAAAAAAAAAAAAAAAAAAAAAAAAAAAATAAAAAATAAAAAACAGAGAAACCCGAACTTGAGAACCTCCTCCTTTTTGAAGTCGGTTAATAACAGAGTAATTGTTTGCCCAGGATGGGAATGCTGTCTGATAAGTTGAATTAAAGTGAATTTTTAGTGGAGTAAGTTAAGGCCAGGCACGATGTACTTTGGTGTCAGCATTGCTGTTTCTTGGCAGAACCTCCTCTAGGTCGGGGAGGCTATAGTGGTCTGACCCGCCCGATGAGTTGCATGCTGACTCTGGGAGCTTGATGTCACGAGCAGACTTGCAATGTTTGATGTGAAGTTGAGCAGTGGTATAACAGGGAGGCAATTTCCATAATTTGAGAAGTCGTTCAAATGAGTTTTACTACGAAAATTATGAATTCATTAAAAGTAAAAAAAAAATCAATAAAAAAAAATTAGAAAAAATTCTGCTACGAGGTCTGAACACACAACCTTAATAGTAAAGCTCTAACCTTCAACCCTTTAGGCTATTTAACAATTGTTGAAGAGTAAGCAAAGAATCAACAAATCGAAGTAGCTATTTTTCTCTTGCTGCAAAATCATATTTTTCAAAGAAAATTTTATTTTAAACTTAAAATTCTTCCTTAAAACAAACTTATATATTTGTATTTTAAAAATAAAATTACTTATATAAAGAAATTTAAAGTTTCCAAAACAACTAGTAAGGAATGGAGTTTCGGCAGAGTATCGAAGCTAAAATACCCCTCCGCGGCCGTATTTAAGGGAATGGCACTGTTTTAAAACAATTTTTTGATATTTTTTTTTATATTTTTTTTCTGAATGTACAACATTTCAAGAGTATTTTGTAAAAATTTCAAGTAAATCGTGCCAAAACTAACGAAGATCCAGCGTTTCAACCAGAGTTCGTAAGTACTTATCATCATTGAGGAGTAAAATATCCCTCACTCACCTCAATACAACTCAACTCAGTGCATTTCGTTTTGTTTCTTTCATTGTAAATGAAAAACAAACGAGCGATCATTCGTTAATTTTTGAATGAGCGAGCGCATCGTTTATTTGCATTTCTCCAAGGTTGATTTATAAGGTTGACGCAAGGGAGAAAGAGCGAGTACCCATAATTGTCAAATCGAAGTTGACAGCTCATTGAAAATCTGCAAGTGCTCTCTTTTATCATCCGTTTTTCTTTCGTAGTTCTTCGCAAAATTGGCTGGTTTTGACAATTATGGGTACTGAGAAGAGAGTACGATCAGCCCGGCGAAACCTTATAAATCAACCTTGCATTTCTCTTTCGTTGCTGTTCACAGCATGCGTTTTTGAAGAGGATAAGCCGATATGTGCGAGCGCTCTTTTTTTTTCCTTACTCAGATTATTTGAATATGATGCACTCTTTTCAATGATAGTTATATATAGTGGGAATTGAGTAAGTTTCATTTTGATGTCATCATTTTTTTTATCATTCGTTTCTATTGGAGTTTGTTTGTTTTCCTTTTTTTTTACGCATTTGGTGCTGGGGCGAACACTAGGTAAAAATGGGTCGCTGAATCCGAACACAAATAGAGGGATCTATCTGCCCTCAATTTGCCATATGTTTAAGGGCGGCCGAAGCATGTGTTTGACTTACAATTTGACTTCCAGTGGACAGTTAAACACGTGTTTTGACGTTCCGCCCCTTAAAAATGTGGATAGTGGGTGATGAAAGACCCCATTGTGTGTCTCAAAAATGCCTGCCCCCTTAGAAAGCTCCAAAAAATGGTTAATTTTTATCAATATTACTTTTTAATAAGCAAATATCAAAATGATAAGTATCAAAATACTTATAATCGATGAATTCAAATATTTTTCAGCTCACATAAGGAGCACATCATTTGCAGTGACGATGTTCTCACAACGATGAGCGCTCTTCGTACACGGTCGAATAACAAATACAAGTGTTTGAGGAGTTTATGCGAGAGCGTAGCGTTCAATGAATTGCTCTGAAAAGATTATTCATTGCTTCTGTTTTTATAAATGATAACTCGAAAGAGCGAGAGCGAATTTTGGAGTGCTCTACGCATTCTGGTTTCAAGTGAGCGGACCTCATGAATAACCATAGCGGACGAACAAGCTGCAAGTACAAGTAAAGAGGGTAGAATGCATCGCATGCAAGAGCAAAAAATGCATTGGACATTCTGAATGATAGCGTTTTACTGTACGTAGCTGGCATTGATGATTCTGTGTAAGAATAAAAAATTATACCCTTTTATTGATTTTTTTCTTTTTGATATTCGATAAAAAAAATACCTTAAATCGATTTTCTGGAAAACAAAATTTAGGAAGTCTGTGAACACGATACCGCAAAATCTACATGACCGATCTTTTTGAAATTTTTTACACTATTTCTACACATAAAGCAACAGATAATGTCGAAGCGTTTTTTTTTTCTTTTTTGTTTCCTGTTTTAAAATACTAAAATAACCTCAATTTTACTTCGAAAATCGCGTTTTTGACTTCACAACGCTACAAAAAAAAATTTTTTTAAAAAGTACGGTTTTACCTCATACATAAAAATAAAGGAAACATATTACCTTTTAAACTAATTTTCAATATTCTTTTTCGGATGTTCCGCTAACCTCTAATCGTGTTCACCGCAAAACAACTTTTTTCCGAGAGGCCGGAGCATCGCTGCCACGAATTTATTTATCGATAATTTGTAATTTTTTTTTTTCAAATATACTACAATGTGTATATGAAATAAATACACCAACATTATTCATGACTCAAAAAAAAAAAAAATCATGAAAACATGCCTTTTTTTCGGCTTTAAAACAGTACCATCTCCTTAACTATATTTGAAGTCTTAAGTCGTTTATGAAGTGTTTATGTATTATCTGCGATGAAATTCAACTTTTTTAATTTTTTAGGCTTCGGTTTTTTTTTTAAACTATATGTGGAAAATTTGGTTGAAGTCGGAAGAGCAAGTCGGAAGACCATGAAGAGGTTCGTTTAAATAAAAGTGCCACGTTTCTGTCCAGTCCCGACCAACTTTTTAGAAAACCGATTTTTCATTGTACCAAAATATATATGTGCACAATTTAGTTGAAGTCAGAAAATCAATGTAGGCCATTATATTAACATTAACGTGCCACGCCCGCCTGTCTAATCACGATTTTTTTTCTTAACTCATGACTGCTCATTAAATTTAAGAATATATCTGCAAAATATGGTTGAACTCAAATCAACGGTGTAAAAAAATGTCGTTTTAAATTGAAGTGCCACACCCCCTGTGTAGTCCCACCCATTTTTCTAGACTACAGAGTTCTCATTATACCAAAAACTACGTGTTTGAAATTTGGTTGAAGTCGGACACAGATTATAGAAAAAGTTTGATTAAAATTAAAGTGACACGCCCCTGTCTAATTTCGCCCAAATTTCTAGACTATGGACTACTCATTACATCAAAGAATATATGGTATTTGCAAAATTTGGTTGAAGTCAGAAAAACAGTGTTGGCATTATATTACAATTAAACTCCACCGTGTATCTCCACCCAATTTCCTAGACTAATCATTGTTCATTATTCCAAACTGTATATGCTGAAAATTTGGCTGTAGTTAGACAAATGCTGTAGAAGAAGTTCGTTTTAAATTAAATGAAGCTTCGCCCACTTTTATAAATCACGGACTAATCCTTATACCAAAGAATTCTATTGGGCAAAGCGGCAATGGTATAGGGATGGGCTTGGAGAGCTGCCCGGGTGGACCTAGAAAACGCATGAGCTTGTGGCGTCAGGCCATGTATCTTCCTTGAACACTTCCCATGAAAGTTCCTGTACAGAAGGCTTAGGCAACCAACATTGCGTCGATGCCCAAAAGAGTTAAGAGAATATGAAATATTTTCATCTTCTATCAAATATATCGCACGACGTTGAATTCGATCCAGAAGCTCCAAATATGATCTTGAAGCCCCTGCCCAAATGTACAAATTGTACTCCATTGTCGGCCTTATATATGAGGTATAGATCACGCGAAGATCAGATGGAGTGAAGTATTTCTTGCAGTGTTTTAAAAAACCTAGGCACTTGGCCGCTTCTTTCAACACATCGAAAATGTGATCATTCCAATGGAGATCTGATTTTATTGATATGCCCAGAACGTCAAGAGCATCTGACTCCACAAGATCTAACTCCGCCAGGGTTGCGCTTGCCTGTCCCAAGACAGGATAAAGGAGGAGGGTTGGTTATGGGATACGTCCCATACCGTAAAAGTAGAGCCAACCAAGAGCTCGGGGTGGCGCCCATCTTGGTAGCAGGTCACTATGTATATTATTGTGAAAAAAGCCTGCGAAGGTATAGCAATGGACCTGCAATGGCAAGGAGGCATCTGAGAGATGTAAAATTGGGTGAATAAATTGAGGTGTATACAAAATGAATGCACATATATTCGATGTATTGTTTGTTGTTTTAAACAGGGGTTATAGACACTTCTTCCATGGTAAGTGAATATAAATTTCATGCCTGGATTGAAGTTGCCGGTCATGAGTAATTGAGTGCTTTAATTAGACACGGCCAAGTATAAAAACCCAAATGAGTTTTTTGCCTCCTTGCTGGGATGTTGTGGAGCTTCTTTGGCGGGACCGAGTTGCCCAGGTGACTATCATGGGTTGGCCCTTTGGGGAGGCTCGTGCTGGCTGTGGTTGTGTATATGCTACACAGGTCTAGATTGACTGGCGGGGTCGCGCAATGGTACGACCGGGCTGGCATACCTGCTTAGTATGCAAGAGATTGGGTAGGTCTCGTCCACACCAGTGGATGGATGGAAGTACGTCGCTACGGAAGTCTAAACTGGTACTAATATTGGAAGCTTGCTTTCGGTAGTAGGGCACTGGGTGATGCTTTTTATACCCTAGGTCTTTGATGACTTTTGTACTTAAGGCTACACGTCAGGTGTACAAATAAACATTAAATTCCCTTCCACAAGATCTACGCCGTTCATATTCAGTGGTGCTAAGGGACAGTTTATTCGTTTGTGGGTCAACAGGCAACACTGAGTCCTGCTAGCATTAAATTATACTCTTTTAGCAAGACCCCACTCGGAGATATTTTTCAAGTCATTGTTAAGTGTGTCATTCATAATTTGCTTTTTTCTCTCAATCCCCAAAGAGTAAGGGCGTTTTTTGAAGCAATATGAATGAAAAATGCTGCTGTTGTCCACAAAAGAATGAATTGGGTTGTAGGTAAACGACAGAAGGTCGTTGATAAAAACCAAGAGCAATCATCTGACGAAATTCCGTTGACAACAACACGGATACTTCGGTCCTTAAGGAAACACGTGATCCACCGAGCAAAGTTATCACCGACACCAAATGCAATTAATTTGGACACAAGCGCTTTATGTCACACTCGGTCGAACGCCTTTAAAATATCCAGAGCAACAACCCTGCTCTCACCGAATAAGTGAACGCATTGGTTGCACTTTCAGTGAGGATCGCCATCAGGTCACCAGTAGAGCGGGCCACACGAAAACCATATTGGCGATCACTAAGCAATTCGTTGTGCTCCATATAGTTCATTAGATTGAAGTTAATTATGCTCTCCATAACTTTGGCGAGCGTGGAGCATATGGCTATGGGCCGGTAGTTTGCTGGGCTCGTGGCATCGCCCTTTTTTAGTACCGGCTGAACATTTGCGTTTCCAAATATCAAAATTTTAAGACATTTCTTAAATTTCAACAGAATTTTACGGTTAATATACAACCACTTTGTATGGGAGGTAGGCGTGGTTCTCATCTGATTGTTTTATATTGAAGATTAAAGCTTACGTGCAAAATTTCAAGACATTTCTTTAGTTTTTGTGGATTTTTAAGAGACTTTACGGTTATAATTAAATCACTCTGTTTGGGAGGTATGCGAGGTTTTCATCCGATTTGGTTCATTTTCGAACTTGATCTTCATTTTTTAAAAGAAAGCTTATATTTTGAATTTCATTGCGATAGCCTTAAAATTACGGCTATAATCGTGTCCAGACAGACAGAGGGACAGACGGATGCACGAAAATCGACTCAGGTAGTGATGCTTTTCTATACCTGGCACGCCTCCTTATTGGCATTTCAAACGAAATGACAAGGTTAATATACGTCTTACGCAGTACGCGTTGGGGTAAAAATATGATGAATACAACACTTTTTGACGTAGAATTACGTCTTACAGCGCGGTTTGTACAGGGGTATTCTCACAAATTTTTTCAAGGCCATGAAACGTTTTTTGGGGCACAATTTAGGGCCTTAGACATCCTTTAATATTTATCGTACATAGATATAATTTATGCCACTATTTATAATTTATCACTAATTTTGTGTCTAAAAGAAATAGCTAACTTTGGATTTTGTTACTTCTTTCATAAAGCCACAAAAGATAGCAAAAGAAAAGAAGAAAAATTCGCATTTTTGTATGAGAAAAAATGAATTGATGATTCAGTTGCTGCTGACGTACCTACGCTTGTTGCTTTGGTTCGTGCCGAAATCTCGAACGTAACATCGTGTTTGTTTCTTGAATAGAATCGTTTTATGAATTTCTTAGAGCAATGCATACAAGCAATGCATGCGTATATAAATGCTTGCGCCGATAAAAAGCTTTCAGTCTGCTGGCAGACTTTAATCAGTCAGGGTGGCGTCGCTTTGTCCGCCTAATGCCTGAGAAAATAAAACGATGCAATATGAAGAAGCGATGCATAGGTTATTATATTAGTTTATATTTGATATTAAAAAAAAAAAGGCAGTGCTACTACATATAAACCATTATATAAATCAAGAATCGTAACTGCTTGTGTTTTTATCTACATCAATATGTACCATACATAAAATTGTAAAAAAAAAATCTGTACTTGAAATATTTTTTTGAAATTTTTTTTGCGATGGACGTTTGGAATGACGCTGAGTCCAAAAATCGTATTTTTAAAATTTTTGTCTGTATGTCTGTCTGTCTGTTAAAGCATCACGCGAAAACCACTGGATGGATTTAAATTAAACTTGACATCAAAGTTCTTTATATACTTAGTCATCATATAGGCCACTTTTTATCCAGTAAAAAAGGTTGAACCCGGTAGCGGGCGCTGCGATCGGGTTACAGGCATTCTTTTTTAAGCTTATCTCCGAAACCGCTCATCTGAAATGTATGAAATCTTGTATGTAGAGGTTTTCGTATACGGTGAGTTTTTATGACTTATCTACTCTGTTCTATCTTGAACACCAGAGGGCACTGTAGTACAAATATTTTGAAAAACCTACAAAAACTCCTTAGCCGCTCATCCGATTTGCATAAAAATTGGTATATAAGGGTTTTCTGATATGGTGAGTGTTTTGGACTTATCCTTTTTGTACTATCTTGTACACCAGAGGGCGCTGTAGTACAAATATTTTAAAAAACGTCGAAAAACTCTATAAAGTTAAACGGCTAGGATAAACCTAAGCCGTTTATCCGATCTACATGAAAATTTTTTATTTAATAAACACAACATTCAAATTTATTTATTTTTAACAAACATAAAAATGAACAGCATCATAAAATTCATTACCAAATATATTAAACAAAAAATTCTACGTCAACACTTACGATACTATCGAAACTATGTCTTTTGATGTCAAGCAAAAGACGCTTGAAGGGAATACCTACAGAGCCGCCATTTTGTTTCATAAAAAAATTTTTTCTTCTACACTTCTAAGCAAAATGTCGTCAGCATTGTAAAATACAGCGATTATTTTATCGCATTTAAAAAATTTATAAAAAATCAGTCCTTTTGGGTTTTCTCTCAATAAAAAATATGGATAATAGAAGATAAAGAACCTAAATAGCTAGTGATAGTTTCAAAATAAAACTTTTCGTCTGTTAATAGTTTTCATAAAAAATCGTTTCGTATTTGATAAATAAAATCATCGCCGAAATGCTTTTTCAGCAATATATCCTTTATATTCTAATACAAGTAGATGCATTTTTGCTACTATTATTGCTTTACTTTTGCCGTTAGCTATCTTGACAGGAAGCCTTGGTTGCCATTATCAAGTTAATAAAAATCATCGCTATAGCGAAAACAAGCAGCGACAGTTACTGGAAGCTCTACTTATTTTATTCTATACTGTTTTATACAAAACAGTTTTTTTTTTTTTTGCTATATTCAATGACTTCACTTTGCATCTTCACATTATCTGCTGGTTGATATGGTTACAAGTAGGATGGTTGCAAGTAGGAGCTCTTACTACCCTATAGGAACAAACTAACTTGTTTTTAAAAACACTAATTAAATAACTAATTTAAAATAAAGCAGTATATGAACTACTTTTAATTATATTAAGGCGGCAACTACTCTGATGTTGACATGTTTTAATTGCAAATTTTTATTAGATTACAAGTTTATATATATTTAACCATGTTATTTCATCAAATATTATTAACTTTAGGCCATCAGTAATAGTTTTCAATTGGTTATTTAAAAGCAATTAAAAAAATAATTTAAAAGTAACTAATTTAACAAGTAGTTGAAAATATATGGAGACGAAAGTCAATTGACTTATTTAGCGGACATCACCATACAAAATAAGTTAGTTCGTTCTATGGAAAAAAGTCAGAATTTCAACTAGTTGTGGTTGACAAAAAACTACTTTATCAACTACTTTTAAATTAGTTGATTTTCCTACAGGGTAGTTTCTATTTTGTATGCATGAACACTATCTGCCCTTAGTTGTTGTTGTTGTGAAAGCGTGGTGGTAAAATAAAAAAAATTGGGTTGCATGTAATGTAGAAACATAAAATTGCAAATTACAAACTCAATTACACTCATTTACAATTCCATTTCGATTTAGTTTTTTCTCCCCTTTTTACTTGGAACCACTGCTAGATGTGCGCTACAAGCAACCATACGGGTACTACACACACATACACATATTTACGCGAAAATGTGTGTGAAATGTTTTGTAATCGTCGTTCCATTTTTACATATTTTTATTTGCTGCAGCTCACCTAGATTTTATGCACGCTTAAAAACAATTAAATATAGCTATATACATAAATAAGCATGTCGGAGAAGGTGTGCAATTTTATGTTATGTCATAAAATCAACAAATCCACAAATAGCGACCCACACAAACGCACACGTCATCCATCGACAACTCTTAATGCTGTTTAAGTGTTGACAACTGAGTCTGTTGATGCGCAAATAACAAACAATGTGTGTTTGTTCTATGTTGTATGCACAAAAACAAGTTGTGCGGATTTATTTTTGGTTTTTATTTTCTTTGTTTATATTTTTCACCCACTGTGCGCACTGCTGGAGTATCAATTTTATTTTTTATTATGTGTTTAAGTTCTACTTTATCTTTTTGATGAGATCATGAAAACGAGTTTCAAATTAATTTCTATAGCATTTTTTATGGTTTTCTGCTCATGATATAAAAAATGTTTGAAGTTAATTAAATTTACTTTAAAAATACTCGACTTAAAAAATCAATAGCTATGTGCTGGAATTGATGATATTATTTGCCTGTCTTTATGTTTAAGTTAAAAATTGTGCTGCTATACTGCACGACAATTTTAAATTTTTTCAATATTATATTATTCGTTTAATGAATTCTGGACGACGCACAGTGGGGCCAGAGGTATGAAAGCATGGCGGAAATTATTTGCAATGAATAAATTAACATAAAAAGACCATTAAAGAAAAACAATATATTTATTGTTTTTTATAGACAATTATAATCTATATTTTTTTATATAAGATGAACATGGTAGAAAATGGCCTTCTGTAAAAACTCTGTATTTATCAATATTTATTTTAAAACCACCAATACAGTTTTTTGAAAAAAAAGTCCAAGGAAACTACAGCCAGTCTGGACCGACCATGAAATATCCTACACCTTGTTTTACGCTTGTTAAAACGTAGGCGTATTTTTTGTAAGCATCTTGATATTAATCCATCATAAAAAAAAACGAAGTGGCCATTTCAGCTTGAAATAACTTTGACCGAGCTTCTATTGATCAATTGTGTTGTGTGTGTTGTGAAATGTTTGAACAACACAAATGATCGAGAACTGTAGGTCTAGTCTTATGTCGACTCCGAACGGCTTATGTTCTCAAGAAGCTTTTCATGGCAGTTTTTACTCTCTGAGGTTTGCCATTATCTGCAGAGAGGTGACGGCCGAACAGAAAAATTAATTCAATTAAAAAAACTTTCTGTGTCAGGTGGGATTCTGACCAGGGTTCTCTAACGTATGGGACACACACTCTACCTACTGCGCCACGGCCGCACCCAAAATATCCGTATTCCAAATTTTATCTTTCTAACTCATATGTTAACCCTTTATAGCGATATGTGTTGTAAGGGGGGCGCACCCGTGGGAGGATTCCAAAAATATTGAAATGAGCAGATCCTTGGGTTAAAAGAGAAATGTATGCCAAGATTCATGAAATAGTCTCAACTCCTTCCCTTACTCCTTAGTTCACGGACAGCACACGGACAGAAGGATATGTGTAGATAGACTAAAAAGGTGACACTAATCACGAATATATACAAATTATTTAGGAAATTATTTTCATTTCTTTTTATTATGATAATATTGGTATGGTTCAGTTATGTATGGAACAAAATATCGGCCAAATGGCGGCACACCTCCATCGGATGGTCCAAATTTTCGATGACGCTGAGGCATAAGTGAGGATCTATGCCGTTAATGTGCCGAATTATCTCATCCTTTAGCTCTTGAATTGTGAATTGATGTACACCTTTTCTTTCAAATAACCCCAAAGAAAGAAGTCCAGCGGTGTCAAATCACATGATCTTTGCGACCAATTGACATCACAACCACGTGAGATAACACGAACATTGAATTTGTCGCGCAAGAATTTGTTTCGTTAGCTGTGTGGCAAGTGGCACCGTCCTGTTGAAACCACATATCGTCCACATCCATATCTTCCAATTCGGGCCATAAAAAGTTCGTTATCATCTCACGATAGCGAACACCATTCACAGTAACTGCCTGACCGGCCTCATTTTGGAAAAAATACGGCCCGATGATGCCGCCAGCCCATAAACCGCACCAAACAGTCACTCTTTGTGGGTGCATTGGTTTTTCTACAATCACTCTTGGATTATCATTCGCCCAAATGCTGCAATTCTGCTTATTGACGAATCCACTGAGGTGAAAATGTGCCTCATCAATGAAGATGATTTTCTTCGAAAATTGATCATCCACTGTTGCCATTTCTTGCCACCATTCTGACCATTGACGGCACTTGAAATGGTCAAGAGGCTTTAGTTCTTGAGTCAATTGCACCTTGTAAGCGTGTAAATGCAAGTCTTTATGCATAATGTTCATCAACGACGAGCGTGAGAGGTTAAATAGTTGGGTACGACGACGAGTTGAGGTGGACGGCTCTTCAGTCACACTATCGCGAACAGCAGCAATGTTTTCTGCAGTACGAGCTGTACGAGCATGCACTGGTGTATGCACTGGAGCATCTCCTACAGACCCGGTTTGCACGATTTTTCCGATTCTACGCACATTTGGACTATTAAATTTATCGAAAAAATCACGAAGTGCACGATATGCATTTTGATTTGAACGCCCATTTTCATAATAAGCCTGAATAACTTTAACGCGTTGCTCTGTTGTGTATCTTTCCATGGTTCAAATTGAGTTAGTCTGAAATTGAGAAATGTCAAATCAAATGCAGAAAAAACTTGACGTTTAGGTGTGATCCACATTCAACATCGGCTCTTAAAATTTAAAAACCCTTTATATTGAATAGGTGTAAGGTGTAAAAAAAAGTCTCCTCTTTAAAAGTTCATAACTCAAAATGGCACAAAGTTGCGCAATTTTTTTTTGTTTTTACTATAAATTAAGACTATGTAGAATATTAAAACCGTTAAACAAGCACCCGGACTATCTCGGAAAGCCACTATTTTTTTAATAATTTAATATAAAAATAATTGTACTTTGATAAAAAAATACTGAGTGTACAAAAAAAAAACTCTAATAAAATTAGTGCAATCTTATAATTTGTATAATTAAGTTTTTTATAGTTTATTCGCACATTATCATCATGAGTATTCATCGAGCTCATTAAATATACAGGCTACAAATTTTGCTCACTATTTTTTTTTAAGAATTTTACTTAATTGCACAGCTTTATAGCCTTTAATTTTTTTAATCTTAATTTTATACAGTTCTTTTTACTTTTCTCTTTGTCAGTGGATGATTTTCAAAATATTTCATTTCATTTCACTCATTGAGCGCATCATGTTGCAATAAAAAAAAATTAACAATTTCCTGCCAATTTTTTGAACTTTTCTGCCATTTCCTGACTTTTTTTTTTGTGTTTCTATTTTGTTTTTTTTTATTATTTTAGTTTTCTATTTGACAGTGTATTGCATGTTGTTGTTATATTGCGCTATCACTTTGCTGTCAATTTATTCCAATTCATTTCACAACATTTGACAGCTTTTCCTTTCCGCACTAATTTATTCTGTTGCCTTTATATTAAGTCTTGTCGGATTTTTTTTATTTATTTTTTTCTTGCTGGTGCTTTTCACCAAAAAGTTGCAATAGCTACTAGGTGTTTGGCAGGCCATTTGAGGTTTTTTCTTTTATTTTTTTTTGTAGCTGCTGCAGATTGTGGGTTGTTGAATGCTGTTGTTGTGCTTTTTTTTTATTAAGCTTTTTTTTGTTTTTTTTTTGTTGTCATTTTTATACTATTTTGACTTGCAGCCAAAAGAATTTAGCCAGATTGTTTGAGGACACTTCAGAGCAGACATCTGCTGTCCCTTTCTATAAGATTTGGCTGTCGTTGTGGGTTGCATTATTTCTATATTGGCCGCTGTTGTTGTTGTTTTGTTTGTAATGTTGTTGTTGTTGTTACGAGATACAGCTAGTGCCTCGAATGAGGTGTTTGGTGTTTCAGTATCTCATATTTTACTCTGCTATGTCGCTACTTTGCCAGAACGTGCCAGACCGTGACAATCAGCATTTTTCAGAGTCAAGTTTTGTGTTTTATGGGATTTGTAAAAATGGCTACCAGAGCACGTGGCAAAGTTTTAAGTGGTTTTTTTTTATCTGTTAATTTTTGTTTTCTTTTAGCTATTCAACTGAGCTAGCAAAAAAGCGCACGAAATATGTTGTTGCTTAAAATAAGTTTTAAAATCTAGACAATTTTTTTTTGTACCATTCTAAAGTTAAATTAAAGAGTTCTATATAATTCTAACCGATTTTATTTCTGTTTAAAAAATCATTCTCAAACATTAATTAAAGCTGTGTGTATAGCACAGGAAATGTCAAAGCATAACCTATTACAAAGAACTGATTTTTAAAAATAATACCAGCTGAATACATGACATTATTAAAAAAAAAAAATTATTTTCTCTGTAACTATGCATCAATAACGCGGACTACATATTGTGGGTGACAGTTGCGTGGTGCACAATTGGGTGTATGCACCATGGAACAGGTTCAGTTGTAAGTTGCTGCCCGTGTGGTTATTGGTCGAGATGGCATCATTATTCATGTCATTAAATTTCCAATGAAGCCATCGTCGAACGTAGAACATGTCAAAAACATACTCGAAACACATTTTATTTCTATTGCAACAGAAATGATTGTGTTCTTTTGTGCTGCTGCTGCTCCTGCTGCTCCTTTGCTTTTTATGTTCAGTTTTTCCACAACTGCACTAAGATACATGTATCTGGATGTGTATGCTGCAGCTAAACACTCACAAACATGCATTCCAACAACATTGCATGACTGAGTGTCTGTGTGTGTGCAAGCATGCCGTGCTTGTGGTTGAACTATTTAAAGTGTTGCAAGAACTTAAGTTCTGTTAAAGGTCAGACATAAAATATATTGCTTTAAAATGTCTACATAAAAATTTTACTATGCTACATAACGAGGATTTTTTATTTTTTAATAAAGTTGGTGGAAATGTGTGCAGAAATCTATCAAAAAAATGTTTTTATGCGAGTAAAAAAGACTTGAAATTCTCTGCGTAAACGATATAAAAATCCAATAAAAAATGTTAAAACATGATTTAAAACAGTAATGAATCGTATAAGTTTTGAAAGCACATGAAGATAATAGAAAACGAAGGAGTGAAAACTATGCAACCATGATAAAACATAAAAATAACTAATTAATAATTTATTAAGAGCAAGACATGTGCTCTATAAAAAAAATCTATTGAAAATGCTAATTGCATGAATTGAACTCAAACCAGGATATTATATCTATAAAAAATGCGAGAAACTGAAAAATTTTTATAAATATTATTTTTCCCCATTTATTTCACCTCGTAAATGTTCTACACCACTGCGATATGAAATTCATTAAACATAAAAAAAAATCGAGGAAAAACAACTGAGCTTTAGAATTAAATTTTAAATTAAAAAAAACCAGATGAAATTCCTTTTCAATTTTAGAAATTGTATTTGAAATTCAAAAGACCAGAAAATTTTAAAACAAATTTAGAAATTCCATTCGTAGTTCAGAGGATATCAATTGAAATTCAGAAATTCAATTTTAATTTTAGAAAAAATTAATTAAAATTGAGAGATTATTAAATGGTATTTGATATTATTGATATTTAAAAATTCAAATTCACCACGTATCTTAGTGAACCTATACCACTTCATACCATTAAAATACCATTACCATACCATTACCATACCATTACCATACCATTACCATTCCATTACCATACCATTACCATACCATTACCATACCATTACCATACCATTACCATACCATTACCATACCATTACCATACCATTACCATACCATTACCATACCATTACCATACCATTACCATACCATTACCATACCATTACCATACCATTACCATACCATTACCATACCATTACCATACCATTACCATACCATTACCATACCATTACCATACCATTACCATACCATTACCATACCACTACCATACCATTACCATACCATTACCATACCATTACCATACCATTACCATACCATTACCATACCATTACCATACCATTACCATACCATTACCATACCATTACCATACCATTACCATACCATTACCATACCATTACCATACCATTACCATACCATTACCATACCATTACCATACCATTACCATACCATTACCATACCATTACCATACCATTACCATACCATTACCATACCATTACCATACCATTACCATACCATTACCATACCATTACCATACCATTACCATACCATTACCATACCATTACCATACCATTACCATACCATTACCATACCATTACCATACCATTACCATACCATTACCATACCATTACCATACCATTACCATACCATTACCATACCATTACCATACCATTACCATACCATTACCATACCATTACCATACCATTACCATACCATTACCATACCATTACCATACCATTACCATACCATTACCATACCATTACCATACCATTACCATACCATTACCATACCATTACCATACCATTACCATACCATTACCATACCATTACCATACCATTACCATACCATTACCATACCATTACCATACCATTACCATACCATTACCATACCATTACCATACCATTACCATACCATTACCATACCATTACCATACCATTACCATACCATTACCATACCATTACCATACCATTACCATACCATTACCATACCATTACCATACCATTACCATACCATTACCATACCATTACCATACCATTACCATACCATTACCATACCATTACCATACCATTACCATACCATTACCATACCATTACCATACCATTACCATACCATTACCATACCATTACCATACCATTACCATACCATTACCATACCATTACCATACCATTACCATACCATTCCCATACCATTACCATACCATTACCATACCATTACCATACCATTACCATACCATTACCATACCATTACCATACCATTACCATACCATTACCATACCATTACCATACCATTACCATACCATTACCATACCATTACCATACCATTACCATACCATTACCATACCATTACCATACCATTACCATACCATTACCATACCATTACCATCTCATCCTCTTTGAGGTGTTTTGTTAAGTTAAAAGCGAAGCACCTTATCAATGTTTCCAATTTCCAAGTAGTTTCAATTTTACATGTGGGAGAATCAGTTTCAAGGCTGTTTCATGCAAGAGCGTATCTCTAAAGTGCGTCAAGCGATCTTCAAATAAGCTACAGGCAAATACCTACAAGGAAGGGATAATGTTCCTCTCCATATTTTCTTTGAAGTTCAATTGTTAGTTTGGAAACTGTAACCTGGACTTCATACCAAAGTGTAATTTGTTGAAAAGAGGAAAACAATTTTCACTTACATTACCCTGTAGGAAAATCAACTAATTTAAAAGTAGTTGATAAAGTACTTTTTTGTCAACCACAACTAGTTGAAATTCTGACTTTTTCCCATAGAACGAACTAACTTATTTTGT
Source organism: Coremacera marginata (assembly GCA_914767935.1). Lineage (NCBI taxonomy): Eukaryota > Metazoa > Arthropoda > Insecta > Diptera > Sciomyzidae > Coremacera > Coremacera marginata. Next base: position 9,340,708 of record OU612046.1, on the reverse strand, counting down.
ATGGTGATGTCCGCTAAATAAGTCAATTGACTTTCGTCTGCATATATTTTCAACTACTTGTTAAATTAGTTATATTTAAATTATTTTTTAATGACTTTAAAACAACTAAAGTTAATAATATTTGATGAAATAACATGGTTAAATATATATAAGCTTGTAATCCAATAAAAATTTGCAATTAAAACATGTCAAAATCATAGTAGTTGCCGCCTTAATATAATTCAAAGTAGTTCATATACTGGTTTATTTTAAACTAGTTTTTTAATTAGTTGTTTTTAAAAACAAGTTAGTTCGTTCCTATAGGGTAGTTCATCTCTATACATACAAATGGCTCTAAAATCTATCTATGTATTTGAAAGATTTTGCTTTTCTATATATATTTTCATTTAGGTAAACTTACGAAGCTAAATTGTTTTTAACATTTTAATCAGATAACACTGTGTTAACATATAAGATTAAAGCACCTCGAAGTCCCAACCAAAACTTTGAATATATTGAATCGCTGCTGTGGGGGTAATTCAACTATGACTGAGTTTCACAACTTTTTACCCTGCACACACTGCTGAGCGAATTAGTTTAAGGCAATTATGATATAATGCATTAACATTTATTTCCATAAATTAATTTCAAATTGATTTTGCAACACAATTACACTATATACATAGATATGAAAAATTATTATTCGCAGATAATAATTGAATTGAGTCTACAGTTAATTGTCTCTCTGAGTTGCAGTTCATCAGCTAACAGTAGGTTGGTACCATGCTCAGGTTGGTTCAGTTTTCAGTCAGCACGTAGAAATGATTGTAAATTCAATCAGTGGCACAGCAACACTCACAAACATATACACACACCCATAATATTTCACCCACTAACGGAAGCACGTGTGCGTGCACATGTTTCTGCTAAAGTGCAGTGCAAAATTCGATTGCAAGCAGAACATAAGAAAAAAAAAAAATAAAACTTTATTGAGTGCCATAGAGTAGCGGAAGAGAAGAGGTTACTTTATGCAATACAAACATATACGCCAATTCATATAAATGCACATATATTTATTTAATTTTATAGTTGAAAAGAGGCAAAATCAAAATAAATATAAATCAAATCAAATTGTAAATAAATAAAAAGAAAATACAAAAAACACAAAAATCAAAAAAAAAAACAAAAAACATTTTCAAGGTTTCTGCGGCACGAAACTTTATCCTGCTGCACTCAAATTGATTTCTCTGCCTACATGTTCGTTAACGCTCTCATGCTCACACATACGCTCTGCACAACTTGTATGCAATTATAAGCAGTCGCATGCATATACGAAGCTCAAGCTTGCAGCTGCCGCTGTTGTTGTTGTATTTAGTATAGCAAAAGAGCTTTTTACGCTGCTCGTTTTGCTGCCTAGCAAGGCAAGCAAAAAAAAAAAGAAAGCAAAAATAAAATAACGAATAAAAACAACAATTTTCAACTGAGACTGAGATTCGGTGAGCTCTGCTCCCAATTTTGCAAACTCTCGCACCTCAGAATGTTTCACGCTACAATCTAGTGTTCTAGTGTTCATCCGAGTTGCTGCTTGTAGGCCAAACACAATATAAAAGAATAAAATAAAAATAAAAACAAAGTGTAGGAAAAGCACAAAATTTATTAAATAGAGTTGCGCGATTTGGCCAAAACGTTTTACGGTAGCTTCGCAAAACGCAATGCGTTGAGTGAGGGTTGGTTGGCTGCTTGGCATCCTGCCTCTGCCCAGTTTTTCTTCCTCTCCAACAGTGCTTGTTGTATTTCTTAAAAAGTTTTTGCCACTGCTGCTGTCGCTTTTATTCTTATAAACAATTAAACATTTTTTTTATCAGCTTTCAAGTGGCACACATCGTTGGGCATCTAATGACTTAAGAGTGCGCAACAACAAAGCTTCCTACAAGAAGTTAAAATGTATTTAAGTTTGTGCGTGAGTACGTGTGTGTGTGTGTGTGAACGCGCAGAGATAAGTCTTATTAATGAGCGATATCGTGGGAACGAAAGAGTGGTGTAAAAGGAACCGTTGAAGCTGAAAGAAAAACGAAACAATTGTTTTCTTCGAAGCTTTGCTGGCGTATACGCAACATTTAATTAACTCAAATTTAATTAAAACTCAACTTAATTAGCTGTTGTTTATGTTTTGTTTTTGCTGTCGCTTTTGTAGAAAATTCTCAAGCAAAGAAAAAAGTGTTGATATGTAAAAAAAAAAAAACAAAAATATACACCGAAATCTATACGCTGCATATCTATAGAATTAACTCTCTTGACAATTAATCATTTTTGGGAAATAATCATAAAATTCAGTTACTTTCGCTATAATTCTGTTGTAACAGTTCACTTAGCACAACAATTGATAAATAATGATAACGCTTAGATGCTTGTAGTATAAAGATAAATACGCCATCACACATCATTAATCACTACAGCACATATCTCTGTAATTGATTGTTGTGATTGTTGTGTGTCGGAAATAATGCAAGCGCATATTATGCAGTGGGTCAAAAACAAGTTATTCGTTTTAAAACAAAATTATTAGTGGTATTCAATGAACGCCGTATTGGTGATGTAAACACCGTATATGCGGTAAGTTTACTAAAGTGTAAATTGCAACAACAAAATTATATGTGAGTAAATATACTCAGCTTACCATACCGTACTCAGCTAATGTGGCATTTAAAGTAACTTTGCGCTAGTGAACAAATTCCAAAAATTGGTAAATTTTGACATTGGCCATATGTCAAAAATATGAATATGGACTGATTTGAATTTTGTGATGGCAATTTATTTTCTATACAATTACACAGTTTAATTAATATTTATACAGGTTGGGTTCGTGGAAACGCGCAGCGTAAACTTATAGTTTTACGCTTCAGTATATATACGATATTCATTGAACACCATTAATAGTTTAATTTTGTATACTTATTCTAAGCTCTAAATTAAAAGGAAGATTTTTATTAATGTGTTTTAAAAAGGTCGAAATTGAAAAAAATGGAGATAAATTAAAAAATTAAAATTGGTTTTTTTTTTTTTTTTTTAAATATTTACTTCTCGTTTAAAGAGTACAAAATACTCCAACACATTTCCAAAAATTTCAATGTCATATGTTGTTTAGTTTTTCTGCTATAAGGCCTAAATTTGAGAAATTTTAGTTAAAAAAAAAAAATTAAATTCGGCATAATTTAAAGCCTAAATATTTGTTTTATACGTCAAAAGTGATAGTTTTTCTAGGGAACCTTCACTTAACTTCAGTTATTTTAGCGTGATTAAAAAAAAAAAAAACTGGTTAACAATAATTGTGTAGAAATGTTTTGAAATTTTTTTTTAAATATATCAAAATTTGCGCGTTTTTCGAAATATAAGTGGAGTTTTATATCGAAATTCAGTAACATCAAGTAGAAATTAAAATTTTGTATTAAACTATAATATGTGAGCAATAAAAAGTTGCGCGTTTTTGCGCGAATCAACCTTTAATTTTAACTTCAGTTATTTTAGCGTTATTTAAAAAAAAAACTGGTTAACAATAATAGTGTAGAAATACTTACAATTTTTTTTTTAAATGTATCAAAATTTGCGCGTTTTTTTAAATATAAGTGGAGTGGAGTATAGGAATTCGGTAACATCAAGTAAAAATAAAAATTTTGTATTAAATTACAATATATAAGCTTCCATATTCAGCAATAAAAAGTTGCACGTTTTTGCGCGAATCACTTTTATAAACAAAATTGTGAAAATAGTCACAATTTTTTCTATTTTATATTTCAAATAAATAAATATTTTTATTAATTTTGTTAAGAAAAAAACTAGTAAGGAATAATTTTCAACTGGGCCGAAGTTTGGAAGGCTTTAATATATTGATGACATCACTTTGTTTGGACGATAGGCGTGGTTTTCTTCCAAGTTCTCCTAGTTTCTAGGTCAGAATACATTTAGGTTATTTAAAGTGCTTATATTATGCAGTCAATTAATTTTTGAGGAAATTATGAAGGTTTTACTATTTAGATGATGCCATTTTGTATGGGAGGTAGGCAAATTTCAAATTAAAATTCAGTCATTATATTAGTTTTCGTAAAATTTAACCCCTTATAGCCCATGATCATAAATTTTAAAATAAATAACAATTATAAAATTGTTATAAAGTTGAATAAAACACGTATTTTGTAGAAAATCAACATTTTTACTATATATCTATTTATTACAGAACAAAGAGGGGGGGGGGGGTGGCTGACACACTGAGCTAATATTATATTTTTCACAAATTTCCCATTTTTTGCATGCACCGACTTGTCGCGGTATTCGAATTTTCAAAATAAACATTCAATAAACATACGCTGGTGTATTATTTCGTTAGTGCGGTACGTAGCACTGATTCAACAATTAGTTGAAATGGAATCAATACGGTCCAGTCCGTATGGACTTTGTAGGATATTTTTTAGTTTGTTACAGAAATGTCGCAAGGGACTATAAGGGGTTAAGGAGTTTTAACTGCTATCATAAAATCACTTTGTATGTGAGGTACGTGTTGTTTTCATTCGATTTGGTTTCATTTCATGCTCAGAGTGAATAGTTTTGTCGAATTTAAAGAGATTTTACCGTTTTGATAAAGTCACTTTATATAGAAGGTAGGCGTGGTTTTCATCCAATTTGGTGAAATTTTATACTCAGAGTGTATCCTAAATATTAAAGACTCAATATTTCAAGTCTATATATTAAGTTTTGTGGTATTTATAGAGATTTTACCGTTTTAATAAAGTCACTTTGTATGGGAGGTAGGCGTGGTTTTTATCCGATTTGGCACATTTTTAAATTCAGTCTTAAATTTTTAGATACAAGTTTAAATAGCGAATTTCATGACGATAGCTTCAAAATTACGACTGTAATCCTGTAATTATGTCGACAGACGGACAAATAGACAGGCGGATGGACGGACAGAATATTTTTTCTGATTTGGATCCATTCTAACTAAAAAAAAGTCTAAAGCTACCTCCGAATTCTAAGTGAATTAATCTCCATTTTTGGCGATTTTAACCCTCTGTGCGTTGGTTAAAAACATTATAAACTTAAAAAATTAAAAAAAAAAAATATAAAAGGAGATAATAAAAAAAGCAATAATTAAAAAAAAAGTTTATAATATAGTGCAACAGTCAACATATAATTAAGAAGTATATTTAAGTATGTAAATAACTTAAGGCTTAATTACGAAACTGCCAACATAATTTCTCCATCATGTCAGGGTTTTAAGAAAATCGGGATTCAAAAGCAAATAATTTCCCCAAGTAAAATATGCTACAAACGCCGAAAGTGATAATAAAGTTTCCTAGGTACATCGTCAAAGTTTTCGGTAAATTTTTTTCCAGTATTCTAAAACCTTCTTTTGAACAAATCATGAAATTCCAAGTTCATATACAAAACTGATCTTATTATTTTTACCCTTCAACTTTCCTTCTAAGCACACCTAATTTCTATCTGCCACCCTTCTGGGGGTTCCCACACAAATAACACAAAAATTATCGATTATAGTTCATATCTCTTCCAAATATGGAGGATTCAAATTTATGAGTTGGTTCTATTATTTTTTGCTCCTCAACATTTTACCTGAACACACCTACCCCCTATCTGTCCCACTTCTGGGGTCCCCATACAAAAAAAACATAAAAACTGTCGATACCAATTCAAAGGTATAACTTCAAAAATGTTTTTTAACCATTTGAGATTTTAACCGTACCATCAAGGTCTTAGTTCCTTCTTGGTCCTTGCTAAAATAAACGCTTCTATTACCTAAACAAATTTCGGGCAAGGCCACAAAACCTGCAGATGACAGCTATTAAAAAAATAAAATGGCTCATAGTAAAAACTATAAAAAAATAGCAATGTTTGATAAGCTTAATCATCACAAAATCTTTGCAAACACATAACAAAAACAAGTTTTTTCGAATTCTTGTTCATCCACAAGTGCAAAAGGAAAGCAAGAAAAAAAAAACCAAAGAAAATAACAAAGTTAAAATATAAATGAAAGAGTGCCACTTAAAACAAAAAAACCCAAAAGTCAAAGATTAACAGCATATTAAAAACTGCAAGCTTTACAATGAATCTCCACCCTTGCTCGCAAACTCAATATTTTTGAAAAAGTTTCATGCCAAGTGAGCAAAGCAGACACAAAATGCAGACAATGCCAAGGTAGATGACAACAGCACAATGTGTAAGAAAGAGACACACTTGAAAATTAACAAAACAAAAACACTGCAAGCAGATTGAAAGAGGAAATGTTTAAAAGGCACTGCATCACGCATGCAAATGTTGCGTATACGTCATGGTGGTCAGTTACTCGAAATGCAATGGGTTGGAGTGTGGTATGAAATGAATGGACAATTATTTTAACTATAACAAAGTCAAATATATAAGCGGGTATTAAAAAGTTGAATTGGATTAAAAGTTTACACAAAAATAAGCAAGAGTTATGCGAGTTCAAGCAGCAAGCATGACTTTTTATGAAATTTTATTAAGAGAAAAATGGTTTTATTTCCATGCTCAAGCAATGCGATTAACTTTAAAGTCTTTTTTATTTCAGCTTTTGACATTGAAATATTTCTCGAAAGATAACATTAAGACTAAAAAAAAAAAATGTATATGCATATCATATAAATGTCAAATTTGCTTTGAAGGATTTGAAGCAGAGTTTTTAGTTTATTAGTTTATGGAATAAAAATTTAAGATGCGATCGAGTATGTAGCTTTAAAAGAACATGAAATCGGTTATTTTAACAGCTGCATTCAATCAGAATGGAAATATTAAGTGTAATTTTTCAAACTGAATCTAAAATAAATACTTATTTGTATGGCTACGACAACTACTTTCCCTTTTAAACATAAGTTAAACATAAGGTCAACCAACATCAGGCCTTGGTTACACTGTACACCAAAAAAAAAAACACTTTTATTTTGTAAGTAAAAACCAATATCAATTCATTTAAGGCTACTTATCACGAATCTGCCACGATTTTGTGAAAATAGAGCTCCAAGGTCAAATAATTTGCTCAACAGAAATTTGTCTGAAGCTTCAAAACGAAAGGTGGCACACATTTTTTGTCCCAGGTAGAGATGTTTGTTATAAATAGACAAAAAAAAACCTTTTTGATACCTCTAAATAAATTGTATCAAATATCAAATCATTAATCATTAATATATCCATCATAAATATATTCCATTTCATTTCATTTCAGTATATTCCAAAAAGGATACACTAGTTGATTTTGGAATTTCTGCAAGTATCGTGTACAAACCGCATCGATTGTCGTTTTATATTTTGTTGTACTGACTTTTCGATCATTGGATATAGTCAAACCTAATATGGTTCATTCAAATATTCAAATATAACACAAAATTTTAAAACGCTATATTTTTTTTTTCGTATTGAATTTATATCAAAATAACTCCCTCAAGAATCTGAAATATCTATGTAGGTTAAAAAAATGTTTTTGCCATGCCCACCTCCCACTCTTTTTGTACCAAAATTGCATAGCACTAAGAAGGAGTAATCGTACACCAATATAAAGTTTTCAATTTAAAAACAATTTGTGACCAAAAATAGCTTAAAACAAATTTCGTCAAAATAATAATATATTTTTATAAATTTATATGTGAATATTTCAAAAATTCACAAATTTTAAATAAAAATATACAATTTGAAAATGATAACATTGTGATCAATTTTAAAACATGCCGATTTTTTTGGTGTAGATTTGAAATAAAAACTTCTGAAACACTTATGTATCAAATTTAAATGAAGCATTAAATTTGTTCCAATGTGCATCACCAAACATACATATCTTACACCAACTAAATCCACTTACAGTTGTTTATTGCCCAATTTTAATGAAAATTCTCACATATATTAAAAGAGGTTTTATCGACGTGGAATTTTTCCATCTTTTCTATAAACAGGGTATTAGCTATGGTTTGAGTTATCAATCTGGTAAGCTCAAAAATCTTCCGCAAAAAATTTATATTTCAGTTGGTCTTAGAACTTTCCGCTAGTAGTGGTTGTGTTATACCCCTTAGGAAACAAAGCGTTTCTAAACTACTTTCAAAGCACTTTAAAAAATCACATTAGCGCTTTGTTCTCGTTTTTGATAGTAATTTTTTTAACATTGGCATGTCATTGGGAAGAAGACATTTGATCTTGCTACAAAAAGTGATTTAAAAAAGCGCTTTGCTCTCGCTACAAAAAGTGATTTAAAAAAGCGCTTTGCTCTCGCTACGAAAAGTGATTGAAAAAAGCGCTTTGCTCTCGCTACGAAAAGCGATTTAAAAAAAGCACTTAGTTCTCGCAACTGAAAGTGATGCAAAAAAGCGCTTAGTTATTATTTCGAAAGGTGATACGGAACTCCACAGCCTTCCATCTACAAATATCATTAAAATTACGAGGCTTTATATTAAATTCTTTTGGAATAAATGACTTGTACGATATGAATCTTTTATTTATTTCAAATTTTTTATCAGACGTCAAGTAACATACGCACATTTTCACATTCCAAATTAAACTCAACATTTTTTTCATTATGCAGTCGATTGTTTTTTTTCAGCTTCCTGGTAGCGTTTGGAGCATCCTGTCGAGGAAGTATGACCAACAGTTGCCGTAACAAATGCTCTCGCAGGAACATCACCAGATCATCATCAGATGATAACACCTCTTTCTCTTAAACTCTCCATTTCTAAAACAAAGTCCAGCAGAAAATCATTAATAACTTCAGGTTTCCTGTTGCCAAGATATGCTCCAATAATAAAAGGTATGATATTGCCGCAGCTTGATATGGAACCCAAAATATGCCCCAAGGCTATTGCAGAGCATTTGTATAAGGGTAATCTGTCTATTCCAATATCTACTTCTAAAATTTCAGTATCTTCTGCTAACGACAACTTCAAATCCTGACAAATACCTTTCTCTAGTCCATAGTGGAAGTTGTTTCCCAGACTGATTTCACGCGTGCAAATAGTAGTATTATTTTGCGCCCTTGAAAATAAAGTTTTTGTTGAAGAGGGCACTTTTAAGCTCACTCTTTGGAAAATTCGCAAAATGCCATCAAAATGCCGAATTTCTTTTTGAGTGTCAATTTCTGACGAAATTTATATTGGATATTTTCACAATTGGCACTTTGTATGGACTCCACACAGCCATGGCTGAAATCTGGTACAACTTGTGGTGTTTCATTTTATACAGCACTTTGCATATAGTCTGCCCTACTATGTCCACTTCAATTTTCTGCTGCTGTTGCGCCTTCTGCGTTTGCACCTACAAGTGCAACTTCAATTTTTATGGTGTATATTTTTACCCAAACTAATTTTTTAAAATTGCGTTTTGAATAACCGCACCACTTCCCACTCATTTTATTACTTTTTTATAAAAATATTGCTTTAAAACAGTTTATGAATGTTTTTTTACCTTTCACTATTTTTCACTATTTTGCTGAAAGATTTTCACGAATTAAACTTCCCGCGCATACTAGTAATGAGTAGTGACAAGTAGTGATGAGAAAAATAAATATATCGAACTAGTACGACAGCAACGACAAGATCTATAAACTACGAATAGTCAAATTAGAGAAAATTGTGAAAGCAAAGCGATTTTATAAAGCTCAATGCGTAGCGAGAGCAAAGCACTTCTCAAAAGCACTATTTATAGGCAGAGTGAAGCCCTTTTTATTTACTTTTTAATAAAGCACTCTGAAATTTCCGATAGGGCAGTAGTAGTAGTAGTAGTAGTAGTGTAGTAGTAGTCCCAGTAGGCATTGGCAGGGCTTCGAAGGACTACTATAGCAGGCCTTTAAATGGATTCCGGGGAGGCCTACACTACTCATATCCAAGCCCATATACTTTTTTATAAGAAATGGCCAAATTTTCCAGGCCTTCCGCTCTCCTTGCTTGCGAGGCCTGCTATAAGCACTCCTTTAGAACGGCTTAAAGAAGAGGTTATGTATTATTTCTTTATTCTTTCCATTTCTTATTTCTTTTTATGTATACCTACCGATTAATTCTGTGATTTTATTTTATTTTACATATTTTTATCAGATAAGAATATTTCTAAGTCTTGACGTTGATTATTATTTAGTATTTTTGAACTTATATATATTATAACTTTTAACGAAAAAGTAACTCTAAAATATAAGCAGAACCAGTTTTTGTAGGAAAAATATAATTGTTGTACTGTTGAAGCAGCGAGGAAGTCATCCCACTGAACCACAAGCGAAGGTTTTGCTGAAGATGAGAGTTTTGCGTACTTTTTGGATAAAATTTTTTCTGTTTTTAATTTTTGATTTTTTATTTTGTGATTGCTATAGAAGATAAAAATCGTGAAAACTTTTTCACTAATAAATAAAAAATTTTTAACTTTTTCGAAATTCATTACTTACTTACTTAGATGGCGCCTACAACCGTAAGTCGGTTTCCGCCTGTTGTAAGAAATTGCGCCAGCCATTTCTGTTTTGCGCTTGCTGGGGCCAGTTGGAAGCTCCAAGTTTCATCAGGTTGTCCTCCACTTGGTTCCTCCAAAGGAAATGCGGTCGCCCTCTTCTGCGTTGTCCGCCGGTGTGTACCGAATCGACTATTTTCTTCGCTGGAGCGTCGTCTTCCATCTGCTTAACATGATTTAGCCACTCGCTTTTTATGCGCTGTACTATGTCGATGTCGGCATATAGCTCATGCAGCTCATCGTTCCATCGTATTCGGAACTCGACATTGACGCAGATTGGTCCGTAGACTTTACGAAGGATCTCTCTCTCGAACGCTCCCAAAATCTTTTCATCAGAGCTGCTCAACGTCCAGGTTTATGCTGCATACAACAGGGCCGGCATGATTAGTCACTATAGAGTGTGACTTTTGTTCGTCGAGAGAGGGCTCTGCTTCTCAATTGCCTACTGAGCCCAAAGTAACACTTGTTGGCAAGAGTTACCCATCGTTTTATCTCTCTAATGATATCGTTAATGGAGTTAGTGCTGGAACCGAGGTAGACGAAGTCCTTCACAACCTTGAAGGAGGTGTTGTCAACAGTGACGTAGGTGCCAATACGCTGGGACTGTTTGTTTGTTGACACCAGATATTGCATCTTATCTGCGTTTACTGCAAGACCCCTGCGGCTCGACTCTTTTTCTAATTTGGAGAATGCTGCACTGACTTCGCGTGTGTTATGGCGAATGATATTAATATCATCGGCATACGATGGCAGCATAACACTCTTATAGAATATTGTGCCGCTTTGTCTCAGATCAGCAGCTCGAATGATCTTCTCCATGATTAGGTTAAATTACGATAAATTAGGTTAGATTACGATAAAGAATCACCTTGTCTGAAACCTCGTTTGGCAACAAATGGGTGGAAAGAGGTGCTTCCCGATTTTAACTGCACTGCTGGTGAAATTAATAAAAAACTTATTTTGAGTCGAAAAAGTATAATTTTTAATCATTTTTGTAGGTAAAAACTCCTCGTAAATCAACCATTTTTTTTTTATAAATGAGTTCAGAAATTAATAGAACTTTTTTTATGTTCTGAAATGAGTTAAAATAGGAAAAATTTAAACCTTTGTTGATATTTTTGTAATAGTAAATATAAATGTTAACCTTCATACAAACGCCATATGAACTTTTTCACCAGTGCGAATTAATTTTCGCCATAAATATGAAAAACTATTTAACTTTTCCTCCTATCAACAAGTCAGTCATAACATTTCAACATTTTTATCAAAAATTGTGTTCAAGCCTAAATAAAATGAAAACCACGACAATGCTCCATGTAAGAAAGTAATCAAATAAATCCCCCAATTAATAACTTTACTATTTTGATATTTCACATATATCTTGAAACTTTGTCAAATTGGAAAACAATCACGCCTTTTCTCATTTGAAATATCAATATGGTTCATTCATTTCCAAAGAAAAAAAAAGGTTCCTTTCGGAGAGGCACACTCTTTTGACACGAATTGATTCAAAAAGTTTTCATTTCCGAGAGCCGAAAAAAAACTTTTCTATGATTCTTTTTTTAACTCATTTCCGAACAAAAAAAAAAAGTACAAATTAGGTTCTATTTTAGCTCATTTCTGAACAAACTAAGGTTGATTTTTGAGAGGCATTTTAGTCCGACGAATGATAAAAAAAGGGTTCATTTATGAGTACCGAAAATGAACGTCTCTACCCGAAAAGTTTCATAAATTAATTAAAAAACGTTAGTTTTGGTTCACTGGGATGTGTCTTACCGCCAAAAGTAGCAGTAAATGCACGCCTTCGTTAGAAGAGACCTAGCTCATTGCCTATTGGGGTGGTTCATTAAATACCCAAGCAATTACATCAATTACAATTCCAATGGAAACCAATGGTTCCACCTAGGTAAATATTTTTTTGTAAAAAAAAATACACCTAACAGAAACATTTGGAAGATTTTTCGTTTTTCTACTTTTTTAATTTGTTTGAGCTACTTTTTTTTTTACATAGTTGCTTACTTTTGGGTATTTTCTGATATTATTCTAGCCATGTTTTTGTTGATTTAAATTTTCGTTCATTGGAATGTCGGCAAAGAAAAATATTTTCCTTGTAAAACTTCAAAGTTATGTTTGTTCATAGAATTTCCAAGGCAAAGTGGATTCGCAGCATACATTTTATTTTTTTTTCTATTCCTAAAAATATTAATTTTCATGGGAATAAGTTACTGATATATGATATCGCATCAAAAGACAAAAAAGTTGCAAGTTTAAAGTTTGTAAAAAGCTTTTCAAAATTTGCATGGTGCTTGCTGATTGCTTGTATTCTCTCCAGAGGAATTACTGCAAATGTGTTTCGAGAGTTTTTGCCTCCATTAAACCTTTGAAGCTTAAGCTATTTAAACTGAAACTTTCTAATAGTTGTGTCAAGTATACGTAAAGTAACAGAAGCCTTATTAGGGTTTTCTTAACAAAAAATTAAAACGAAGTTTTTTTTTTCCTAAAATCAAGCAAACCTTAAAGATGAAAATTATTAAAATTAAAGTTGTTACATAGATTCTATAGATTTTAATTTTGTTTTTTATTTCCAAAAATGTTCCATTTTCTATAAATTCTATAAATTGCACGAAAACAATTTAATTTCTTGTTTTTTTATTTGCATTTCCGCATCCGGTCAGAAAAATCGTCATCAGCGCCCTTGTGCTATTAAGGCAAAAAATGTGCCTCTCTTTTGAACATTGTTTTTGTTTTTGTTGTTGTTGTTCCCTTTGTTTTCTCCCCTTTTTAATGCTGTTGAAGAAAAGGGATTGCAAATGAGAGCGCAACAAATAAAGAAGAAAAAGGAAAAAACACAAAAACAACTTATAATAAAATCCTAGAAAAGCTGCAAGTTTCTTAAATTGCATAAGTATTTGTGTGCGTCACAGTGTTGATTTATGTGTGTGTGTATGTGCAAAGAGTGTGAAGTTGTAGTTGCGGGAGACGAAAAAAAAAACAAAATAAACAGCAGAGGACTGTTGAGCATAAAGACAACAACAACAACAACAAAACCAATAGCAACAGCCCCAGCAGCAGCAGCAGCGTCAGCATCAGGACTCGCTCTAACAGGATGCAGGCATTTGTTGGCCAAGCAGTCATGTTCAGCTCGTTAGACGGTGAAAATGTAAAAAATCGCAACCAGAACAACTGCCAGTGAATTTTGCGTTTGTGTTCTTGTTTGAGCGAGTGTGTGTTTGTGTGTGCTTGTGTGAAGAGCTTCACACATATTTCACATTTCATTGGCGAAGCTATAAATTAAAGACAAACAATAATATAAAAAGTTTGGATATAAAAAGTGTATCGAACAATAATTTGTGGCAATAAATAAACTTGAAAATTTAGTGAAATTTGTAAGGAATTATTTAATTTTATAAAAAAAAGAAAATTGTATAAATTTATAGCAACTTTTGAACTTAAAGTCATAAAAACAAAATACAAAAAATAGCTTTTGTCCTTGGCATAAACTTAAGCTTCACAAAAAAAAAAAAAAACAAACAAAAAAAATTAACCCAACATATATAAAATATATCGAAATTAATTAAATAAAAAGTTCTCTGCATAGCTTTCAATTTAAAAATTAAGTATATTTTAAACATAACTCAAGGGAGAGCAAAAAAAAAAAAAAAATTAAAATAAAATAATAGAAAAAAGAATTTAGCCAAACTTCGCTAGCATCTCCAGCATATCCTTTAATATAAAAAGTGTAAAAAAGTGTTCATCATCTGCACTCTTCCTGCACTCATTGTGGTCTCATTGTGGTTCTCGCACTAAGGCGCCGCTCTTCTGCATACAACCCATGCTCAAGCCGCTATTTGCGCTCTTTGCATCTCTCAAGCTAAACAATATTTAATAAATATAACAAAATTAAGCTATTTAAAAAAAAAAAAACAACAACATAAAACCAACAAAACCTAATTAAACACTCATGCTTACAATTTTCACAACTTCAGAAATTGTCAAGTTGTGTCAACAGTTAAATTTACACAAGAAAAACAACAACTATAACATTAAAATCATATCGAGAGCTTAAATTTTGCTGCAAAAACCAACAAAGAGCATCCATCAGTCCAAGAGAGAGAGAGAGAGAGCGCAACAGAGACACAGAGCAAACATAGATTAAGCAGCGAGCAAGAAAACTAAATCACATCCAGGAAAATCGTTTGCTGGTGAGTATCTACAGCTGTTGATTGTGTCATTGTATGTGTGTGTGTGTGTGCTACAACGTGCCTGTCCTGTCTTTATGTGTCTGCGTACGTTTTAGTTTTTATTTCCTCTTTATCATTTTATTTTATTTCGTTTTATTTTATTTTGTTAAAATAAATTTATTATCACTTCTTGCTCTAGCTTGAGTTACTAAAAAAAACCACCACCACCAATACCATAGAACCACAAAAAAATTATAGTAAATGCTTTCTAGGTGTCACATGTTCGTCGTGAATACCTTTCATGTTTAAAGGTAGCCTTGTATTAATTGTGGCCAAGGTAAGGTAAGTCAACACCGCGCAGTACTAAATACTCTTAACAGGCTCACACCCACACTTTCACACTTTTACACTTTCAGACACATCAACATTCTCACACCCACAACCACATCCGTTCTAATGCAGAAATATTTTTATTGTTTGTTGATGTTTCGGTTAAATGTGTTTTTTTGTTTACATTGTGGCAGATGTGTTTGATTTAGCAAAAGCTGTCGGCGCTTGATGAATTGAGCGGCGGGTGTGGTTCCATTCAATTCGCTTCTATGTCCGCAAGACATAATTAATGATGATAACATAAATTGAAAAATGTTTATTTAGTTATATTTATCAAGGTACAAATATAGGTAAATAGTTCTGTAAGAGTGTTAGTTGACTTTCAAATAAATAAATCTGATATTGTCTGATATAAGTTTATTTAGACGAGTTTAATTTAAACGAAAAACGAAACGGATTTGATTGACAAATTGATTGAGAACTGACTCTACAAGCTTTATGCCTATTCCGTACGGTTCATGTTCTTAAGAAGCTTTACATTGCAATTTTTAATCTCTAAGATTTGCCATTGTCTGCAGAGAAGTGATGGTCGAATTAATTCAATTGAAAAAACATTGTGTGTCAGATGCAGGCTCGTAGCCTGGTGGGTTTTGGTGTTCTCCCCAAAGAGTCTAGAAGGTATGGAAAAAGAAACATGAAAGTGCTTTTTCGCACTTTCTCAGCACTAACCCATCTAAAGCCACGACCCAGTAATCATTGAAAAATATTAACGCAATGAATACCAGTGACCACAGACAAGTTAATGTGGGTAAAATTTACCCACCAATGAATGGGTTGGGCTCAGGGACAACACAAGACGTAACAACTAACCATGCGTATACATACATCTACTTACACAAATATTTTTAATCTACTTTTGAGTTGACCTTCTGACAAATTAACATAAAAAACGCTGCAATTGTTAACAAAGGAACTCATGCGGCTTAGAGGAGCAGTTGCCATGGTTCTACTAAATGGTAAATAAATCAAGTTGTTAGCGTTTCTACTGCTTTTACGGTTAGTGTTAAAATTTATGTGAGAAAGGAGCTCTTGAGAATCGAATACACCTGCTATGAGTTGGTGTAAATAGACGTTATATGCAGATCTCCTTCGCTCATTTAAAGACTGGATTTTTAATAGTTTCAAACGATCCTCATATGGTTTAATGTGTCCGTTCCACTTAAGCCCCTCAGAGCAAACCAAACAAAACGTTTTTGGATTCTTCCAATTTGATCAACATGCACATTGTAACTTGGGGACCAAACTTGACTTGCATACTCCAAGTGAGGACGTACAATTTCATAATATAACGTAGTAGTTGTAATCATGCTATTAAATTCTTTGGCCCAGCGTCTTATAAATACAAGCATTGAAGATGCTTTTTTATAAATATTATCAATATGAATGTTAAACGACAGCTTAGAATCCATGCATATACCTAGGTCTTTGACTGCTTCTACATGACTTAAAGCAGTATTTTTTTTTCTTATAATCAAAAATAAAATTATTCCTTTAACGCGAAAAGGTCATAGTTTGGCATTTATCTGGATTTAGAAACATATTATTTTTCGAAGGATTTCAGATCAGACTGGAGTAGATCTGAATTGTCTCTAGAATTTACCGTTCTATAAATTTTCATATCATCGGCATAGATAAGCAGATGAGAGTGTTCTATGATGTGAGTTACATCAATGATTGCTAAAATAAACAGAAGTGGTCCAAGGAACCACTGAGGCTTTCCTGAGGAACACTTGATTCAGCAATAAATTCAGAAGACAATACGCATCGGAAACATATTTGATAAGATCGCTCTACCAAATACGATTTAATCTAGTTCACAAAATATTGTGGAAATCCCATTAACTTGAGCTTAAATAAAATTAGATTGTGTGGTAACTTATCAAAAGCTTTACTAAAGTCAGTATAAATGCAGTCGACTTGATTACTAGAGTCAATCGAATTTAAGCAGAATGTTGTAAAATCGAGTAGATTAGATACAGTGGATCTTTCATTAACAAATCATACACGATCCGCTCAAAAAGTTTGGGAATCGATGAGAGCTTAGCGTTAGGCCTATAGTTATTAACATCATTCCTGCAACCTGTTTTATAAATAGGACTCATAAATAAAGAAAGTGGTTGGCTTAAAACGGAACCGCATTGTGTCAACACTGCGGCAGGAGTTCCATCGGGCCCAGTGCCAAAATCCTCGTCGATTGATCCAATATACTTTAAAATATCCTCTGGAATAAAGCCACAAATTATGACGGGATCATCAGTAAATCCATCAAGAGTTCTGAATAAATAAGGGAACCCATCGGATATCTTCTTTGTGCTTATGAATCCCAAAAATTTCCCAGGATCAGACAATATTCTCAACTTAACATGATTTAAGTAATCGTGATATAATGTGGCTGAGCGATTTTCAAATTCCAGAAACAAACACTTGTAAGTCTCTAGATCATTTGAGTCTAGGCTACAGACGTAAGTCTTTCATGCCCTATTCCTGTTGTTTCGAAGAGTTTTTACACAGCAGAAGTATTGTCAGCGTGCCTGTCCTTTCTATAAACTTGAAAACTATTATCAAACAGTTCTAAGTCAGTAATGCTTTCATTCAATCAAGTTTCAGTTAACGCGATAATATCCTCAGAGAAGTTCTGAGTTGACAAAAATATGTCTTGCATCTTTGAACGTAATCCTCTTACATTTTGATAGTACAGGGATAGCCTATTTAGTTTTTCTGAGCTGTCTTTCGAGACCTGTTCTTAGGCTTGAATTCAGAAACGAGAAAATTATCGGCCCACAAACTAGAATTAAGAACAGTTGCAAGCTCTTCAGCTGCAACTGTGAGAATAAAGGAAGCTTGGGAAGGTTTGTTACCTTTTTTCTTGCATGAGCAGAATGCATTTTGACTTAATAGAAGAAGATAATTATATAAATTTATTCGAAAAAGCAAAAGTTATCATTTCCAAAACAAATTTCTAAAAATACTCTTGAACGATAAAAAAATGTGTTATTTCTCTGGTATTTTAAGACTTCTGGTAACTCTCCAGGTAATGTATAAAAATTTGGCCCTGTATGAAATTTAGTTTCCGAATTATGAGCTTCGTAAAATCACCTCAAATCAAAATATGATTTTATTCAGAATACTTCTTTCTAGAAAAATATTTAATAAAAAATTCTTTTCAGTGATTTCTATGAGGAATTGGATGAAATTTTTTTTAATCATGGTATCAAATTTTCATCAGAAAAATTGACGATTACATTTTTTTTTTAGCTGTGCGCCATTTAAAAAAAATTGTATTTGTTTTTTTTTTTTGAGACACCAGTTGAGAAATCGTTTTCAAAAAGTTATATATTGATCTTAGGTGATTGTGCCTCTACAACTCGTAAACTTGTTTATAAAATATTGTCTTCTAAAGGCGCGGTACCAAATACATATGTTATACCTACAAAACTTTGGAGACTTGGATTATTTACTTTAGTCATAGTATCATAAGAAAAGCGAACAATTAAATTATTTCGAAATTTGACATTTTTTAAAATTATTTTAAACTATCCAGAAGAGATTTATAGCATCTTTGTGTAAAACGAACGACACGTCGATTTAACGAAGCCTTCGCTGGAATGCCGAGAGTCAGCTGTTTTTGCTTGATGTAAAAATAATATCGTGCATAAACGAGAACAGCTGTTTCAGTAAAGAACGATAACGTAACTTCAGTATGAAATTGGCTTTGTGTAAGAAAAAAAATTACGAACGAAATGTCAAAATTTGACGATTAGTATATTGTCATCGTTGTGAACATTTTTAAAATGGAAGTTGCTATGAAGAAAAGGTAAATAGAATATAATTTATTTTCATCTAAGACTACACAAATACTTTCTATATTTTTAGTACAAAGAAAACAACAAGTGAACAATTTGGATTGCTGGAAATGGAAAAAAATCCAGAGCTGGCAAAAGGCACTTCAGTGTTTGGTGCAATCGCCGAAAACATTTCTAATACAATTTAATTTTCACAGTACATAAATTCTAAAACTGAATTTGCAGCAAAAGTAAACAAACAATTATCCAATTAACAAACTAAACGAAACAGCTGATGAAAAAAATGTTACCACCTATTAAAAAGTGCTTGTAATAAGTATGAAATGTTTAAGGTTTTGTCAGTTTTACGCAATATGCTGGACTTTTACAATCCGGTAATAATGTTTTTGACAAGTACTCACGTTAAGAGTATTTGAGCAACGTAAGCAACGTAACAGTAGACGACGACGCAAGGAAAAAATACATCAAGCCAATTTTGCCCGATATCGTTCGAAAACGAACGAGGCTTAAGACGAAGGCTTCGTTTTACACAAAGATGCTATTAGAAAATTAAAAAAGTTAAATTTGTAGTTATTTTTAAATTTCTTTTTTTGAATATTATTTGAATTGATGCAATAATTTTGGAAAAAAAGTCATATTTTGACTCTATACGATTTGACGAAACCCGAACTAGGCCTTGCACAGAGCCGAAATCTTGCACACAAGCTGCACTTAGAGGAAAAAATATTAAATATTACCATTAACGCATTTACAGAAAAAAAAAAACGTTAATAATTAAAATTTTTTAAACTAATCAAAAAACGAAAAACTACGCACCAGCCGTGGACTTCCTCGCTTACAAGGCAAGCACCTCAACCAGTATGCCACAACTCAATTAGAAAATTTTGTTTTTAATAACTTATAACATTAGCTAAAATCAAATCAAATTTTGCTTAAGCAAACTCAAATACGCAAAAAAAAGAACGTGTTGTAAGGAAAGTATTTGATTTATCCACGTAATTATAAACGCCACTTTTATGCACGGGCACGGAAAATCTTAATATTCGTTATTTCCCGTAGTGTAGGGAGCAAAGAAGGCGTAAGACAGCCAAAAATTAACATTTAATGTTTTTGGTTGTTCTTTTCACGACAAATAAACCATAAAGTTATATTCTTGGTTATATAACTTCAACCGGAGAACTTAATCAAAAAAATTTAAAATTTTTATCGTTTATTTTTTTTTGTTTTTAATAAAATGCAAGAATCCGTTACAAAATTTTTATTAAAGCATAATATAATATTTAATAATATAAATATTATAATTTATTAATATAATATTTTATATAGATTATAATAATATTATTAAAATAATGATTTTTTAACTTTAAAAAATGTAAATATTTGGTTTGATTTATTAATTTATTTAGAAATAAATTTTGTATATCTTTTTAACTTTTTTGTTTGAGTCATTAAATTAAAGGCGAGAAAGAATTATCTTCAAATGTATATTTTTATTCTAATTATTTTGATTTTGATGCAATTCTGTAATTTGTGCCCGCGGGACAATAGAAGTTGATAGAAAAAAGAAAAAATTTTACCTGAGCACACACCTGAGATATGACATGGGTAAGGTTACAGCTGAAATTTAAGATTAAGACTTTAAGCAAGATATTCCATGAATGCTAAAATACATTAGCTTTGTTTTGCTACTTACATATTTACTTAGCCTATGTTTCGCAAAGCACACTCTTAACAAATGAACATCGTGGTTGATGTCAGCAGCCATGTTCAGGGGATTAGGTGAAGCATAGGCTATTGCGAGATCATCCGCGAAAGCAGTTACTTTTCCTACAACATTTTGAGAAAATAACGAATTTTTATATACAAGAAAAAGTACAGGGCCAAGGACATTTAACTCTGAATTTGAATATCTTGTGAACTACTAGATTTATCAAAAAAATGATTATACACATTTTTCGTCTATTGGTTTTTAAGTTATAAAAATCAGAAGTTGAAAAATAATTATTCCCATATTATTTATATAGAAAATAGAAAGTTGCTTATATTAATATTAAAAGTTTCGGTTTTTACAGGCATCTCCTTTACTTACCTGAATCTATTTCAGAAGAGATTTTGAAAAAAAATAGTCGACTTTTTCGAATCAGCCTAATATATATGGTACCACTGTCCAGGTTTTCAGGCAAATCAGTTGTTATCACATCTGCAAGAGCTGAGTCTGAAATTGCTAGCACATTATTGACAGTATCTTCGTCTAGGATTAAGTCCAAATTATTAATGCCATCATCGCTGTCAAAATCGTTCCGTTGATATTTTCCTCAAAATCGTCCGAATCAGCGTTCGAAATTAAAGCCCAAACACTGCCCAAACACTTGAAATGCAAACAATTTTTTTCTGTTCAACTTGATACCGTCTGGCAGCTCAAGCAAGAACTGTTTAAAGCTGTAGAGAGCTAAATATTTTCTTTCAAAAAATTTTAAAAATATGTTCAAAAGGTCAAACTAATTATGTGAAATGAAAAGATAATTAAATGGTAATTAATGAGAGCAGCCTATATGTATTTTAGTGAAAATTAAGGCTGCGAGCATTCTATAATTTAAGCTAATCAAAAACTATAAAATTGAGCTATACAAAGAATTTTTTTTTTCTCAAAAACTGTTCTGGTTATGTAGCACAATGTAATTAAGTCCATCAAAAGCATATAAATATGCAAATTTAATTTTTTAATTAAGCATAAAATTTAATAGATAGCAACTGAAACAATTTTAAAAACTAATCATATTAAAGCTGAACATATAAATTTAATGGTTTACAATTTAAATGCATATTTTAATGCAAAGTGTGGATCTGTAAAAATGTTTAAATATTCTAATTCAATTCAATATTGAAAAAAAAAAACTTTATTCTTCATAAGTTTTATGCATAATTTAAGTCATCCCTAGTACTGACTTAGCTAGTCATACATTTTAGTAAAAATACGAAAACTCAAGCTCAAACTCAAATGGCATTTGCAGTAAATTTTTCATTGTCAGCAGCAGCTGCAGCTGAAGCTAAAGGTTTCATGTTTTTTTTTCAAAGCATCCGCCAGTTTAAGTATTTCACACACACACGAGTGCACCACGTTTTGACGCTATCACTATCATTAGTTTAAACTTTTGTTTCCTCCATTTTATTTTATTTTGATCGCCGGGCTTCTACATGTTCTCTGGTCTTCTGGTTCTTGCAGGTCACACATAACGTAAATCATTTCATAGTGTTTCCCGTAATTAAATTTCACTTGCCACACATTGCGCAACGAAGTGCTACTGCACTGTTTTGAAGTGAATTTGTGTTAGTTTTTAGCAGACTGACTGCAATCTGCTGTCCTAATTTATACAATTAAAATTCTGTTTCTCTAATTAAAACTGTTTGTAGAGTGAATATCTTGACTGCGTGAAAAAAACAGATGTTATATTGTAAGAGCATAAAAAAAAAAAACGAATGTTTGGTTTTGTTTAGGTATTTCATGGGCCTAAATGATGAATATTTTCTGAGATTCTGAAGTAAATCAAAAATTACTAGAAAAGTATTAAAAGGTGCAGTGGTTCTATATTTAAAGTTAACTTATTAACGTTGATAGTGACCAAAAAACCATTTTGAAAAAAGCTCCAAATCGCAGCTTTTTCATTGAGTTTATGTATGCTCACAATATTTTATTGCTGGTAGACCAAAAAAATGTTTAAGAGGTTAGGCAACTCTAGTATTTTTGAAAAATCTATGTATTTTTATTTTAATGGTCCCTTATGACCTCAAAATGATGTCGCAAAAGATTATGGCCGGAGAAAATTTCTAAGTACTTGGTATTTGAATTTGAAGATTAAAGGTATCGCTAATTTATTCAAAATTTTGTTCTATTTGTTCTATTTTGCATTTTTTAAGTTTGCTGGTATACAAACATAACTCAGACAATTTTCAAACCGATTCACTAAAAACTTTGAATATATCTTGAAAAATAGATTGTGTATGGAAGAACGAAACACTTTTCGTTTATATTAAAGAGTTAATTTGTTATTAACAATAATTTGATGATTTTTAGGCAAATTTATCACTTTCCAATTAAGATGGACGCCATTTGTTCGAAAATCAATACATTTAAAATATTCTACGTACTTCTATACAAAATTTTATGCATAATAAAAAAAAATCATTGCTTTTTATAAGTCAAAAACTACAGAAGCGAGCCGTGGACCGCGAAAAAGAGGACGTCATCGCAAAAACGCTGCACAGCTGCAATTCTCAAAAAATGTTTGCTTCAAAAAAATTATAGTATGCAGTCACTGATATGTTTAATAAACACCCATTTTTTGAAATCTTGACTTATTGTATAATATTAATGAAAAAAAAACAAAAAATCCAAACAAAGTATATTTTTCGGGCATCAGGCATTCCTATTTTAAATTGTAATTTATTGTATAAAGATTATAATCCGTTGACCATGATCCACAACAAAAAAAAAAAAAAAATTTGCCAATGCCAACTATTCAATGAGTGATATTCTTTTTAATGCATTTCTCAGTCAAACTAATTTTGGCAACTTTGGGGTGTCAAGCAATTTTGAAATGCAAAAATGCATATATAAGCGTCTAAAAATAATAAAAATAATAATAACAATAATAATAGAAATAATAATAATAATAATAATAATAATAATAATAATAATAATAATAATAATAATAATAATAATAATAATAATAATAATAATAATAATAATAATAATAATAATAATAATAATAATAATAATAATAATAATAATAATAATAATAATAATAATAATAATAATAATAATAATAATAATAATAATAATAATAATAATAATAATAATAATAATAATAATAATAATAATAATAATAATAATAATAATAATAATAATAATAATAATAATAATAATAATAATAATAATAATAATAATAATAATAATAATAATAATAATAATAATAATAATAATAATAATAATAATAATAATAATAATAATAATAATAATAATAATAATAATAATAATAATAATAATAATAATAATAATAATAATAATAATAATAATAATAATAATAATAATAATAATAATAATAATAATAATAATAATAATAATAATAATAATAAATAGTAATGGTTAGCACTCTGGACTTTGAATCCAGCGATCCGAGTTCAAATCTCGGTAGAACCTCCACCCCGCAAGGGCATCTTAATGTAAGAGGACGGGTGTGACAACCCCGCGGACCCTAGTCACCCATTTTACGGGCCAACCACCCGTTTAATGTGAAGGCGGTTACAGATATAAATGAAGCCTCGGACGAGCGGCGCAACGGTCGGGGGCGTCGCGGGAACAGATTGCCCGATCAAGAAGACCACTCCGGAATGAATAATGATCAACGAATTTTAACCCAGTCTGCCGTTAGTGTTTTGGAGGTGCAAGAGCCACCAACCACTACAGCAGGTACTTCAAGGCAACGTATGAAATGGACGACGAACATGAATGAGCATATCATGCGTTGCTACTACAAAATCACCAACAACGAAACAAATAATACTGCTTATAGAAGACTGCTACACCAGGCTTTCCTGCAGAACTATCCACACCTTAACGTAACGGAGCAGAGGATTGCAGACCAAAGGCGAGCTATTCTTAGGAGGAATCTTATTCCTCCACCACGACTTACGCAGATCCAAGCAGAAGTGGCAAGAGAACTTGCCGAAGAGACAACACCAGGCCCAGAGATAGACACGCACGAACCAGAGAATGAACTCATCTCTCATAACATACGATTTCAAAATGGAACAAACCAGCAGCTATATGCCCCTGAAAATCGCAATGCTTTCGAGGAAAAAATCTTCGCAGAGTTCGAAACATCAAAGCTGCAATTTCAAGGCACAGACCCCTTAAGCCGACCAATGATACCCAGGCCAAAAACACTAAGGCAAGCAGCAATCGCCACGAACTTTATTAATACCTCTATTCTCCCTGCATATCTAGCAAGCAATGTCAGAAACATCGAAGACACGCAGACTGCGATCTACATAGCAGCCGCGGCTGTAAGCCGATCGTTGGAAAATAGAACAGTTGATAGAGTACAAAGTACCGGAATAAAAGTACCAGAACCAAAATGGAAAATGCGCCTAAAGCGCCAGATAGAAGAACTGCGAAGGCAACTTGGTAGGCTAACGCAGTACATCGCTGGAAACAGAAGTAAAAAAGTGTTGAAACATTACGAAAAGATAAGGTTAGCAATCAACACCCACTCCAGTCAAGACCCGGAAAACAACACCCCAACACTCTATTTAGACACCCTTCGACAAAAGCTGGCAGTAAAATCAAATAGGCTCCGTAGGTACGAGACATCTGAGAAAAGAAGGAAACACAATGCGCAGTTCTCCAAGAGTGAAAAAAGTTTTTACCGCTCACTTCGGGGAGACCATAAAGCCACAATTAAAGACCCACCTTCAGCGGAGAGCGTAGAAACGTACTGGAAAAATATCTGGTCCAATGAGCAGACCCACGAAGAGGACAGAGCCTGGATCAGAAAGGAGGAAAACAAAACAAGTACTCTTCCATATATGGAGCCAACCGATCTCTCTGAAGAAGAAATAGCGTTAGCCATTAACAACTCGCATAACTGGAAGGCACCTGGACCAGACAACCTCCAAAACTACTGGCTGAAGAGATTTAAATGCGCGCACGCGTACATAGCACGTTACTTCACCCACATCCTACAGCATCCAAATGAAGCACCAGAGTTCCTGACAAAAGGCAACACATATCTTCTCCCAAAAGACCTCAACAACACAAAAAGCCCATCGAAATACCGACCAATTACTTGTCTTTGTACACTATATAAAATATTGACATCTTCGATTGCGTCAAAAATCTACCAGCATCTAGAAGACAACAAAATCCTAGCAATAGAGCAGAAAGGATGTACAACAGGCTCACAAGGGTGCAAAGAACAACTAACCATTGATGCTGTAGTCATGGAGCAAGCGTACATGAAATCGAGAAATATATTTACAGCCTTTATAGACTACAAGAAAGCCTTCGACTGCGTACCACACTCGTGGTTAGTCAAAGTTTTGGAGATCTATAAAGTAGCTCCACCTATTATTGCAACTCTCAAGCACCTAATGTCCACATGGGAAATAACTCTTCACTTAAATCATGCCGGAGGGCGGATTATTTCACCAAAAATACGTATTAGCCGTGGCATTCTTCAAGGTGACAGTCTTAGCCCATTATGGTTTTGCATGGCCCTAAATCCACTTTCTACTACTCTCAACTCTACAAGGTACGGTTACCTAATCAAAGGTGAAGATGAGCGTCAACATAAGCTTACACACTTAGTATACATGGACGATATCAAGCTCTACGCTGGAACTGACAGACAAATGCAAAGCCTACTCCAGTTGGTTGATGATTTCTCAACCGACATTAAAATGTCATTTGGAATAGATAAATGCCGACGATTAAGCGTAGTCAAAGGTCAAATCCTACACAGCGACTACGAGCTAACAACAGGAGAAATAATAGAAGCACTGAACCGGAACGAACCATACAAGTACCTAGG
Source organism: Coremacera marginata (assembly GCA_914767935.1). Taxonomy (NCBI): domain Eukaryota; kingdom Metazoa; phylum Arthropoda; class Insecta; order Diptera; family Sciomyzidae; genus Coremacera; species Coremacera marginata. The sequence goes on along the minus strand of OU612046.1, from coordinate 9,314,272 downwards.
AATCAACCAAACCCGACGTTTACAACACAAGGAC